>CAHIKZ030002299.1:32500-351159 GCA_903632075.3 Acanthosepion pharaonis | reverse complement strand
ATACCAGCCATTGTCCTGAAGAAATGTGCTCCTGAACTGGCTCCTGCCCTCTCCAAATTATATAACTACTCACTCAATGAATCTTACTTTCCAGCCTGTTGGAAGTCTTCATCTATTGTACCTGTATTTAAGAACTCTGGAGACACTTCTGACCCATCTAACTACCATCCTATCAGTCTCCTACCACTTTTCTGCAAAGTCTTTGAGGCTTTAATCAACACCGAAGTTGTTAATCGCCTTATATCCCATGATCTGCTCTCTGATAAGCAATATGGTTTTTGCTTTGTCCATTCTACAGCTGATGTGCTCATGGCCATAAATGAAATTGTTTACCAAGCACTCCACAATAACGGAGAAGCTCATGCTAAGGCTCTAGATATCTCTAAAGCATTTGATAGGGTCTGGCATACTGGCCTCCTTCATAAGATTAAGGGATACGGAATTTTAGGTAGATTATTTGACAATACAGTCATTCCTGTCAAACTGTGGAATGAAGGTTGTCCTTAATGGATTCTCCTCCAGTTCCTTACTCATGAACACAGGTGTTCTCCAAGGTTCTATCCTAGGCCTTACTCTGTTCCTTATCCTCATTAACGATCTCCCCTATGTCATCAGTTCCCAAGTAGTCATCTATGCTGATGACACTACTATTTATTCCTGCCTCAGTAGCAAATCTGGTATTGCTGACAAAACTAATGTGGCCGTTAGTCTTGAAAAGGACCTCCAATTGGTTGTGGACTGGGGCAGGATTTGGCTGGTTAACTTTAATGCCTCTAAAACAAAATTGCTCTCTATTACTCACCACAGGGAACCATCCCTGCCACCCATTAGAATATCTGATGCTCAACTCCACGAGAGATCCTCTTTATGACTGCTTCGTCTCACACTGTCCGCTGACCTGAGATGGAACAATTACATTGAATCAATTGCTTCATCCACCACAAAGAAAGTTGGTTCCTTGTGTTGTGCCAAAAAGTTTTTCTCGCCTGAGTCCATCTTTCAAATCTACAAATCAATCATTCACCCTTGCATGAAATATTGCTGTCATATATGGTCTGGTGCCCCCGCTGTTTGCCTTAAGGTCCTCGACAAGATCCAGAGACAGATAAGCAATGTGGTTGGTCCTGATCTGGCATCTTGCCTTCAATCGCTCTCTCACAGACGTGCTGTCGCCTCCCTCTGTCTTTTCTACAAATACTTTCACGGTAACTGCTCCGACGAGCTACTCTCGCTGGTTTCCAGACTGCATGAATTTAAGCGTGCTACTAGGTTGGCATCATGGTTCCAGCCTTTCACTGTTGAAACGGTTAAGTGTGGCCGTTTCTTCTACTCTGATAGCTTCATGTCTCGCACCTCTCGCCTGTGGAATTCCATTCTTATTACTTGTTTCCCTTATGGCTATAATCTCCAACTATTCAAATCGACATCACCAGATGCCCTAAACTATCCCCTGCTCTTCTCTTCATCCTTTCTTTCATTACACCTCTTCACTCTCACTCCCACTCTGTAACCCCCGGCATACTAGTGGTATCCTGCCTTGCTTGGGGTGAAATACTTAAAAAAAAAAATGTTTTATTGAAAAGTGTTGACACACACCATATGGACTAATGGATAGTTTGAATAGGTCCTGTTAAGTACCCACAGAGGTCACCAGACACCACACCCTTGGATTTTTTTTTTCCTGTGGGGTCATTTGAAATCAGTTGTTTATTATACATGCCTAAGAAATATTGAGGAACTTAAAGAATTAAATATGAATGCAGTAAAATGACAGATGAAACTCTCTGACATGTTAATGAATCATGGCAGACACAGAACTTAAATGTATTTCGAAAAAGGAGGAAGACATTTTGAACAGCACATATAACAATTAAATAATTAGTAAATAAAATTTTCATATGTAATTATACTTGTAATAATCTATCCTTATGATGCGTGACTTTTGTCTCACTAGTATATTACATTTAATATATGTAGAATATCTATATATGTAAATATGTGCGTTAGTAGGAATGTGAAGTAAATTTTTGATAAATCTATAAAAGTTGAAAACGTTAATTGAATACATGTTTCACCTTTGTTAGATTGGCTTCTTAGTGTCAGATTTAAAGAAATCTGTGCGTGTTTTAATATTAAAAGACATAATCATACAGAAATTTTCAGTAACCAGAATGAAAGCATCTAATTAATGAATTTGAATGTTAAAAATAAGTTTTTTGTTTTGTTATATTTTTATATATATATATATATATATATATATATAAAATGCTGTCAATCATTTTGTGATACTAAGAAAAAACATTGTCTTAAGCTTTCCTTGTCAAGAAAGTGCTCAGTATCAGAGACAATTATTAATAGGATTATTAAATAAAAGGTTTTTTTTAGCTGATTGATGTTAATTCAGCATCCTGAATAGAGTTTCGAGAATGACCCTTTGGGAATTAGAATTATTTAAATCAAAGGATATCAGTTTTTGATTAAAAACAAAAAACAAACTGATGGAATGAAAAGTGCATATAAAAAGAAAAATATAATAAAAAGTATAAGCAGTCAGATACCCCTACTACAAAGGATCTCTTTGCAATTCTCTTTCTTCATTGATTATTTTAAAGGGGCTAGAAAACACTTTTCAACTATGCCCATAGTTACTGATATAAGACATTAGTCCTGTTATTTTTCAGACAGGAGGACATATATAATATATATATATATATATATATATATATATAGATGAAAAAACATTTTTGAATAAAAAAATATTTGTTAAAATATGAAATTATTATAAAATTTCAATACAAAGTCAGAAGAAAATTTAGAAAGTTCAGAGCTGTTTAATAAAAAAAAAGGATGAAAGCTGACCAGAGCCCGCTATTTATGGGGTATATATATATATATATATATATATATATATATATATATATTTATAACTATTAAACATATTTTCATCAAATGTGGCATTGGCATTGAAGATATGAATCCCTTCTGATTCAATCAAAGTTCATTAGTCATCAGAATGAGTGATGATTGGATGTTAAAAATCCTCATTTATAGCCAAACGCATGGTAAGTGTAAAATAGGCCATCCATGATTAAACTTCAAGAAGAAACTCAAATACAATTTAAATGCTGCAAAATCCCTATAGAAAAAGTTCAAACTTGTTGTTTTAAAACCAAGGTTTTTCCACCATACTAAATCCGAGGTATACCTAATTTTAAAAAGAATCGTCTCGACCATCTGAGAGAATTAAGAACCAAAGGTTTTATCCTTTTCTAATACATCAGCCCATTTTTTTACACAACCTCCAACAGATCTCCCATAAAGACTTGTCTGCAAATCCCGTGCTGGATTGTTGTCTCATATGAAAAACATAAACATACAAAAAGAACAGAAAGACACTCATATGTCAAAAACAACAAAAGAGGCCATCATATATATATATATATATAGAGAGAGAGAGATATGAGAGAACGATTATGGAAAGAAAATTCATTTGGTTTAATTTTTTTTTGTGTTAGGTCGATTTTTAATAGCCAAACACAACATATAAATGATTTCAGTGTCTCTTTCCTTTTTTATTTTTTTATCATTTCTAGCTTGATCTCTGAATTTCTTTAATAAAGTGAAACATATTAGATTAAGATCTGTTTCCTACTTGTTCTTTATCCTATATATATATATATATATATATATATATATATATATATATATATATATATATAAATTTTTTGTTTCTGAAAAACAGTTCTTTTAACACTTGGTATATATATATATATATATATATATATATATATATATATGATTGGGATAAAGAAAACAATTGTGTAAATAAATTGAATTCATCTTAAATAACCAAGAATCCGTGTTTAGAACACATAGAGATAAAATGCAAAGAAATCAAACAGTGGTTGACAACATTTAAAAATAACAACTTTTGGTTTGTTTTTTTTTTTTTTTTTCATTTTTTTTTTTTATTTATTTCTAATGCGGAAATGCTTTTTCAATTAACCAGGGAGGAAAAAAAAAGGATTCATTTTTTTTTTAATAAATAATTTTTTTTGAAGTTGTTGACATATTTTCATTGTTTCAAATTGAAAACTTCTTTTTCCATTAATCTATATAATTTTTCCATTTAAATTTACTTATTTCCTAGCAGTGAAAATATTTTTCAAAAACAATATTTTATTTATTTTATTTCAGAAATCTTTAAATAAAATAATGCATCCATTTATATAATCGATTTCATTTTCATTTTTTTTTTTAAAAGCAAGAAAGACTAAAAATAAATAAATATTATAACATTTTTCAAGATACTAATGAAATTTCATAATTTTATAATACGTGTTTGGTGAAGATATTATTATTATTTTAGTTTCTGTTTGCCATATTTTCGATTAGATGTATAAATTATAACTCCCACATTTATCCAAGGAAATGCTCCCCACAATGTATCTATGTCTTATAACTGAATAGTTGAGTTTAGGGTAGATATTTATTTATGGGTTTATTTTGTTTTATAGCTTATAAAGTTCAATAGGTTACTTAATGCCGATAACATTTTTAGAATAGATTTGTATGAATAGAATATGTATTCTTTGTAACAAATCAGTTTGTAGATCAGGTTTCATTGATTGATTTTAGCTGTTATTTCAAAGATTGGAGTCAAATTAAAATGGTAATTTTTTTTTCCAAAAATGTTATTTTTACAATAAAAATTTATTTTTATATTTTCATAGTGTTTTGATCCTAATTTTAGTGTTGACTATTTTCCCATAGCTGGGACCCTAACAGGTGTTTCCTACTCAGGTTCCATGCTCCTCAAAAACTTCCGCTCAGAGGCCTTACTGTCAGATGTAGTTTATAGTTTATAGTCATACCCAGGACCCTAGGGCAGATGTTACGATACACTAGTTATCTGATACACCAAAATTAAATATATACAATTATAAATAATTTGATTATGATTACAAATCAAAATAATATTAAAATCTATAAAATGTTATCTACCTGATCATCCTCAGATAAACACACCTTGATCACCACATTTCATCCATTTCGTCCTGTCTGATTCTGGTATAGATCATAACCACACACATTTTTACACAACATGCATGCAAAAATCAAAAATATATATGGTCAAACCACTTATGATGCATGCACACATGCTCAATTTTATTATGTATCTGTGGATTATTTGTTATCGATCATTTCATTGAACAAAACAATAAAATTTATTCATGGTTTGGCCAAAACCAAATTTCTATAAAGTGTTGATATGTATATGTGTGTGTATGTGTATATATTTGTGTACACTAATTCCTTGTAATAAGACAGTATGTATGTATAGAGAAGGAGTGCATGTATATATATATATATATATATTGTATACACATTTGCATGCACATATTTGGATTGTTTCAAGACTTCAAAAAAAAAACATATTGTTTTACACAGCATTATAAAAGTGTTTCTATGTGTTATACCCTGTTTGTGTGTGTGTATGAATAATTGTATATACTAAATTCCTTATAATAAGACGGTCTGATATGTATAAGAACAATATACATATAAATACACATGCTGACAAAAAACACAAAAAATGGAAATAGATTTAAGAACACATGGGTCATTAAAGATAAGAATACAGATATCTTTCTCACCCTTTTTATGGGCCAATTTTAATTCTTTTATTACCCTTCAAAAAGAACTTTTTTTGCCAGTTCAAGAAAGACATTTGGGTCACTAATTTATAAAGAGAATGTCTAATAAACTTATATTTATATACATTGAAACACATTTTCTAATTAATTACTTTTAATTATATAAATTGAAATACCCACTTTTGCCTGATGAATGATTTCTAAGACTGAAAAAAACAATCTATTTATAACATTAAGGAGAGGCAGTTGAAATTACTGGGACATGTAACTAGGAAGGAGGGCTTGGAAAATTTGATACTCACAGGATGGAAAATTTGAAGAAAGCTGATGATTCAATGAGTGGCATATTTAACAGGCTTGAGAAAATGGATGTAAGAACCAGATTTGAGAGAAATAACAAAAAGGCAAAACTTATTAAGAGCTACAAGGGACAGGAGGATGTGGAGGGCCATGATCGCGTTTGTTCTGAAGAAGAAGTCTTGAGTTAGAAAAATTGTATTTCATTTAGTATGCAAATAGTTATTTTAATGCTTAAATAACAAGGTAAATGGTGGCTGAGACTTGATTCAAAGTAAACGCATAACTTGATGTAGCCTTTTAGTTCTGCTACAGACTTACATTCTCTTACACAATATTGGGTGCCTCTTGCAGGAGTCATTATATTAATATTTTGCTGAACTTTCATATGACATTTTAGTCCACCAAATGAAGCACATTCTTTTCCTCACTCACTTCAAGTGGAAATGCTGCATAACATGTAGTGAATAATTTTTCTATGAGTGTGTGTATCATCTTCAATCAATTCTATGCCCTGCCTTACTTAAACAGATGTGATCATATTCATTATATGTTAGATATAATTCTGTGTCAACATTACCAGGAAGGATGATACAGATGCAAACATCTCTTTTGAGTTTTTCATGCTCAACATGATTCTGTTCAAAGTCTGTCTTACCACTGAGCACTGATTTCCTTCAGGAAAATACACACATACACATTATGCATACATATATCTCTCTATCTATCCATATATCAGGTCATCTCATAAGTTCTGTCCGAATTTTGAATAAAGAAAACAAGTGACCAAATGTTACATTTAATTACAGATTCAATCAACAATGTATTTTCCCTGATTATCTATGACTTCCTTCCATCTATTAACAAGCTTACTAATTCAATTACTGTAAAATTCTTTTGGCTTTGATCTGAAGAACTCACAAATGTCAGTTTTAACCTCTTCCTGTGTTACAAAAGCTGTTCCTTCCAACTGATTCTGTAAGCTACAAAAAAATGGTAGTCTGAAGGAGCAAGATCAGGAGAATAAGGTGGATGAGGAACTTTCTCCCAACCAAGTTCTTCGATCTTTTGTGACGTGATTCTTGCTGTGTGTGGTCGCGCATTGTCCTGATGAAACATCACCTCTTTTCGATTCACTAGAGCAGGTCTTTTTTTTCCTCAAAGCTTGGTTCAAACGCTCTAATTGCTGACAGTATATTTGAGCATTAATTGTTGCATTAGGTGGTAAGAATTCAAAGTGGATTATTCCTTGGCGATCCCACCAGATTGAAAGAAGAACCTTTTGCCCATGAAGTTCCCTTCTCGGCTGTGGCTGGGGTCCTTCCCTTTACCAAGCCACTGTCTACGACGCTTAACATTTCGATAAAAGATCCATTTTTCGTCGCCAGTCACAAGTCTATCCAAAAAAGGTGAAACAAGTTGGCGAGAATGGAGAGAAGAGCAGATGTCAACTCGGGATTTGAGGCTGTTTTCAGACAATTCATGAGGCACCCATTTTTCCAAGTTTAGGAACTTTTCCAAGTTGTTGAAGATGACGATGAACAGTTGTATGGTTTGAACTAAGAACCACTGCCAATTCCTCAACTGATAAAGCAGGATTTTCTTCAAGGGCTGCTTCAAGAAGCTTTTCATCAAACTCAACTGAACGTCCGGTTCGATCTTCATCTTCAAGGGTGAAATCTCCACCTCTGAATTTTGCAAAACCATCTTCTGCAAGTTCTTTCATTCACACATTCCTCTCCATAAACTGAGTGAATGTTTCTAGCCGCTTCGGCTGCTGAGTTTCCTTTCTTGAACTCATAAAGCATTATGTGCCTCAAATGATTCTTGGATACTTCCATGTTAGCAGGGTTTTAATCAAACAAAATTTAATTTTATTGTTCTCTGAAATAAAATTTGATCAGTTTAAATGCATCTAAACATAAAAATAATGTTCGGCTCCATTAGACATTATAAAATACTCTTTAAATTTCGTTCATTTTAAAAAAAAGTTAAAATTCGGACAGAATGACCTGATATGACCTGATATATATATATATATATATATATTATATATATTGAGATAATTATTATTAAATAATTCATTGAGTCTAGAAGAAACCTCAACAGAATGCAAAAAGCACTGGATGGCCATTTCATCCTATATTTGGGACTCATTAGCAGTGTGCATTTACTACCACGAATTGATATCCCAGACAGTTATTTAACAGGCAAAATATCATACTAACTGTCCAATGCTTTCTTTTATTCTGTTGAGATTTCTTCTTTTTTTCAATGAATTACTTAATTTTATTATTATCTCAAATCCTATTAATAATTTCTATCACTATATTTTGCATGAACTTATGCTTCTGTAAATTTCTTTATGGGATCTAAAAAGTGGGGATAGTAAAAAGGCCTGGGGCATTTCCTGGAGGTTAGGAAACTCGGATCAAATCACCATTGAATATGTTTCATTTCAAAACTATATCAAGTCTAATTTTTGAAAAAAATTCATCACGGAGCCCGTTGATACAGTTGGTATGACGTTTGCCTGATAACGTAACTCCTCCAGGTTTCAATTAAAGTGGATTTTTAACTTTAATGAGTCCCAAATATATAAATCGAAATGGCCATTTTTTTGAGGTTTAAATTCTAGACTCAATAAATATTATAAATTATAATATATGTATATATATATATATTATATTTTTAAACTTTGTGGAAAGTGTTCAATATCATCTGATAGAGATGTCAATTTTAGAAAATCTAACATATTCAGTTGTCCTGACAACTGAATATATATATATATTTTTGAAGAGAAGATTCAAGACGTTTTTCAGTTATAATTTAGATTTTTTAAAATATATATTATTTTATTTTCCATATTTCTGCTACATGGGTTTCTGGTCTCAAAACCTTCATCAGGCAGATGGTTATTTTCCACATATTATTAAAAATGAATTAATTTTCAATTATGTTTTTAAATGTTTAAATTAATTGTCTTTTTGTTTTGTAACAATATATATATATATATATATATATATATATATATATATATATAATGAATATTTATATTTCCTAGAAATCTTGGGAAATTGAAAACCAACCTAAAATCAATCACCTAAACGGATTAAGGATCAGGGAAAGCCAAGATAGGTAGGTTTGTCTGGCTCACTAGGTATATATAGGTCTGCTCTACGATTTGTATTGAGCTCTTTTTGTTAATTATTGTTACTAATCAATTTTTTTTTCCAAATAACATCAACTTTGCATCTGTGCGATTTTTTTAACAGAATTCATGTTTTTAGCTCTTTCTTTTTTTTTTTTATCAAATTCCCTCGAAATTGATTTGATTAACAAATAAAAAAAAATAAATTTTTTTTTAAAAAGTATTTATTTATTTATATATATATATATATATATATATATAAAAATTACATTTGGGAACAATCAAAGGCGACAGGCTGTTTCATGCTTGACAATTAATCATTAGATTTTTCCTTTTCCTATCTATATATATGTTTCAAAAATGCATTGTGGGTAATCTATTCTGGCGGTTATTTTTTGCAGGAGTGACTTGTTTGTTTATTTATTTGTTTGACGTTAATTTATTTTACTTGTTTTCATCTTCATTTTTTATTATTTATTCTTTTTCGGTTTTCAATGTTTTATTAACGAAAAAAAATTTATGGGTTTGATTTTTCTTTTATGCTAATAGTTTGTTTTGGTCTAGGAAGATAATTAAAGCTATTTATTTGTCCAATGTTTAGATTGCTTGCCGTAGTCTATTCTGTTCTTTTTGTGTGGGGGTGCAGTTTTTAATTTATTTATTTGGATTGATTATTTTTACTTGTTTTTGCTTATTTATGCATATTTGTATTAGATGTAATGGTTATTTTAGCGGGGCAATTTGTTCATTTATTTATTTGGATTAATTTTATTTGTTTTTTATTTATATACATATTTTTTATTTTGTATATTTTTACCTACACTATTTAGTTTTCAATTTTTGTGTAACATAGGTTTTTTTGTTTTTTTATCGTTATATAGAATTTATGGCTATTTTTACATCCAATTTTTGGATTGGTTGTTGTAGCCTATTTTAATGGTTATTTTGGTGGGATTGGTTTGTTAATTTGTTTATTATTATTTACTTTATTTATTTATTTATTTATTTATTTGGGTTGATTATTTTTACTTGATTTTTATGTATTTTATTTTTATTTATTCTATTTTGTCTATTCTAACAGGAGTGGTTTGTTAATTTCTTTATTATTTGTTTGGGTTAATTTATTTTACTTGTTTTTTATACTATTTTGTTTATTTGTATCTATTCATTTCAGTTTTTGATTTTTTAGTAATGTAGTAAAAATTGTTTTCATGTCTGCATTTTGAGATGAGCTCAGTTCGTTTATTTAGTAATTTATTTTGGTCTGGGAAAAAAAAAATAGCTATTTTTTTAAAAAAGCAAAGTTTGCAGGTTTTTGATTGATTGTTGTAGGCTGATGATCTTTTTTTATTATTTTCTTCCCAAACCAAAATAAATTACTAAATTTGAAAATCTGAAAAAAATCTTAAAATGCAGAACGAAAATTAAAAATTTACTACTAAACAAAAAAAGTCAAATAATCAATCCAAATAAATAAATAAATTAAAAACTTTGAAAACATTTTTGTTAGAACAGAATAGACTGTGGCAAGCAATCTAAACAACTGGACAAATAAATTTTGAATAATTATCTTCCCAGACCAAAACAAACTATTAAATAAAAAACCTAAGCAAATCCCCTCCAAATCTTTTTACTACGTTAATAAATCATCAAATATTAATAAATAATACAAAATGAAAATGAAAAACAAGTAAAATAAATTAACCCAAACAAATAAATAAATAAACAAAAAGCCATTTTTCCCATAAAATATAACTGCCAGAATAGATTAACCACCAATGCATTTTGACCCATATATATATAAATAGTCAAGGAAAAATCCAACATTCACACCCTGACAATTATGTCCAGCATGAAACAGCCTGTCGCCTCCGAGTGTTAACTTCATTGTTCACTTTTATATATATATATTTACATACGCTCTATCTCTGATATTGAGCACTTTATTTCATAAATATAGCACACCTTAAAACTATATTTCTTCATATATATATATATATATATATATATATATATATATATCGTGTATCATGCAAACTTTGAAGATCTAATTTAGAAGCTAATTTTAAGGGGTCACAGCATACATGAGATATAAAAATAGTGTATGTACTGCTTTCCCTGGCTAGGCTGTTGACCAAACTATATATATATTTACTGTAGTCAAAAATTACTGCTCTATTTTAAAATAAACATGATAGAACTGATGTTTCACTTTTAACTGTATCCAATAATAATGCATGTAATATTTACATATTAGTATCGTATTATAAAATACAAACATAGTGAATATGCATCTTTTCCATTGTTTACATTTATAAATGTTCAGCTGTTTCTCATTTGGTTGTTTATGGTTGTACGCATTTATGCAAAAAGTATAGCATTATTAACATTAACAAGAGATGGAGGAAAATAGGTTAGTCTATTGTAATTTGGTCTCTTGAAAGAGGAAAAAAATGATACATTTTATATAACAAAATCATTTTTATAATCCGTTGAAAATGTTTCAATACACAATATGTGAGATTTGCTGTATATGTTTTTTATATATATATATATATATATATATATATATATATATATATATTTTTTAGATGTTACAACAAAAACATGTAAAATTTTATACACAATTGCTGTCATGTTTCAGCACCATGTGTCATGTGTCTCCTCAGACGATTGTAAATTACAGGCAATTAATTTGGTTTCAAAAGCAAAATACATTTTCATTTTTGGAAAAAAAAAATAAATTAAAATAAAAAAATAAACGATTGAGGATTCTACTCTGGTCAACCAATCGAGTATGACCTACGTTAAATTCAAACTAAGTGAAAAAGAAAAAAATTAGAAATTATTATCTTACAAATTATGTGTCATGGTAAAGATTTGACATCTAAAAGCAGCCAGACATTAACTTAAAGACTGATGCAAATGGCTAAAATAAATGTACTCATGTCAGGCAGTCAACTGTCATAAGAAATAAAATTGGAGGTTGTGTACAAGGTAATTTAACCAAATATCCAACTAGTTATAAGCTTTCCTACATAATTTTTTTTGGTAGTTGATAAATATGAGGCCTCTTTAAGAAACTAGTAAATAATCTAAATATATAGAATTATTTGGTAAATAATATACAACTGTTAACTAAATATCATACTTATAAGATGTTAATATCAACCAATCTATGTAAAATATCATAAATACTAACTAAATACCAATACATCCGTATAAGAAGTTAATAATATGACCAGGAAATCAATACAGAACTAAATTAAATGCAAAATTAATCATACAAATAGAAATATAAGCCATATATTGTGCAACACAATTCAACTAAAATCTGAAAAAAACATTGTCAAATTCCACAGTCTAACTGAATCATGAGGTAAAAAATGTTGGGCGTTTGGTTAAATTACCTTTCTACCCCACCCCACTTTAATTTTTTATGCGAGTTGACTGTCTGACATGTGTACATTTAATGTAGCCTTTTGTATCAGTCTTTAAGTTAATGTCTAGCTGCTGTTAAATGCCAAATTTTTGCCATGACATCATTTGAAAGATAATAATTCCTAATTTTTTTTTTTCATTTAGTTTGAGTTTAATGTAGATCAAATTTGATTGGTTGATCAGGGTAAAGCTCTCAAGCCATTATTTTTTTATTTTATAATATTTTTAAAAAAAATGAGGATGTATTTTACTTATGAAACCAAATTAATCATTCATGCACCAGTAATTTACAATCACCTGAGGAGACGCATCGTTATGTATTAAAACACAACTGCAATTGTGTAGCGATTCTTTCATGTTTTTGTTGTAATATCCTAAAATAAATAATATTGCTCCACTATGTATTGAGACCTCTTTTAAATTAAATGTTACTAATGTTGGAAGTGTACTACTCTATTCATTCTCCTCATACCTATATATATATATATATATATATATATATATATATATATATATATATTATTATTATTATTATATTTTTTCATCATGACAGAAATTTAAATGTTTTGGAACTTAAAATTATTGTTCCATTTTCAAGCGATATTCAATAACTTCAGAAAAAAGTGATTTACTTTTGAAAGCAAAGTAGTATTATATTGTAGAGTTTAATAGAAGGGTGAATAAGATTTCAACATTTATTATGGGTGTTGTCTTATTTGACGAATCCAAAGACAGATCTAAGTTAATGTAGAAAAGTGAAAAAATGTTGGTTAGAGGTTAGGTGTAGGTATGTAATTCATGCTTGTCTAGATGGGCCATCGTGTATTAGACATGTCACCATTGCTTCCTGTTAAGAACATATTCAGAAGATACAATGAAATAATACAGAGAGGTATATGTATCAAACAATGGGTTAATTTTGGCATTTTATTTTTTATATACTTTAGGACTGTCTAAAAGAGGCCTCTAGTATAATTAAGTCATTTTTTTTAATATATTTAATTATTATGATCTAAAATGCAATACTTATATTCCATGGTACATTAGACATGGCAATATTAAAGTTAAAAATCAAAGAATTAAGTAAATATTTTATCCATCATTATATGTAATCAAATAATAGATATATAATTTTAATGTAATAGATTTTTTATGAAAAATCCTATTAATTATGTTTTAATGTGAACAGAGAACAATGCTTACAAAAAACAGTTAGTTTGTTTTGTTGATTTAATAAATCTTTATTTTTAAGAAACTTAAAAAACAAGAATTTTTAGATCATTAAATGACCCATGTCCTCTATACTTACAGGAAAAGCTATATATTATTAAGTTTCTTAAAAATAAAGATTTATTACATCAACAAAACAAAGTAACCATTTTTTGTAGGCATTGTAGTATGTTCACATTAAAACATAATAGGATTTTTCATAAAAAATCTATATATTATAATTACATATCTATTATTTGATTAATTTCAATTTTATTGTGGGGGGTTTTATTTGTTTCTGTTAAATACCAAAAATATTTAGAGATGAATGTTTGGTCATGATACCAATTGTTGTTGAAGGAAGAAAAATGTTGGTACCATCTCAATTTAAAATTATTTTTTGTGCTACCAAAATAAAATCTTTTTAACACCTGGATTTTCAATAGATGAAATAGTACATTGGTAAACTATAGATTCTGTAAGACATTTATTTTACAATGGAAAAGTTATGGGATTTCTACAGTTATATAATTTATTACTAATATTATTTATTTTTGTTCTGGAATCACTATTATTATGGTTTTGGTTTAAGTAGTTATTTAAAATTTTATTATTATGTTTTTTATAATTTTTTCTAAATTTTCAGTACAACTATAACTTTAGTGTGTATCTGTATATACATATATTTTTGTGTGTTAAAGAGAATATACTGATACTACACTCTGATGCTAGGCAATTCTATATATAAATAATCCTGATATTTTTTATGGGTACTATGCGTGAATCTATTGCACTGATATGCACATAAACATTTTACTTAATTTAATAAAAAGGAAAATAAGAGGAAACTATAACTACAGTAGTTGGCAATACGAAAGTATTGGTTGATAGGATCTTGTGTGATCTTTCTGGAGATATCAGCATGCATTGATACATGTGCATTATCTTTCTTCACAATATTTTAATTTACTTGATTGTTTTCTGGCAATTGAGGAGTGATAACTAGCTAGTTCATATTCTAGTATTTTTGTTTTTTTCCTCTTTTCATTTTCTTTTTCTTTTTGTATTGCCAACTGCAGCAGTTGGAGCTTCTGCTTTTATATAGATCTGTTTTTGTCGCATTAAATAATTTTTGAAAAATGTGACACCACAGTCGAAAGGGGTATCAGAATAGTGAAAGATGCCTTCCAAAAGCTAAGCAAAATATTAAGAAACAGAAAAAAAAAATTGTAGAAACAAAGAAAATATTGAACTGTTTTTCTAATAAGATCCTCCTCTATGG
This sequence comes from Acanthosepion pharaonis, assembly GCA_903632075.3. Taxonomy (NCBI): domain Eukaryota; kingdom Metazoa; phylum Mollusca; class Cephalopoda; order Sepiida; family Sepiidae; genus Acanthosepion; species Acanthosepion pharaonis. The sequence goes on along the minus strand of CAHIKZ030002299.1, from coordinate 336,122 downwards.
CAGTGAAAGCTGGATAATTTTCTCGCAGATGAAGAAGAAAACTTGATGCAACAGAAATGTGGTTCGACAGAAGATGGAATGTATAGTTGTTAGCAAAAGGATGAGCCCCAAATGCAAATTACAAATTGGAGATGTCAAAATAAAACAAGGAGAAAAATTTAAATTTTGAAATGTTCTAACAGAGGACAGAAGGTGCAACTCTGAAATCCAAAGACCCTTTGTGATAGCCAAAAATGCCTTCCAAAAGCTATAGAAAATAGAAAAAAAAAACTTTGTTAGAAACAAAGAAACAAGTACTGAACTATTATAAGATATCTGTCCTCATCTATGGCAGTGATTGCTGGGCAATCTCTTTAAAAATGAAGAGACTTGAAGCAACAGAAATGTGGTTCTACAGAACAATGCTGAGAATACCATGGACTGAATATGTGAGTAACAAGGAAGTTTTAAAGAAAATGAAAACAAATAGGATTCTCATACATGGAATTAGAAAGAGAAAGCTGAAATTTCTAGGACACAAAATGAGGAAAGCAAGCTTTGGAAATTTCACATATATTGTATATACTTGCAGATAGGTTAAACTTCTTTTACCAAAAATTTTGCAAAATATTAGGGGTGCAACCTATCTGCTCAACATAAATGTAAAACAACACTTGTCATCATGATTTCTGAGAAATCGGAAATGATACTCATAAACACTAAAGCTGTGGTTTTTCTCCGTATAGAAACAATTTATCTATCATATATACTAACTCACTGCTTTAAACTTACCTCATGCTGCTAGATTCACATATCCATCACAATAGATAAGTAAAATTATAAAATATTCATTGATCCATCAGTCACCATTCGGTTGGGGCCCTCACACTAGATTGAAACCCTGAACATGCATACATAATTTAAGGAACCATGTGTAGATGTTTATTGACAAAGAAAAATAGTCCTATGATTCATTCTGTAAAATACATATATTTTGTCAAAAATACGTTGGAAATTATGAGAAAAAGAAATTAAATATATTCTTTATGAGATAATTTTCTTTAATGGTTGTTTCATATAACATTAAAAGGCGTTCTTAAGTGTTATTTACAAATAACAAAGTGCATGAATCTAGTAGCCAAACACGTTTGCACTATTTTGTATATTAACTTCAAAAATGTATTAATAATTATAAGTTTTGAAATAAAGGTAGAAATAAAGAAATATCTGATAATTCTTATGGTAAAAAAGGACTGGGTAACTCCCCAGATTATAGTACGACCTATCTGTGAGTCAACAGTAAATCATCAATTATTAAGCCATAAAGTAGGGGTGCAACTTATACGGTGGGGCGACCTATCCATGTGTGTATATGGTATATGAAAAATTTATGCCTATTGAAGGCAGGAAGGGAAAGCAACAAATAACCTACCTAATGAGCTTGTGTAAATGGTTAGCAAAACAGAGAGTGGGGGGGATAGTAAAAAGACAAAACTTACTAAGAGCTACAATAGACAGGAAGTTGAAGAGATCCATGAATGCCCATATCAGTGGACAGACAGTTGCATACTGGACATTTGCATTCCAGGCAGTTGTGTACCAGACATTTGCATCCTTAGACAAATGATAATTTTTGAAGATACATTTTTTTAAAGAGTTGTTTAATATAGAAATTTGCACAGCAATACCTTTAATTACTCTAAACAAGCAGAAAGGTAGATGTCATAAATAAATAAAAAGAGAGAAAAATTTCTTTTTTATAGCAAGAGAAAATTAAGCTAGCAATTTCAGTTCACTCCAGCAGTGAATACCATAAACATCTAATAGATTCTGGATTTTATAGATTATATTCTTATTTGGAACCCATGGCTAAATTCTGAAAATCAAGCACTGGTGGAAAAATATTCATGGATAAGGAAAATTACAGTTATCATAAGAAAAATGCAGATGAAGCAAAAGCATATTGGCGCTGTGTAGAGTGATCTTGCGACACTGTTAATCTGTCGGTGCATTTTAAACAAAAATGAAATTGTAAAAAATTATGATTACTACCTATCTTTTTTCCAAAATTAATAGTAATTGCATTTAAAAGCTTCAAAAAATGATCAGAGGTATGCAGTTATCCAGGAACACAAATGTCCAGTACGCAAATGTCCTATAACTGCCCAATGTCCTAAAGTATATAGAAGGAGACTTCTGATAAGTAATTTTTTGAATTCTGATGTGTGTGTTATGCATGTACCAAATTTGTCATATCTGGAATCGATGATAAAATCTACCAATAATATAAACAACTAGGAGTAGAGCCTGGCGTTGCCCGGGGATGTAACAGTAAGAGATAGATCAAGTATCGACCATCACAAAGACTGAAAAATAAAATTGACAAAGATTATTGTTTAAGGTTGATGGACATGCATGTCTTAATTAGTTTTTTTTGTTTTGTTTTGTTTTTTTTTTATACGAATTGGTCAAACCTAAACTCAAACAAAAACATTGTTTTCAATCACACACACACACACACACACACACACACACACACACACAAACAACCTGGGTTTTATAATAAGTATAACTTGATATGAGTTGTCCCCTTTCATTCTGGCGAGTGATGCCTCTTAATCGTGTTTTCAAATTGATTTTGTGCAAAAACAATTGTGTTTTTCCAATTTTTGGCGCTGTCAGAACTACAGCAAGGTAATTTTACGTAGTCCTGTGAAGTTTTGTTGAAATTGGTTGAAAAATGTAGGAAATCCGATCCAATATATAAACAAACAGACAGACAGACACACACACACACACACAACTTGGGTTTTATAATAGGTATGATAACGAAATTAGGGAATCAGCACATGAGAATGTGCTGGTAGTGTGATGGTGTCTGTTACGTAGGGTGGTGGTTCATGAGAAGAAGCTGTTTGAGTGGAACTTACTTCTTGCTGATGGAATGTAGAGGGAGTGAGGGTGGTTTACTACTTTGAAATAACATGGCATTTGCAAAAGAAAGCAAAAAAAAAATCACCGAGTAAACACTTTGCTGCAAAATAAAATAACATTCTGGCATCCATATCTCAATGGGGCATCAAAGAGTGAAAAGAAAATTTAGTTTATATTTAATTTGAATAAAGTGCTTATTTCATGTTTCATCTGTTTTTATATTTATGAGCTGCTTTCACTGGTTCCCAGATGAGCTGCTTTCACTGGTTCCCAGACTCCATGAATTCAAAATAATACGAGGCTGGCATCACGCTCCCACCCTTACACTATAGAAATTTTTAAATGTATCCGTCTCTTCTACTCTAGTAGCTTCATACCTCACACCTCTCGCCAGTGGAACACCCTTCCCAATTACTGAGAGCTATAATCTCCAACTATTCAAATGTAATGTCAATCGACACCTCCAGTTATCTTGATCTACCCACTATCCTTCTCCTCATCCTTTCTTCTATCACTCCTATCCGCTCTCGCTCCAAATCTTCCGCAACCCCCTGCATCCTAGTGGCTCCACACCTTGCTTGGGGCATAATGCTTAAAAAAAAAAAAATATTTAAAATGTCTTCCTTTCTCATATTCTTCAGTACTATGACCTATAGACCCCACCCCCTACTTGAGACTTAGGGGCATACAATCAAAGAGTTGGCCATTGGGATAGCCAAACCCCTGCAAATCACTGTCTCCTCTTATTTTAATTTCATGAAATTTCAAGAAATTCTTTTTTATAGCACTTAATGTTTATATTAATTACAAGGACAAGTCCTCAAAGATTTTAAATTATGAAATACTTTTTGGTCAAATAGAATGCCCCAGTTACAGAAAATCTGCTCTTAATCATAAAACAAAAAATTCATTAAAACTAAGATATTATTTAATTAGAAAAGATATATTATGGATACTATTGTTTTAAGAAAAATAAACATTTTTTTGAGGAATAATGAATTTTTATAAGAATAGTTTTCATTTTTAAAAAAATTTAATTATAATTTTTAAAATTCTGTATTAATTGATTTTATTATTAAATTAAGACTGCATTTACTAATCATAAATAGAAAAGTGTACTACATTTCAATGGACTTTCAATATTTTAGAAATAATTTTGTGTTTATTTTATGTGTGCATAAATGTGTCAATGTTTGTAAATATGTACATCAGAATGCAACATTTAACTATCTTTTGGGAGGTACCTACCTTAATTTAAAGGTATCCAACTTGTAAAATAAAAACAAATAAAACTATTTTTATGATTTGTAGTATTCCTCATTGTAACTTTTTCTATAAGATTTAGCATATATATATATATATATATATATATATATATATATATATTTATATATAATATATATATTTTTATTTCATATATATATATATATATATATATATATATAAGTGAACATTGAAGTTAATACTCAGAGACAACAGGCTGTTTCATGCTGGACGCAATCATTCTAATTCCACATGATAATGCATTTTGGATATCTCAGTTTCAGTTAATTCCCCTGAGTAACTCAAATCTCCAAGTTTTTGTTAGCTCTGCTGTGTCCAGGTATTGAACTTAAAACACTTTGGGGTCAAGTCACTTTTTGGATCACACAACCAACACTTTTATCAACAGTGAGTGAATTTTTGGGACTTATAAACCTAATGCCTCTTAATTCTAATGTATGTCATCTGAAGAAGGCTAGAGTGTACAATGGCCAAAATGTTGTGAATATGGCAATAAAGACGAGGACAATAGTGTGAATGATTTAATAATTAGTGCAAATAGTTACTATACCTTATTTCAGAAATTTTTTTTTTTAAAGGAAATCACCCCAAGCAAGGCGGGAGTGTCACTAGCATGCAAGGGGTTATAGAGGATTAAGAACAAGAGTAAAGAGGCGTATGTGAGGAAAGGATACAGAGAAGGACAGGGGACAAGCTCAGGGTGTCAGATGTCGATTGACATTACACTTAAATATTTGAAGATTATAGTCATCAGGGAAGCAAGCAAGGGGAAGGGAGTTCCACAGATGGGAAGTGCGAGAGAAGAAGCTGTGAGTAGAAGAGACGGTTACATCTAACTGTTTTGACAGTGAAAGGGTGGGACCAAGATGCCAGCCTGGTAGCTCACTTAAATTCATGTAGTCTGGGAACCAGCGAAAGTAGCTCATCAGAACAGTTGCCATGAAAATATTTGTAGAACAGACAGACAGAAGCCATGGAATGTTGGTAAGAAAGTGATTATAGACTAGATGCCAGATCAGGACCTATCACATTGCATATTCATCTCTGGATTTTGTTATGGACTTCAAGACATATAGCGGGGGCACCAGTCTATATATGACAGCAATATTCCATGCAAGGGTGGATGGTTGATTTATAGATTTTTAAGTATGCACTCAGACAAGAAAAATTTACTGGCACGACAGAGAGAACCAACTTTCCGTATGGTAGATAGATATATAGATGAATTATGGAAATATAGATGGGTTTTCTTCCTTAGTTTTAATAGATAAAAAAAACTTATTAAACTTAATTAAATATGGTGATGATAATATTAGCTATTTCCTTATAAGGAAACATTCAGCATCCTTTAACCGAACATCCTGCTTTTGGTTGAAATATTTCAAATATTTCTGTTAAAACAATTTTTCAGGAAAACAGTTTTCTCAAGTCCAGTAGCTGTTATTGCTCTTTTCCATATTGATTGGGGTGGGGGTGCTTCCTAAAGTTTTAATCATCAGAGAGAATCATTTTTGCCTTCCATCATCATGGCTAATGCTAACCTTCATTAGAGGAATTCATTGTGCCTTTTTCGTCCTATGTTTTCCACTGACATGAAGTGGAATGATGATTATTGAATCAATCGCTAGGTCTGCTGCTAGGAAAGTTGACAAATTTTTTCATCAGAATCCATCTTGTACTATTCATTCTTGCATTGAATATTGCTGGCATATCTAGTCTGGTGATCCTGCTATATATCTCAAAATTCTTTTTTTAAATTCAAAGAAGAGTCTGAGCGCTCCTCCTTGGTACCTCAACAAACTGAATTTAAGTGTGCCACTAGATTGGCAACTAGGTCTCATTGTTTTACTGTTGAAATAACTAGATGTAACCATTCTAATATTCTTTTCTCACACTTCTTGCCAGTGGAATTCTCTCCTGATTTCTTGCTCCCCTGCACACTTACAATCTTAAAAAATTTAAATGCAATGCCAATTGCTATCTTTTGCCTGCCTGAATACTTTTCTTTTATTGTCCTTTTGCCTCCCTAAAGTCTTCTCATTCTCTTTCCTTCCCAGTAATTATTTGTGGTATTATCTTTGCGCTTGGAGTGAAATGATTGAAAAGAAAATAAACAAATTAAAAACATACATTCTGTAATTAATACAGTCCTTTTTATCGTGTTCTTGATCTGGCATCTCAGCTTCCATCTCTTTTCTCCTGCCATAACATAACTTCTCTGTGCCTTTTCTATAAATACTTTCATGGTAATCGTTCTCATGAACTTTCCTCTATTGTATGGTAATTGTTATTTTTATTCCCCACCCATCACAGACAAATTGTAAATATGGGAAGTACTTAGGACTTTATAGAGACTTTGAGGTATTATGGTGACTGTAGTAATGAAGGTAAGTAAGAACGTGTTTTTTTGGTGTAAGCAATACTGTGGTAGTTTGTAATTGTGGCTTGCTAAGTTTAAGATAAGACAGATTGAAGACCACACTTTCCCTTTCTCCCATTTTGGCTTTGTCCTACATTTTTGTATTTTCAAAATAAATATTACTTTCCTACATGGTACCCAGACTTTATGAATTTAAGTGCAGTGCTAGATTAGTGGCAAGGTCTCATTATTTTACACTTGTAATGGCTAGATGTAACCAGAAGTTCTATGCTAAAAGTTTCTTGTGAGGAACGAGAAGATTTACCTCCCACAGAGCAAATTTACTTGGCATGTCAGGTCCTGTTGAAAGATCGTGACTGGCATTAAAAGTGAAATGGATTATTCTGAAATTCCTATATCGCAGACAGACATACAAAAAAAAGAATAAAGAAAAAAAAAAGACTAAGAATTCAAACCAGCTTGAATTTATAAAACCGGAAGTCTTGGACAAACGAGAAGTAAGTCTCATATGCAAATTTTAGTTGCCCCCGACGCAGGCATAAATAGCAAGTCTGGGAGGAAGATGGAAGAACTTTTGTTGGCATGACTGTTCAGAATGAGAGAATAAGGAAGAGGTCACTCACAACAGCTCAGTTGGTAGAGCAGAGGACTGGAGAAGAAAGCAAGTACTTTAATCCATTTCAGTGATCGCAAACGACGGGCGAACTGAATTACCCACATTTCTCCTATCGTACTTCTCACTTGTGGAATGCTATTTTGGCTTCTTGCTCCCCAGCCAAGTTTAATCTTCAAAAATTTAAATGCAATGTCAATTGTTATCTTCTATCTTCTTAATTCTTGCTCTTTTAATGTCCTCTCCCCTTAATAGTGACTTTTCTCATAGTCTCTAACACTCAGTAACTCCTTGTGTCCCAGTGGCTTTATTGCCTTGCTTTGGATGAAATAAAAAAAATATGTGTGTGTCTGTGAATGTGGTGGATGTAACAGGAACATATGAATATGTATTTATTAATTTTAAACCTTTTTTATTGTTTATACATTTCTTTTATAGATGCAAATATTTAAAAAAGCATCTGTTTAATAAATCAGTTAAAAAAATATTCATAATAAATTTTTAATTTGTTTCTTTAACATTGATTTTTTATCTTGTATCTTATATTTTAAAAAAGATTTGAAACCCTAATTGAAAAAATTTATTTTTAATATCAAACTTGATCTTAAATAAAGAAAAAATTTCAATTCTCAACGCTTTGATCATATCTGAATGTATGGTGTTCAAATAAAAATTATTTGTGGAAGATGAAAGTTTAAAACAAAATTTGATATTTAAGAGAGACCTGAATGCTTTAAAATTTTTTTCTTACTCAAGAATTTTCTTTGAAAATTAATTTGGTTAATTCATATATTTAAAAAAATTGAAAAAAAATTGAATTAATAAGGCTATTAAATATGAATTCAAGACATTCATTCTCTTTCTCATTTTTTAATACAATTTATTATAAAATTATATTTAAATTTTTGTATATATAAAAAACATGTATAAACATAAAAAAAAATATAAAATTAATTTTAAATTAATTTATCCATTTCATATGTATATTATTATTTACATACATTCCTAAATTTGAGTTCTGTTCTTTTATTGTTCAAAATTTTTTTTTCTCATTCTCTAACACTCAGTAATCCCAATGTAAATAGTTGCTTTATTGCCTTGCTTGCTTTTTTATGATTAAAATAAATAAATAAATATTGTTTTTACATAAATCAATTCTGATGCAATCAAATTTTTTTCATTAAATGGGTTTTTAAAAGGAAATGCTTGCAGACTTTAACAAGACTCTTGAACTTGGCTAATTGAAAGGAAACATGGTGTGAGAGGTGTCAATCGAATTAATACAAAGGCTTAATTAAAAAAAATTTGAAAAGTCAATTTTTAATAGGGTGTGGAAAAAAGATGTTGGTTGTTCCTAGTCAGCAGCGTCTAAAATTTGGAGCAAGTATAAACGAAATGGGAAGGTTATAAAAGGAGAACGTAATGAACAGAATGTGTCAGGATAGAAAACCCAAAGCAATTTGCCTTGAAAAATAGAAAAATGCATTAGAAAACATATGAAAAGGAAATGGGCGGAAACAGGAGTCAATTTAAGAGAACTGTAAGAAATTGGAGGAGCAGAATGGGATTTGCATAGAGAAAAGCCAAATGAAAAAACCAGCACAAACATTTCAATAGAAGAAAACAGGGTTACAGAGAAGCAATCATCGATTGTGCATAATTGGATGAAAGCGATATTCAGTGATGAATCATGAATCTGCATTGACTAAGGTGATGATATGAGAATTTTTGTTTCAAATGAAACATATAAAAATGACTGCCTGAAGAAAACAAACAAATTTATACACTCATTTATAATACAGAGTTGCATCTAAGGCAAAGGAACAAGGGAGATTTTTCCATTATTTCAGCAGTCAATGCACGTGTCATTCTATTGGTAGAGGGAGTATCTGATTCCATTGACCATACTTTATCCTTACAATAGTCAGATTTAAACAAAAAAAAAAAAATGCTGCATTCCTGACATATCTGGGTGGGAACTGCTCAATCCTCACTTTTCAGTCTTGATAGAGTTCAAAATTATTTTTGCCATTTTGTAGAAGATTTATTTCAACTTTAGCAACATCTTTCTGACTGATATAATTTTAAAAAATTTTCAATAGAAAAAAATCATTTAGGTTCTATGGAAAATGTTTCAATAAGCTCCATTCAACAGCTGGCTCATTCAATCCCAAAAGTAGCTATGCCTTTGCTGTTTGCTGTTGGCTTTTAATTTTTTTCCCAGCCAACACATTATAAAATTTTTTTGAACATGGCCACAATGTGTTGACCATGTTTGGAAAAAGAAAAAGAAAATTTTCATCAATCTAGCGACATATATAAAAAAATCTACACACTCATTTAAATATAACAAATAAAAAATATTCTTGATAATGGCTAATGGAATGGCCAAAAGTGCTTGGATATATAAAACATTTGGACAGTTTTTAGATACTTTATGTCCATAAAAACTTCACTTATAAGAAGTGAAAAAAAAAAGTAATAAAAAGCTCAATTGGAATATAACTAATGAAAATTGTATAAACATATATATATATATATATATATATATATATATATTAGCAGTAGAGCCTGGCATTGCCTTTATGTAACAGTAAGAGATAGATCAAGTATCGACCATCATAAAGACTGAAAATAAAATTGACAAAAGATTATTGTTTAAGGTTGACGGACACGCATGTCTTAATTAGTTTTTTTTTTTTTTTTTTTTTTTACGAATTGGTCAAACCCAAACTCAAACAAAAAATTGTTTTCAATCATTATGAGTCTACCGATTGAATAGAATTTTATTATAAACAATTGTCTTGTAAATGAAATTTTTAAAGCATTCTGAATGTAGAAATAAAGAAAAAAGTATGCAAGACAATAAGAAACACTACCTGCCAAAAAAAAAAGTGAAGGTTTGTTGAAATCGGTTGAAAAATGTAGGAAATCTGATCCCATATATAAAGAACACACACACACACAAACAACCTGGATTTTATAATAAGTATGACTCGATATGAGTTGTCCCCCTTTCATTCTTGCGATGCTTCTTAATCATTTTTTCAAATTGATTTTGTGCAAAAACAATTGTGTTTTTCCAATTTTTGGTGCTGTCAGAGCCACCACAAGGTAATTTTACGTAGTCCTGTGGAGTTTTGTTGAAATCGGTTGAAAAATGTAGGAAATCCGATCCAATATATAAACGTACAGACACACACACACACACAACAAACATAATAACCTGGGTTTTATATAATATATATATATATATATATATATATATATAGTTTTAAGTTATGCTATATTTATGGGTTATAGTGCTCAATATATAACAATAGAGCATATGTAAATATAATTATTTTGAACATAGAGGCATAAGACTGTTTCATGCTAAATGCAATCATCAAGCTGTTTGTGTTGTGTTTTTGCTCGACTATTAATATATACAGGTCAGTGATGCATTGTGGTTAATCTATTGTATTATTCTAGCAGTTATTTTGGTTAGCAGTAATGGTTATTGTTGTAACCTAGGAAAAGGTTACTGAATAAGAATAACCAAAACAAAAATTGGAAATGAACAATACTATTTGTAACAGGAACAGCATACAAGATTTGCCAGCGGCGTGTAGTAATTAATCAACTGCTAGAAGTGAGTCAAGGTGAATTGCAAGTTAATTCCAGTGAAGATATTCACTAGCCTCCCCATGCGGTCAGATGTAGCACAAAGCCTAATTTAATGTAGGGTGAACCGAGCCAATAGACTTGGGCAAATATTCCCCATAGACCCAGTATACAAGAGGTTGGGTATCTGTCTACAATCCCCAGACAAGACTCTGCCCTTTGAGATAGCCTAGCCTAGTCTGACAAGCATACTAGGAAAGGAATTCCAGTGAATCCCACATACAGTATTTATAAGGACTAGGACATATCTATTATCATCTATGGGTACAGTATAACAGTTATTCTAGGGGCTATTAATTTTTAAAAAATTATTATTGATTATTTTATTGCTTGTATTTTATGTTTACTTGTGTTTATGTTTATATTTGTGGTTTGTTAATTTGTTCATTATTTACTTAGTTTATTAGTTATTTGTTTGGATTAATTTATTTTGTGTTTATTTTATTTTATTATTTATTTTTGTTCACTTTTGTTCATTTTCAGTTTTGATTTTTGAGTAACATAGTAAAAATTTGTTTTCCCATGTCTGCTCTCACTCTAGATCTATATATATTGTTTAGAGTCTGCTATATTTGTAGGAGGAAAGAGTACTCAATATCAGGGATAGAGAGCTTAAGATATAAATGGCCTGGATATAGGAATCAATACTGTTTGGATAATGTCAGTTTCTTGTCTCAATCATCATGCAGTGCTTATTTCCATGTTTGCTCTCTCTTCTCTACTTTCTTCTCATATATATGTATATATATATATATATATATATATATATATATATATACAGGGAATATATATATTTTTATATATATATATGACAATTTGAAAATAAAAATTTGAAAATTTCATTTCCTAAGATTTTCTTTTTCATTTCAGTAATCATCAAAATTTACTTGTTGAATAACACTTTTATAAAATGCTATTTTAAATATTTTCAGTTATCTGGTGATAAGACTTGCATTTTTTTGGTTATTGAACAATTTTAAAACAAATATATGTTTATTAAATAATTTAAATAATATATTCATTTAAAATTTTTTTGTCTATTTTTTTTAAATTTTTAAATGTCGGAATTTATCCATTTATTGTTATATATATATATATATATATATTGTGTGTGCATTTAAAAATAAAATGCATGTTACATTATTTAATATAGAAAGTTTTTCTATTCATTTTATTTCTTTTCATAAAAATAAAAAAAGACATATCTCAGCTGATTTGCAGGCAAATAAACTAACATACTCAAGAAATTTTTTGTGAACAGGACATGGCCCCGTCAAAAAATGACCATATTTATCTTATTTTATGATGTTTTCCCGATGGATGAGTTTTGGTCGAAAAAAAAAATATATATTTTAAAGTGTTTCTATTTTTCGACCAATAAAAATGCTTCCTCCTAATTATACTCACGTCATTTTACGAGCCTGTTAAATATAAATGAATGCCATAAAAGGGGTCACACGGAAGTTATCGGCAAAACAGGAGGCCAGGGAAGAGACCAATGTCACAAATCATTTTCTGAGTTTATATTTAAAAGCCAGCATGAGTAGCGCCATGCCAAAAAGTGAGAACTACTAAACAAATATCAACCCAGATCTTCATTTTAAATATGAACTATACCACAAATATTGTCCCAAACCCATACATTCCTATTTTAAATAAATCCCGTAAATCTATTTCTGTTGTTGTCATTTTTCTTTCCTGCAACCATAAACTAAATAACAATAAACAATAACATTTTTATTAAAAGACATTATAAAATCAACATATTGATGTTGAAACCTAACCTGAACAAAATAAACTATGAAATCTCCACAAATATTCTTAAATTCCTATAATTTATAACAGAAGCCATTAGTTTATACCAACAGCTTCCCATGCTTAATACTTGTCGTTTTCACTCACACGTGGTCATGTGTGACGTCATGAGCTGCGGTGTGATTTTCGCTTCCAGCATCTCTTATGCACAAGTTTGTCGTTGCTTGGAAATCATCCATGTAAACAAAAACAGACTATCATTATTGTTTTGTCCGTGTATTGTTTAATATATTGTAATGTAATTGTCATCTTTGATAATGGCTTATGTAAGCTGAAAGCTTAGATAGGATTAAAAAATATGTATCAATATTGTGATTTTCTTTCTTCTTTTAATGATAATGTTATTAAGCTTAGATGATATGAAAAGAATTTGCATAAAATAGACAAAACTTGTCTATATTATTTAATGAAACATGCATCAATATATATATATATATATATATATATATATATATATATATATATATATATCTTTCTCATATATATATATATATATATATATATATATATATATATGTGTGTGTGTGTGTATATATATAAAAAATATATATTATCCTACAGTGATAGCATGACTTTCATTCACAATACAATCTTCAGGTACTGTGTATAGACTGACCATTACGCAATTTAAATTTTAATAAAAAAATATCTGGTTATGACAATGTTGGCACAGTTATATATTATACTGGGAGTGCAGTTTTTTATTTTTAAAAATATATTTGGCATTTAAAATAAAAAAAATAAAAAATATTTTAGAGTTCTGAATATTAATTATTTATATTAAGCATAAAGGAAGATTCAGTTACATGCCATGCGTGATACACACGTAGGCGATCAGGTATCTTTCGATATATGAATGACGAGCCAGATTTTTTCCTACGGTAGGTTGCTATTTCTTTCTGCAGTAGACCAGTTGCCATTCAAGGCTATAAAACCCAGTCTGTCCTGCTATTTACCCTTAGCTGGAGGGAGAAGAAGAGGATTCATACCTTTCCCAAGGGTATTAGCATGTAAGTGAATGTAATGGATTCAACCGGTATTCAAACTTGGTTCTCCAATTCCTCAATCCGATCCACTATCCATTACTCTAAGGGATATTACTTGTTTTCTTTTAAAAAACAAAAAAAAATATAATTTACATTAAAAATTAATCTGGATCAATGTATTTGAGCATATATTTAACTTATGCCTACATGTAACCATCAATTCATTTCTCTTGTTTAATAAACTAGGGTTATTTAAGTGTTTTAAGATGATTAAGTTTTCAGCAAAACATGAATTACATCTATTGCCTTTCCCATTGTAAGGTTTGGCTCTTGCTACAATATCCCAGGTGTATTACCACCATTCTTTCATTGCCAGAAATATTTGGAGAGAGTAGTGCTGTTTATCTATCTTACATTACCTAAGTCATTCAATGTTGGTAGAAACAAAATTTCTAAGGGTTTTCTGTAGATCCAAAATAAAATCTAACACCGTTACTGAAATGTATGCTAGCTCAGTATACAATATTATCAGTCATATATTGACTGTTTAAGGGACTGATCATACTTTTTCAACAGTTGCATTTATTTTTTAAAAAATTAATGTTGTCTTTGTTGGTAATATATTTATTTAATATAATGTTATTTTGGGATAATCAATATATTTAGGTTTATCAATGTTACTGCTATAGCTGACCATAACATTATTTTTGTTAAAAATCTTTTTTAGTGTTGGTAAATAATTAAAGTGCTTATAAATTAAATTTAGGAAAATTCTTTTGATATATATATATATATATATATATATATATATATATATATATATGTGAATAAAAGCATAACTCTTGGTAAATTTTACAGAAATTTTCTCCCGTTATTTAAAATGAAACCAGACCATTCAGCTGCTAAACAAACTTTGTTTTGTGTCAGGTCTGTAATTTGTTTATTTGCGATGAAGTATATATATATATATATATATATATATATATATATATATATATATGTAATGTTGATGAACATTTAAATGCGTTGATTCCAAAATTATTGCCAGGGGTTGTATATTTTGATGTTTCTCAGTAGACAGTGCAGTTGAAGTGAAAAGTGCCAAGTCACAAATGCTCCGATGCAACGGGTGCTGAATTTGATGCAATGTCACATTTCATTTCATAACACTTAATGCTTTCCAACTTCTGCACTCTGTTTGCACTTCATCTCTCTTATTCACATGTCAAATTTGAAACTGATGAATTTGGATTCACTGGTTACAGTTTCATGAATTGGAAATGCTAAAACTTCAATGGCTAAGCAAGTCAATCAACTGTTTGCATTTACTACTTATATCTATTTGTACTGTAGTCTTTATAGTTACAAATATACATATATGTGTGTGTGTGTGTCTGTGTTTGTATATATCCTTTCTTCCTGCTCTTCATTTGACAGACAGACTGAGAACACAGTATGTTGATTGATTTTTTTTTATATACTGCTCAATATCCTTGAGACAGCCATATACTGTGGTGCAAATATGTTTTTCTGAATTTTATTCAAAGAGTACCAAGCACATATGTTGCTAAAAGTTTCATGCTCATAAATCAATTGTCATAGACTTTTGAGCATCTTCCTCTATGGGTGTGAAACCTGGAGACTCCTTGAGGAAGGAAAAAGGTTCCCTGTATTCAAGAACAAATGCTTGAGAAACCTCCTCTGCATCGCATACTGGGAGTACAAAACCAATATCTATGTATGGATCATGTTCAAAAGTCTTGCCACTATTAAATGTTGGAAGATGTTGTGGTTTGACCTCATTATATGGCACAACAAAACCATCATGCTAGGCACTGTTGAAGGTGGATTCAAGTGGGGTCAGCAATGTAGCATTGAAAAGTGGACGGACATGACAATGTTGGAACTCCTAAGAATCGCTGCCAACAGATCATCCTGGAGGAGGTTGTCTGTTTCGTCTGCCCTTAGGTGCCTAAAACAGCTGGGACTAATGATGATGGTGGTGGTTGTGGGGATGATGATGTTGATATATTTAGGGACGAAAATGATATACAAATTTTTATCTACCAGAACAATTTAAAATTTCAGCATGTCCTCCCCTTCATGTGCATGTGTAGTTACATCAACATACAAAGGGGTGGCCCAAAAGTAACCAGAATTGCGTCATATAATTTTATTCCTTTATTTTTGCATATTCATATTCTTATCACCTTCAAAGTATTCTTCATTTGAAGCAATGCACCGCTCCAGATGTGTTTTCTGCTGTTCAAAGCAGTCCAGGAACTCTTGTGAAGTTATGTTTTTTAATGACTCCATCATTTTCTTCTTAACCTCTTCCGCATCTACAAAACGTTTTCCTTTGAGGACTTTCTTCATTCAGGGGAACAAAAAAAGTCGCATGGGGCGAGATCGGGTGAATAGAAAGGGAGAGAGTGGGTTCATACCATTCTTGGTCAGAAACTGTCTCACACTCAAGGTGGTGTGCGCTGGTGCATTGTCATATTGCAACCACCACCCTCCACTTTATTTTTACAGGTCATGCGTTTTTGTCTCACCTTGTCTTACAAACACTTCAAAACTTCCAAGTAAAAAATCTGGTTAACAGTTTGACCAGGAGGAACAAATTCTTTATGGAGAATTCCTCTCAAATGAAAGAATCAAATCAGCATCGTCTTGATATTGGACTTCATTTGATGCGCTTTTGGGGGGTCGTGGTGATGTCGGATGCTTCCACTGACTTGCTTCCTGCTTCATTTCCAGGTCATAGGCATAGCACCAGTTTTCGTCACCAGTGATGACCTTTGAAAAAGGTCTGGATCAACATTCAACTGTTCTTTCAGTTTAAGACAGGCATCCTTTAATATACGGTAAAATAGACATGAAAGGCATATATTTCACTTCATAACAAATGTGAACCACGGAGAGACAAAGTCTTCCCATGATGATACCAGTTAGCACACTGATGCCTGAGGGTTGCCTCAAGTGACTTCTAGCAGTGGAAGACTGAACTATTATGGGATTGTCACACAGAATACAATTCCGATTACTTTTTTTGTCATAAAAATTGCATTAAAGTCTCAAAGGATGAAACAACACATCATGGGAAAAAAAAAAATTTCACTTTGTCATTTTTGCCACATTTCCACAATTTCTCTAACAATATATATATGCTTTTGATGGGAGCAAGGATGTAGTTTACCTTAAAACCAGATTTGATGGATCTCTTTTCAATCTGAAAAGACTGAAGTCAAATCAACTTACAACTGAAATGTTGTTTAGAGAATTACTTTTTGCTGATGGCAGACAGTGAGTTCGAGATTCAACGACTAGTTGATCATCTAGTGGACACATGCGATCCTTTTGGGGTGACAATCAGCATTGAGAAAACTGAGGTAATAGGACAAGGGACAAACTCACCGCCACAGTTACAACTTGGAAGTAAATCTCTGAAAACTGTAGATAAGTTTATAAGTGGATGCTCACTGCTGATGACTCAATATCAATTGATGAGTCTCAAATGCAGGACAAAATGGCCGTCCAGTGCTTTCTGCATTCTGTTAAGGTTTCTTCTAGACTTAATGAATTACTTAATTATGATTATTTCAAATCCTCCCAATTATTTCTCTGTATAATGGATTTCTTGAACTGCCGGCTTCTAATGCTCTGGAGTATAGTGGCTTAGGGATTAGTAGTCCTTTTTTGGGGAGGCACAATCCTATGGGTAAAAGAAAACCCAGAAGTTCCACCATGGAATTTGTGATCGAGCGAATATTGAGTCTAATTCATTACCGGACCATCACCAAGAACTGTTGGTACAGTTGGTATGGCATTTGCCTCCTATCGTAACTGTTCAGGTTTTAATTCTCGGTGGTAGACGCGCACTGCTGATGAGTCCCAAATATAGGACGAAATGGCTGTCCAGTGCTTTCTGCATTCTGTTGAGGTTTATTTTTGACTCGATGAATTATGATAAGTTTATTTCCTTGGAATCCACCAAAACATTAACCCTCTCTATGGATGAGGAATTGATGAACAGAATGTGAAAAGCTACAGCTGCATTCAGGAAACTTTTGAAAAGAGCAAGGAAAAGTGATAAACTTAGGATAAAAACAAGGCTAATCTACCAAACATGCATCCTCTCTACACTCCTTTAGGGGTGTGAAAGTATAACATATTATGCAGGTCATGAGTGGAGGTTAAATAATTTTCATATGAGATGTTTGAGAAATATTTAAAAAATTAAATAGCATGATGGGGTCCGAGATACAGAAGTGCTCAAAAGAGCTGGCATTCAGTTACTCTATCCCATCCTGCAGTCTTCACGTCTCAGGTGGCTTGGGTATGTTACACGCATGGATAACTCCTGAATTCCTAAAGAGTTACTGCATGGGGAACTGTCTGAGGGCATGGGTAATGTTGGATGACCCAAGCTTCACTTCAAGGACGAGTGTATAATATGCATGATGGAATTTTCTATCAATGTTGCAAATTGAATGTGATTACCCGAATTAAGTTTTAGGGTGGAGAGCTGTATATGTATAGACTTTGAGCACACCATAGAGGCTAACAAAATTTAAAAAAACCATGGTGGATGACCCCACAATATTCTACTACTGAATCATTTTTTAAAATCATGCTGATCACATATTGGTTGTTTTACTTTCAAAGTGACATTGTGTTTTAAGATAACCATTTTTCTGCTGGGACCCTTTGCCATCAACAATATATATATATATATATATATATATATATATATAATGTATGCAGATTTGTATGAGAGAGGCATGTTTTGATATATTGTTATGGGTATGTTTGTAAATATATGTAAACAGTTTATTAATATATATATATATATATATATATATATATATATATATATATATATATATATATTGGTATAATCCATTGAGTCCCTATTAACACAAAAGATAGAATTTGAAATATGTTAAAACTGATTCACAAACAGCACTCCATGTTTATTTTCAATAAACAAAGCAAATTTTTTTAATTGAATTAAGATACCTTTTTCCCAAATAATAAGAGATTCACCTACGAATTTTAATTTTAAAATTCACAGGGTTAATTCCAATTGTAAATATATATATATATATATATATATATATATATATATTATTTTATAACATATTTAAATAACAGACCAAAAAAAGGTTCCATGTAATAATTATTACACCACAGCCCTTTTAAAGGACTGTGGATCATCAAACTTTTTAATCCAAACAAAAAATGAAAAGAAAATTTACAAATTTTTGACAGGCTGTATTAAACATATGTAAATTAACGAAGTGAGGAAGTGAGGGAGGAGAGAGAAGACATGAAGACTGCTAACTCACTCACAAAATAAATATATATATATATATATATATATATATATATATATAATTTATGAAAAACTAGGTAATCCCTATGGGTAAACCTAAGGAGGATAAAATCCAGAGAGCTCAATGTAAATCCAGAGCAAATAATTTAAATAAAAACAGATCACTTTAAGGTTCCATGTAATAAATTATTTCTTTTCTCAATAATTTTGTAGTTTTTAAAATTAATAGTGATTAAATTTGGATTTTAAAATTGGCAGTTTTTAATTTTAATATTAAATTTTATCATATAATTTTATAATTATTGGTTAGTATGAATTATTTTTAATATTACCCGTATTTTAAAGATCTGAATAGCTATTATAACATGATTTCGTTGTCAAACTTTTGAATCTTTCTATACTTGGTTTTTGATTGGTTATTCTAGCTTTTGTAACAATGTTTCCCCCTAGTGTAGGATCGTTAATTAATCTGAAACTTTTAAAACCATTTATTTTATCTTCAACATCATCACTTGATAAGACACAGAGTGTGTTGAAACAAAATGGCTATTTTTGTAGTGATTTTATAACATACTTATGTTATAATTTTTTTTTTAAATAATAATTATATATATATATATATATATATATATCTATTAATATAAATAATTGTTGTTTATAAAATCATTCGTATTTATTTATATATGTATTTGTCTATATTGATATATATATATATAATATTTATATATATATATAAATTATAATATATATATATATATATGTGATTATTTTAAAAATTTTAGTGATTTGAATATGAGAAATTTTGAAATAATATTCTACCATGTTTCAAAACAAATGAAATTATTCAAAATAATTAATTAAAAAATAAAGTTGAACAAATAAGTACTAAAAACCAGCTTTTTCTTAATTAAAATATATTTTATATAAAACGCAAAATAAATATTCAACCAAATATGAAAAAACAAAAATTTGATTGAAACTTTAAAAAAAACAAAACCAGGATTGTTTAAATTCAATAGATATTTGAAAATTTCAACATGTGGTTATGATTATAAATAACCTATATCCTTATAAAAAAAATTAGAATAAAATCCATATTCAGTTCTAAACAAATTTCCTATATATATATATAAATTATATAAAAATATATATATTTATATTTCTTTATATTTTACATATAATCCATTCCTATATTTTTTTACTATTTACAAACCAATATATTTATTTCATAAATTTTAGAAATTTTTATATATTATTGATTTTACTTTTTTTTTTGGGCAAACATAAAACTATGTTATAAATTAAATAATTGTATAAATTATCCATATTAGTATATTTATATGTAAAAAATGGGTTGCTTTTATAAATACTTAATAAAATGAATTAATTTTTTAATATATTTACATGATTTTTATTTAAAATTATTTTAACCCTGATATATTTTAAAAATAAAAAAAAGCAAACCTTAACAAAATGGTTTGGATATTTTTAATTTTTATTTAATAATTAATAATATTGTATTTTTTATTTTTATATAAATAAAATATATATATATATATAAAAACCTATTTGTAAAATTTTCTCAAAATTAGACATGGGTTTAATAAAAAAAAAAATAAAAATTTTAAATAATTTGAATGAAAAGAAAATATTTTTCTAAAAAAAAAATTAATATGAACAAACAAAACCTATGTTTAAGTATGGAAGATGAACATATATATATATAATATATCATATAAATTTGTATCGAATATAAAGACATTAGCATCAGAGTATTTTCAAGAATCTTGAAATATGAAATAAATAAATAAATTTATTTCGATGAAAATAAAATTTGTCATAGATATTTCTTTTAAAAAGGAAAATTTATTAAATTTCATAGTCTTCAGACTGTTTTAGATGCATAAAGAGAAATTATTTAAAATTATTTTTGAATTTTTTGGTAGTTAATGGTTCCTAAATTATTAATATAATACATATATATAAATATATATATATATATATATATTTGATATTTATAAGTTATAAATGTTTATATATGGAGAGGTGCATTTGAAATTTTTAAACCATATATATATATAAAAATCAAGATATCTTATTTTTCATTTAAAAAACGTTTGAATCCAAGTTTGTATTCATGTTTCGTTATTTTTATTAAGAAATCAATATTTAAATATATAATTGTAATTATAATATTAAAAAGTTTAACAAAAATAATGTTCAAATGAATAAAACTTTAGTATTTAAAAACATGGAAAAACCTATCAAAAATTTAAATTCTGAATTTGAGTTCGACTCACATCTCATCAGATTGAACATATATATATTTATAATGGTTTGATTTGTAATTGTTTTATGTTACATTATATTTTTTCTGTAAAAGAATAAATGTGTGTGATTCAATTTTTAATAGTTTTAGAAGGTCTTTGCTACAACAGAACAGTGAAATAACGAGGTAAAAATAATCCAAATAATTTCTCCAACCGATTAATTAAATAATAAAATGATAATATATATTTATATCTGTTGGTTTTGAAATTGGTTTCAAAACAAACATAATCCATTTATTCACATATATATGAAGTTTTATATATTTATCAATGCTTGATAGAAACTTGAATATGACATGAATTTGCAACAAAAATTAAAGGAAAAAAATCTAAAAAATCTTTAAATGTTAAATTTTCATTTATATCGTAAATTATTTGAAAAGTCACCAGAAAATTTCAAATTAATTGTTTACGATCAAGGAATTAATTTTTTGTTAATAAATAAGGTGCAATTATAAAACTTTTGTTTATTGTCGTCCAAATTTAAAATGAATGTTTTTCCCATTTGTTAAAAACATGAAATTGATGCCACATCTTTGCTAGTTTCAATAAGAAAGGAAATTCATTCTTCAAAACTTGATTTTAAAATTTTAGCATAATTCAATTTAATCCTTATTTGTTTTTATTTTTCAAAACATTATTGTTTCAATTTATATAATTATGACTCTGATATAAATCCTTTTTTTTTTCAATTACCATTTTCTCTTCTTCCATTGTAAAATTTTTTAGAATTAAATAAATTCTTTAAAATTCAAATAAATAAAAAATAAGACATCTTGGTTAACAAATTTTTCATTCAAAAAAATAAAAAAAATAATTTTGTCTTTATTAACAATCTTTAAAAAATGTTAATAAAAACTGATTTGTTTATTGATAAAAATATTTTTTTTGAATTAAATTGATAGTTTTTCTATTCTTATTTTTTAATTTTAAGAAAAATATATTTTCATGACCTAATTGAAAACAATTTGTCTTTTCTCATGGAAGAAAAAAATAAAATTTTCGATTTTAACCCCTTTTTTCCCAAAAAATGACAAACTCTTTTTAATCAATCAGGAATATAAAAAAAATCATTTTTTTAACCATTATTTAGGAAACTTCACTTGCTTTTTTAATTCCTGTTCCTTATGTTGATAATTATATTTTATTTTTGTTTTTCATGTGTTTTTTGTATGTTTTTTAATTTACTGAAAAATTCTTTAGTTCGAAAACCGAAATCCGTCATTTAAAACCAAATATGAAATCCAAAGGCCTATAAAATAGATTAAATTTCCATACTTTTTTTCAACCAAAATTTAATTCGATAATTGTATCATTTGATTCTGAATTTTCTAAAGAGATGAAAATCAAATTTTAAACAAAAAAATTTGAAATATTTTACTTCAAGGCATTCAGAATATTCCGGGTATTTTTTTTTCTTTGCAAAATTTTTTTAAATTTTACATTTGAAGTTTTTATAATAAAATATTTATGGAGAATTGTTTTTATAAATTTCCAAGAACATTATTTCCAAAGGAAAAAAATTCGTTTCTTAAGAAAAAACTTTTTTTTTGCCAGAACATTAAATTTATAATATATGCTTTTCTAATTTATCTATTTTCGTATTCTCAATCAAAAACTGCAGATCCAAAAAAAAGAAATGGAGCTCAACGGACCTTATCCTATCATTATTTATTAAATACATAATAAAAAAAGCTTTAAAAATTTCAAAGTATTATAAATAGTTTTCCCCAATGGTCTTCAAGATAATCCTTAATTAATTATAAACTCTCGAAAATAACTAAAAAAAACTAAATATTCTGGTGGGAAAAAATTTAATGAAATGGATTTATTGATGATACAAATAGATATGTGTTTTTCTGAATGATAGAAAAATCATTGTTTTGAATTTCCTTTAAAATTCAAGAATGGATGATCATATCATATTTTGTTTTGTCTTCCATACACATGAATAGCCTTAATTTAATGTCAAAATAAGGAAATCAATCTTTATTCCAGAAGTTGTTTATCTTGTTAGTTTTTATAATCAAAAATAAAACATTTGTTTTTTAAATTAAATATTTAGATAAACTTTAAATAGATGATAAAGATAGATTACTGTTTGAAATAAATTGCTTTTAAATTTGTAAACCAGTTTTCATTAATTTTCAATGAACATTTATTTCTAAAAATTTCCCAATCTTATAAAACAGACTACTACTTCAAATCCAAATAAGTAAAATTAATGCAATTTTCGTTGATTCAAAATTATATTCCATAGATAATATATAGATATTGGTTATATATATCTTATATATTAAATTTTATGAATATTAAAAATTTCTTTGTTTTTACACCTTCAATTATATATATATTAAAACAACTAAAGAAAATAGATATATATTTATTTAAAATAAGTTCCTTCAAGTGATAACAACATAAATCTTATAAAAATAATCATTCCGTTTTCTTAAAGGAAATATTTTATTTAATTAAAAAATTTTATCTAAACAATATAAATATCCAAAAAACAAAAATTTTTGAGAAGAGAATTATGTCGGATAGATCGTTGACTGATTTCATTCTAATTTAAATTTGTCATACATTTTCAATAATTTTTTATTAATATAGGAAATATGGATATATATAAATCATATATATGAAATATTTAAAGAAAATGCGTTCCTAATAAAAAGCCTTCAATATTAATGAAAAGATATATATCTGAATATTTAAATATTTTATATTACGGTCTATTCGACATGCATCTACTATAAAGATTCGGCGGAGAATATCATTATATATATATATATATATATATATATATATATAAAGTTTTCCCTATATATATATATTCCATTTCCTTTAACATGGTTTTTCAAATTTCAATTAGTAAATCAGGCCATTTAAATATTTAGACTTCTAATGCCTGAAGAAACAGAGCTTGCATGTTTATTGAAAATTTTATAATAATTCCTATTTGTGTTGATGTTTTTATTTCTTTAAATGTATAAATATCAGGGGTCAAATCCTTACATATATTTTCGATCAAGGGATTTAAGCGTTGCCTTTTTTAATAAATTTAATATACTTATATATTATCTCTATATATATATATATAAATCCCTGTTTAATTAGTAACAATCTAATATACCATCAATTTCTAATCATTTTTCCTCTCATTTCATTGTTGGAGGTACCTCATGCATTATAAATCTGTTTACAAAATAGTTTTGGTCTAAATAAAAATTAATGTCTCGACCTTTTAGTGGTTTTGAAGAGACTCTGCCGATATATATATATTTCACCTCAATCAAATATATATAAATATGGGAGGCTAGTGGATGGAATTAGTAAATACTAAACACTTCAAATACCTTAGTGTATGGATCAATTATAAAAAATTTAGTATAGGAGATAAGGAAATTGAACATAGAATAGGTTTCACCAGTATACTGCAAATTGTTACAAAACCAAAACATTAACTTTAAAATTTGGGTCATGTTCTTAAATAGCCTCATCAGATAGATTTTCATATGGATGTCATGCATGGTACCAGACCCATTCAAAAATATCTAAACTATCTGCTTTCTAAGATCAATGGTTAAAATGCCTTTGAGCAAGTGAAGCCTGTGGATCTTGGTAAAGACTATCATTCTTGAAAATTGTGCATTTGTGCTACAGAATCACAAAGAATTGTACCAAATAGCAGAAACAACTTGAGGACTTTCAAAAAGCAGCAACAACTAAAATGGATATCACATGTAACTTGAAAGATAAAATAATGACATAAGATGTTGACATTCCACATTACTTCAAATAAAAGATGAAGAAGGAAACCTATTTTATGAAAAATTGTTTTAAGGAAATTTTTATTAATTTAATGACTACTTGGTCAATGAATGCTGAATGTTTCCTTATAAAAATAGCTAATAAACCATTAGTGTACTTGACATCTGTAACACTGGTATGATTGGATAATCTATTATTATAAAAAAGTAAACTTGCAAAGTGTCGACTTTTGAGTATTGAGAAACAAGAGAATGCATCTCTAGAAAAGTCTAATTAGAGTGTTGTGAAATATTTTCTTTTTTTTTTTTTTTCTTTGAAAAGCATGTATAACTGAATGATGTTAGGTTCCCATAATTACTGGTACAAGTTGACAGTACTGTTTCAAACATCAGCAGCAAAAAGTCATACCACCTGTTTGGAGGATTATTGGTTGATTATGTGTTTTAGCTGATAATCTTTTCTTTAATGATAGACATGAATGACGTAGCTTCTGAAATTTGTTCAATTGATTTATCTGCATCAAGGAGAAACAATAACATTTAAATATAAACATCAGTTGATGCCTTAATGATGAGCCAATTTTAGATTTTTTTTTTTTTGTACAATGTTCACTCTGTAAAAAACCAAGCGCCACTTGATGAGGAGGTTACAACATAAAGGGCACAGTTTGTGTGGAAGATAATTTTAATCCTAGACTTAAACAGGTTAAGATTGATTGTGATCAGGGAAGCATCCTTTTGTGAGTTAGTTTCGACAAACCAGTGGTTTTTGATGTAATGGCATATTAATAATCCATAGTTTTCAATGTAAATGTCTTAATACATTTGTACAAAGAATACCGTCTTTAGGTATAAATATCATTTAGATCTTTATATCTTAGTTTGTTACCTTCTTGGCTGCTTTTGTACTAGATGAAAATGACCATAATGGAATTAGGACAAACTCCAACTGTCTTCATGTTGACCTACTATTTTTCCAGAAAGTACATCTTGTTAAACTGTGAAATATCTTTGCACCTTAGCACAAATGAATATACTTAGCAATTTTGTTCAAAACAACTTTAAATATTTCTGCTATCAAAATCTGATAGAATAGCAGATTTAGCTAAACAACCTAGTATCTAGTGACCATGAAAAAGAAATGTATGGTTATTGAAGAAAACTCGACCATATGAATTTTACTCATATGTCTATATGCATGATTCTCAGTTATAATGCACATATGTTTGGTTACTTGAATGATGTAAAAGCTAAAATATTTCATAATTTTGCAAGAGACAAGGCCTTGATCTCAAATTGAATCAAGGCGTTGATGTTTCTTTATCTTTGCATTATAAACCTTGGGTAAGTGTATTCATCTTTGTAATACATAAAAGGATACTAGACTATTTTAGAATTCTCTTAATTAATGATCAATAACAGATCCAATTAACAGGGTATTACAATGGTTATATTAAAACAGCACACTTTGAATAAACTGAAAAAACCTCAAGTAGTTTATCTGTTCATTTAATAAACTCATGGACATCTCAATCAGCCACTGTTTCCTCCAGTGATGATAGTGGAGAGCACAATTTTGTATCACATGAGTTATCACTTTAGATGCAACAATGAAACCATGCAAAGCATATGAGTTAGTCAGATGCAAGAAACTAGATGTGAATGATCTTGCAGATATCAATTTTGAGATCAAATACAACTTAAGATGGTTGTCATCTTTGGGCATATAACTATTTTGAAATTGATAATTTGAGGATCCACAAATCCATGGCTGGCAATAACATCTCACCAATTACTAAGTAACTCTTCAGGCAGATAACTGCATCAACATAAATTGTCTGTAAAGAAACTACACCATCTTGAAGTAAATCCACCTAATATATGGCACATTTGCAGTTCAAGCCAATCTTAAATCCTCAGATTCCAATGTCAGTCTAGTATAAACTCAGATTCCAAAAAAAAGTGTAACAATTTTCATTTTATTCAAAAACTTTTTCTTTTGATAAGTGTTTTTTAGATTCCTTTGCTTAACATACCACCATCTAACAATGTTCCCAATATTAAAAATCAACAAGGGAACAAGATTTATTTGGAATTATCAACGAAAATATGTTTAATTTTTAAAACACTTAAAACTTTTGTCAATTATTGATTACTTTATTTTGGCTGTATAATCTTGTTGAACTAAAAAAATATAAAAGAAACAGCCCTATCAATGCTGGTCGTATTAGAATATACAAAAACAAAGCAAATT
Organism: Acanthosepion pharaonis; assembly: GCA_903632075.3. Classification (NCBI taxonomy): domain Eukaryota; kingdom Metazoa; phylum Mollusca; class Cephalopoda; order Sepiida; family Sepiidae; genus Acanthosepion; species Acanthosepion pharaonis. The sequence goes on along the minus strand of CAHIKZ030002299.1, from coordinate 308,773 downwards.
ATAACTGGATTTGGCTATTTTTCATACTGTTTTGAATTTTTCACAAAACTTTTTCCTGTCTGTTTTTGCATTTGTAAAAAAAAAAAAACTGCATTCATTATGGTTACAAATGGCAAGTAAAAACAAATTAAAGGATAAAACTGTCACTTCAGGATGTTAGTGAAATGGATCTTTTCCAATTTCCTTTTTTATATTACTGTTAATTAATTTTGTCTTTTGTTTAATTTAAAACCTTGTTCCAGGCATCTGTTTTCCAAGCTTACTAAGTATTTTATTGTTCTGATTTCCTTTGTCTCTTTTGCTTCAATCTGTCCTGTGATATCAAATTTAATTAGTGATCCTTTAATTAAAATTATAAATTTCAACTGAATCTTCCTGATGTTAAATATAAAAGTTCTTTTTGATTCCATTTTCTCTAAAACTTTATCAATGCTCAATGTTCACACCCATGGTATTCTCAAGGAAAAAATCTGTAATCCATTTAAAAATAATTATTTGGTTTTAAAATTGTTTTCAAAACACAATTATTCTTTTTATGCTATCCGTATCTAATCTTTTTTTTTTTCTATTATCTTTCATTATCTTAGGCTTTCCATTTTGATATCATTTTATCTTGTTTTGTTTTACAATCTATATTTTTTGTTTATCTTAGGCTTTCCATATTATTGTATATCAAACATTGGATAAATGAATCAAATGAACTTAAAAAAAAAACCAGTATTCTTTTTCACTGTATCAAATATCAGAAACATAGGAAAAAATAAAGTTTTTTTAAAAGGTTAAATTTAATATCACAAATGGAATTAACAATCCTTTTTCTTCAAATTTTGTAATCCCTTTGAGAAAATAAAATTAACAAATATATGTTCAGTAATTTTTCACTAAGAGTCATGACAAAAGAATGTCCATTTAAAATTAGCAGCCTCATTAAAATAAGGTTTTAAAACAACATTTAATGTCAAATGATATACAATTGTCATTTAGTTAATAAAATGCACTGAAGCTATGACTGTGTAATCCAAAACTCAGATGATTAACTAACAGATTTTTTCCTTCATATTTGATTACTGAACAGATATTTCAATTATATTTCTTTAATTCTTTGATTTATGCTTATTTGATTTCTGATTCCTGTTTATTGTTCTAGGAATTGCAAGAACAGGTTGAAAATTATTGGAAGAAAACAACAAATTCAGGAGTTCTTTTTGAAAGAAGGATTGTTGTAAAGTTTTATTTCTGATAATTCATAGAACCTATAAAACCATTTATGAAAAATGAATGTTTTATTTGTTAATCTTTAGTTTGATTGAAATTTGACTTTGAAAATAAATTTCCATTTTCAAAAATATAGTACTTTTAATGACAAAATATGGTGCTCTTTTTTTCGCAGATGGTGCCAATCTGATATTCCTATGCTAAATTGTCAATAATTATGGAAAAAATTGATATCAAAATTAAAAATATAAATATTTCAATTAAATAATTTAAAGAAATCCATATTCATCCATCTATCTCAGTGTGAAAGATCCATCCATCTCTCTCTGTCTGTCTTATTCAAAAGGAAAAAATCTAGCTTTATCTATCTTAGTCAGGCTATCTATCTATCTATCTGTCAGTTGATTTTATACATATATTCTCTATTTATCTTAGTCAGGCTATCCATATCTATCTATCTATCTTAGTTGAGCTATCCATATCTCTCTCTCTCTATCTATCTATCTTAGTCAGGCTACCCATATCTATCTATCTATCTATCTATCTATCTATCTATCTATCTATCTATCTATCTATCTATCTTACCCAGGCTACCCATATCTATTTATCTATCTATTGCTACATCTTTGCTACAGAAAAAGATAGAAAAGGAATAATGAGAGCGTATAAGGAGACAAGAAAATTATGAAAAGAAGATAATAACTAACAATATCCTACGCATGTGACTGCATGCACATGTACAGGTGCACACACATACACACAGAAGAAAAATCAACCTAACACTAATAAAAAGTGCATAAATTATTTTTTTAGCTCAGTATAAAAATAACAAAAATGAGAAAATTGTCAGATATTTTCTGAAATGGACCGAACAATTACACAAAGTATACGAAACTCTGGAGTAGATGTTCTCAATATAACATCAACCATTAACTACAGTCTTCTTGATTCCTCTTCTTTTATTGTTCTCACTCCTTAATAATGTTTTGTTTATCTTATTCTTTCAAACTCAGTACTCTTGTTGTGTCTTAGTGGCTTTATTACCTTGCCTAAATGAAGTGATTATATATATATATATATATATATATATATATATATATATATATTAATATGTATATTTATTCACACTTAAGAGGTATATTTTTTATGAAACCAACTTTTACACAAATGATTTTTTTAATATCTAGTATGTGTTTTTCTTTGAAATTATATTAATAATAGAAATTAAATATAATTTTGTATCTTTAGTTGTCAGTATTCCTTTCATATCTCTCATTTCTAATGGATAAGGCCTATAAATATCATAAAAAAAGCCATTCCTGATAACAAAGATTCATTATTGTTTTTTTTTTATCTTACTTTGCCTTATTCAAAATGAGACTTTGTTCTTTGTTCTGTATAAAAAAAATCCCTCCTCTCTTCTAAAGAGCCATTGCATCACTAAAAACATTGCAAACAAAGTAGTTATTTGAATAATAGGCAAGTATGACATATCGTTTCCAAAGGAATATTAAAAATGCCGTTGTCCAGTCGTGCAATGTCCGAGGTTGCTGCTGCTCTTAATATTAGTGGTGCCAAGGATAATTGTATTATCAATATTAAAATGCTATTATTATTATTACTCTCATTAATGCTGAAGTTATTACATGCAATTATTATACACTTTTATATAATTCCCTTTATTACCAGAATCTGACATGATAATTACTGTCAGTTTATATAAATATAGTAGCTGTATAATATTATATAAGCACTCTCCATATGTGAAGTTTGAATACTTGTTTTTTTGTTTTGCTGAAATTTGTGACATTTATCTATATTCTGGAAAGGTAACATTTCCACAAGTCTTTGGCAAACAAGAAATTCGGCAAACATGAATAAACGTGAGAGCAATAAGAATTTGGGGGAAAAGAACAATCTCAGATGATGAAAAAGGGATAATTTACAACAATGTGGAATGAAAAATTGTTTGTGGAAAATAAAATGAGCCATTTTTAACTACTTCAAAAGTCGGTCTGCATCCAATAAAGATATGATATGGGGTTGGTAGGGTATTGTGAGCTTCTTCTGGAAAATCAGACATTGAATTCAAACCAGAAGTGTCCCCGGTTAGAACAATTAAAGGTAGTAATCAATAAAAAGCATCCAGAATTGGCCAATTGGAATGGTGTTATCTTCCATCAGGATTATGCCAAACCTCATATTTGCAAACCTGCCAGAATTTGGTACAGTTTGACTAGAATGTACTAATGCACATACCATAGTAACCTTTTATTTATGTGATATATATAGTGTATTGGGGCAGCAGATCATTATTTAAACATATATTATTAAACATTTGACACTTCTTAAGTAGTGTAAAAATGAATATGCCATTCTGTAGAACAATTACAACTGAGTAGTGAGTTTGATCCTCACTGGGTACCCCATACTTTCGGCCTTCTGCCACATCTAATCTGCACTTGGAAAATTGCTATATCGATCATGTTTGGGCACTTTGAGGTGCTGTAATGGTTAGCAAGCTTGTCTTGCTAGAACAATTACGACTGAGTAGTGAGTTTGATCCTCAATGAGTACCCCATACTTTTGGCCTTGTGCCACATCTGAGTAACGCTTGGAAAATCACTATATTATTAAATATAACAGACAATGAATGTCTATTATGTCTGATCATGAGCCATTCTAATGTTAGAATGTTTGCTTTAATTTCTGGTGAAAATAAAGATAAAATTTGTCCAACATTTGTATATTTTTATTAAATTGGTCCTAAATTTTCAGCTCACATGAGCCATCCTCAGAGTCTGGTATTCCACAACCATTAACATCGTATAGCAATCTTCTATGTCAAAATAACAAAATATCATCTTTGACGGTGGATATCTTTGTTTCATGCCTGTATTATAGTAAAGATACAGGGAATGTATGTTATTATGGCGGTGGAAAAGTGACTGAATTAAAGATACCATAGAACATCCTTCTGTAGAAGCACATCTCTGTTGCCTCAAGTCTCCTTTTTATCTGTGAAGAAATTGTCCAGCATTCTCTGCCTTATAGGTAGGTGGAGATTACATAGCACTCTTTTCTCTGTTTCTGACAAAATTTTCTTTATTTTAGAAAATTTTACATAAAGATCAAGGGAAGGCAAGAGAGAAAGCGGCAGTGGGGGGGAAGGACAAAGATCAAAGCATATCAAGGTATATTGTCACATCTGTAGCAATATCAATCAGCTGATATCTTATCAAATGGAAAACAGCTGGACCTGTCACAAAAAGGGATTCAACCATTTATTTTCCCCCATGATCATTCATCAGTAATGAAGTTGGCCTCACAAGTATGTAGCAGGCTGCTGGGACAAAGAAGGTTACTAAATGAAGATAGATTACTTTTTTTTTAGACAAAGACAACAAGACAAAAAAGAAAAATTTATAAGAAATAACCACTTCCTGTGAAAAAAAAAACATCAACTGAGACTGAGTGTAAGGAGAGGCATGTGTTAGAAACAAAATTCAAAAAACCTTACCTCATCTCTATATAATAGTTGATCTATAGCAAATAGGACCCAAGAATAAAAATCTGGTTTACTTTCTAGAAATAGTCAATCTCTTGCCAAATTTGTATATAACAATCTGACCAAAACATTATTTTTAAGCCACATATATTTGTTTTTTGAGAAGAATTTTTAATGATAACGAAACTGGTATCTGATTTCAGCTGCAACGCTACATATCACGTTGAAACATTGGTTCCTGTATGTCAGTACCTAGATGGGTTGAACAATCATATATATACCAGCTGTAAATATAAGTTTGGATGTGTGGGTGGCGTAATAGATAATGGCTCAGAATTCTTGATCGGAGAGCAGAGTTTCAATTCCAGTTGGGATTATCACTTGAAAAATATTTTTTCCCTTCCTTGCCTATTAAAAATATTTTTGCCCTTTGCCGTGCTGATGTTGCTACATGCCTTACTTCTTGCCTATCTCACACTGCAAATTTTTTCTAAGCTCTATCCTAAACATTAAATCTGTTACGAAAAAAGAACTAAACAAAATGAACACAAAACGATCAGCTTTAAAAAAAGGACTCATAACTGGAAAAACCAAATGAAAAAAGAATATTAACAACAAATACTTTTTCACACCCAACCCAGTTCTGCAGAATCAGAATCAACATTGAGTTTAAGCAAGTGAATGAGCCAATTGGAGTAAAGTGCCATAAAGATTTAAATTTTTCCCACTTGTGATGAATGCAGCTATCGATTTTTTTTGCATGCTAGCATGCTAGTTAACATTCATGTCAGTCAGCTGTTGGCTCTCATGCTGGCCAATAGAATCTTCTTGCCTATTCGTGGCAGCCAGCTATTGACTCTCACTCTGATCAGTAGAAAATGGCCGCAAATTACATGAAAAGTGACGTAGAAGCATGAAAAAATTGATTATTTCCACTATTGATGGGAGTTGGGAAATGCAAAGTTGGTCTTGGCCTTTTCACTAACTTGGAGAATGTGTATGTAAATTTTGGTGCAAATCCGCTGAAAATTGTGGCTGTGCATTTGTTACACACACACACATCCTGCCTTTTGTAGATAGAAGATGCACAAATACCCTTGGGAAAGATATGAATTTATTTATGTGATATATATATATATATATATATAAATATATATATATATATATTTAAATATATATATTTAGTGTTTAATGTAGATCATTATTTAAACATATATTATTAAACATTTGGACACTTCAAGGTAGTGTAATGGTTAGCAAGCTAGTCTTGCTAGAACAATTACGACTGAGTAGTGAGTTTGATCCTCAATGGGTACCCCATACTTTTGGCCTTGTGCCACATCTCTTCTCCCTCCAGCTATAGGTTGATTAGTAAAACTTGTATCATTAAACCATTGTTTTCTCAAAAAAAAATTCTTACAATCTAAAGATATTTTCTGGCTTTAAATAACCTGCAAAGTGTAGATAAGCCATAAAAACAAATCATTCAATAAAAAAAGTAGTTTGTTAATTCCCTTACAGTAGATGATTTTAACTTTTGAAAAATATTTCCGGTGACAATATATATACTATTTTCATGTAGACTATTGTCCTCATTCTTGTTGTTGTTATCACAATATTTTGTCCATTATCCACTCCAACCTTCATCAGTTTTATATCGGTCCAGGTAACATACAGGGAATTCCAAACTGAACCCTTTATTTAATCTATGGGCATAGATTGTTCTCATTCCACTGTTCATTTTATTGTTTAATTGATTCACCCCCAAGTGTAGTGATAATGCCACAAGTATGCAATGGTTATTATTTGTGGAAGATTAAAATAGAATTTTTAGTTAGGAGAAAAAAAATTGAAAAAGAACAAATTTCATACAAGACAAACTTTATTGTCAATTGGCAGAGAAGCAAGGAAGTAGAACAAATTCCACAGGTGAGAAGTGCAAGAAATGAAACTATTAAAGTAGAAAAACATTAAAATGAGTTTGGGAGTTCAACATTAAAATGGTTAGATAAAAACAAACTTCAATCTTGTAGCATTTTGAATTGCCCAGTCAAGATATTTATTTCAGGAAAGCTCATCAGAACAATTGCCATTAAAATATTTGTAGAAAAGACAGAGGGATGTCACATGAAAAGAAAACGATGAAAAAGTGACTGAAGTCAAGATGCCAGGTCAGAATCAATTTTATTACAAACCCTCCAGAAATATTTAGTACTGCTTTATTATTGATTCTTATAAGTTTTCACTATAGGTCAATTATGCTTTGCCCAAAAGGGATTGAAAAAAAGATTATGTCACCAAATTCACAAAAATGCCTTTAATCCAATTTTCTGATGCCTCATTTAGGCAATAAATCGATTATACAAAAATAACACTTGAAGAAAACTTTGAAGATAATTATTTGAACATTTTTTTCATTTATTGACAATTGATTAGATAACACACTGTTTTGCAGATTTTTTTTGGTCTATGGATAGCTAATTCTTTTTCTTTTTTTTAAAAAATATTTTTCTTGTCCAGCTTTTTTCAGCAATGATAATTTTGAAAAAAAAAACTTTTTTCTCACTGTATGGATTTTCAAATTCATTTTCAAACTCTATTTTGGGCTTTGTTTTCTAATCCAATTCTTTCTGAAATGACATGTGATTGAAATTCCAATTCAGGCAAAACTGACTATTTCAAATCACAAACTACATGGAAAATTCAATTGAGTTGAGTTCACAAATCACAATCAAAAAAATCTGTGGAACTTTAAAATCTCACATCATGAAAACTCTTTTTTTTTTTGGCATTTGAAGACAAGTAAAATTGATAATTGATTTCCCAATTCTTTCAGTTTTTAATATTTTTCTACTTAATTTAAAACCTTTTTTTTTTTTTAATCACAAAATTTTTGTGTTACTTCAAACTCAACATGAATTAAAAACTTTTAAAATCATTAATTTTTTTACTGTTACCTCCTCATTGAAATACAAACCCCAATGCTGGATGTTCAAGCACCAGATGAAGGACAGTATTTTCAATCTTGGGATGATCCTGATGCCAACCAAAGGGTTATAATATGTCTGCGTAGAGCAAGTGTGGCCTGAGTTAGTGAAGTTTCAAACACAGCCAGACAGACAGAATTTGCTGCTTATTTATTTAGATTATTGGTACTCTTACTATCTATTCAGCACTTTCTTGTCAAAGTTCTGTTTTCTTTGAAGTACATTGAATTCTACAATTTTACATATTTCAATAGGAGTTATTGAATTTGTACTATTATTATTATTATTATTATTATTATTATTATTATTATATATGTGTATGTATATGTATATATCATAAAGAGAAATTAACAACACCTCAAACAAAACCCCTTTCTTGTTTAAAAAAATGGCTTGAAAAAACTTGAAAACACTAGACAATAAAGAGAATTTTAACTTTTTTTTGGAAAATTAAAAAAAAGAATGCTGGAAAAATAAATAAAAAATTATTAAATCAAATTTTTAATGTCTGTTATATTTAGTGAAATTCATTTTTTATAAATTAGGCTAAATTAATAAATTCTGTAAATATATGTAAATAGACTATATATATATATAATATATATTTAATTAAAATTTCTTAATTCCTGACAATATTTGTCAGAAAAAAAAATAGCCATTTCTTTGATTAAAAAAATCATATTTATTGAATAATGGTTTGAAAAATTCAAAAAAATCCCAACGAAGGAAAAAAATTTGTTAATTTGAAACTTTTAAAAATTCTTTAAAACTTTTTTCTAATTGTATATTTTTATAAGAAATTAATTGCAAAATTTTTTTAAATGACTTTTTTTTTAATATGATTTTATTAACATACTTATTAGTAGAGTAGAACCCGGCGTTGCCTGGGGATGTAACAATAAGAGATAGATCAAGTATCGACCATCATAAAGACTGAAAAATAAAATTGACAAAAATTATTGTTTAAGGTTGACGGACACCATGTCTTCTTAATTAGTTTTTTTTTTTTTTTTTTTTTTACGAATTGGTCAAACCCAAACTCAAACAAAAACATTGTTTTCAATCGTTATGAGTCTATCGATTGAATAGAATTTTATTATAAACAATTGTCTTGTAAATGGAATTTTTTAAAGCATTCTGAATGTAAAAATAAATGAAAAAAGTGTGTGCAAGACAATAAGAAACACTACCTGCCAAAAAAAAAGTGAAGTTTTGTTGAAATCAGTTTGAAAAATGTTGGAAATTTGATCCCATATATAAATGAACACACACACAAACAAACAACAACCTGGGTTTATAATAAATAACTTGATAACTTTGATATTAATAAGTATAACTTGATATGAGTTGTCCCCCTTTCATTAATGCCTCTTAATCGTGTTTTCAAATTGATTTCATGCAAAAACAATTGTGTTTTCCAATTTTTGGTTAATGTCAGAACCACCGCAAGGTAAATTTTTACATAGTCCTGTGAAGTTTTTTGAAATCAGTTCTGAAAAATGTAGGAATCAAATCCAATATATAAACGTACAGACACACACACACACACACACACACACACACAATCTGCGTTTTATAATAAGTAAGATAAGATTTATATTATAATTTTTAAATAAATAATTATATCTGCTCTAAATATTGAAATCTTTTTTTTATAAATTGTTGGTTATTGGAATTTATTCAACATTTTCAATCATATACTTGGATATATGTATATATATATATATAAAACAGATTATGCAAAACGATCCACAAAATTCAAGTTTTATTAAAAAAGCTGACAAGGTACTGATTTTATATTTCTTGATAATTCTTCTTGTTTTTGAACAAGTTATATCTTTTTGAAAAGGGACTGTGTTCAGAACCTGTCTGATATAAAATTTTTATGATAAAAAAATTTTCTAAAGAGCATATGAGAACACATCTTTTTTTTTTTTTGTAATAGATAATTAATTTAATTTTCTTGTTCTAGTTGACTAGGGTTGTGTATTTCTTTATGATATTTTTAACAATTTCTTTTGGACAGTTTTTATACATGTTTTTTCTTAATTACAGTACCTTGACAGTCTTGTTTTCAACAAAACATATATATATAAAAGACAGGATGTGTGTGTGTGTGTGTGTGTGTGTAACAAATGCATGGCTGCAATTTTTGACGGATTTGCACCAAAATTTACATGCACATGCTCCAAGTTAGCGAAAAGGCCAAGACTGACTTTGCATTTCCTAACTCCCATTGATAGTGGAAATAATCGATTTTTTTCATGCTTCTACAGGCAGTTTTCATGTAGTTTGCGGCCATTTGTACTGGCCAGAGTGAGAACCTATAGCTGGCTGCCACGAATAGGCAGGAAGATTCTATTGGCCAGCGTGAGAGCCAACAGCTGACTGACATGAATGTTAACTAGCATGCTAGCATGCAAAAAAAAAAAATCGATAGCTGCATTCGTCACAAGTGGGAAAAATTTAAATCTGCATGGCACTTTACTCCAATTGGCTCATTCGCTTGCTTAAACTCAACGTTGATTCTGATTCCGCAGAACTGGGTTGGGTGTGAAAAAGTATTTGTTGTTAACATTCTTTTTTCATTCGGTTTTTCCAGTTACGAGTCCTTTTTTAAAGCTGATCGTTTTGTGTTCATTTTGTTTAGTTCTTTTTTTTGTAACAGATTTAATTTTTAGTATAGAGCTTAGAAAAAAATTTGCAGTGTGAGATAGGCAAGAAGTAAGGCATGTAGCAACATCAGCATGGCAAAGGGCACTCCTTTAAAGGCAAGGAAGGGCAAAAATATTTTAAGTCAAGTGATAGCGATTGCTGTATGAATCGTACGATTTTTGAATCAAGCACGGGCAACGCCGGGCCATGCTGCTAGTATACATACATATATATATATATATATATATATATATATTTTATAATATAAAATATAAGATTATTTTATTTTAGCCATGATTTTATGTTCCTTATTTTTAATAAGATTTTTTAAAAATTTTTTTTAAATATAGACTATATTTTATAAATAGGAATATAAATACTTTTGAAATTAAACTGCGAATATAATTTTAAAAAAATCTGGACAATGTTTTATTTTTAAAGATTTATCTTTATATAAAAAATTTGGTTTATTTTGTTTTAATTTATACATATATAAAAGCTTAAATTTGTATTGGATTTGATAAATTTTCTTATATTCCTTTTTGAATATATATAAATTAATTAATTCAGAAAATATTTGATTATTAATTATGATTTTTAAACAATTTTATTTCTGCCTTTTAAAATTTTTACATTTTAATTTTAAAACCCAATCATAAACAAAAACAAGAAATAACCTTCTTTTAAAATTTGAAAAAAAAAATAAAAAAAATTTAACCAATTAAAGTTACTATAATATTGTGTTAAAATTTTTTTAATTTTTAAAATTAAAAATTATGACATGTTTTCCTTCAGAATTTGCCAAGTTTTATTCAATATAAATCATTTTTTTTTTTAATTTAACAATTTAATTTAAGGGTCAAACAAAAGTATTCAAAAATTTAAAAGATTTCCTCTTCAAAGGGTTTTAGTCAGGGGAATTTGATTTTCAAGGTAATTGTTTGATAAAAAAACCATCTTTTTCTTATATAATAAACAAAACTTTCTGTTTTTTAATCTTGTAATATATTGAATGATTCCGGAAGAAGCCATTGAATCATATTTTGATATAAATAAAAAAATTAATATTTTTCTTTCTGTTTTTTTATTATACTGAAATGCTTCAAATCCATGGTTTGAAATCCTCATTTATAATGGTCCATAAATATGTTTTTAAAAAAAAATTACCATTGTCAAATTTTAAAAAACTAAAAGAAAAAAAATACATTTATTTATGAAAATAAATGTTGTTGATTTATATTCATCATTACAGACACAATAAGAATATAAAATTTTTCTGGATTTTTTCAAATTTGATTTAAAAAAAATGTAAAAGACAAGTAACATATGCATTTTTATATTCATAGTTTGGAGATAATTTAATATATTTTGAAATGTTATATTCTTTGAGAAATTTTTTTGGATTTCATTTGAGACACATGACATTATGAGAATGGAGTAAGATAAAATTTTTATTTTTATTTATTTCCCCAAATAGATATTTCTATTTTAATAGTAAAAAATTTTTTGTTAAAAAAATTCAAAAATATTTTTCATTTATGAATATTTTTTTAATTGTCTGAATTTAACAAACTTTGTTTTGTTTCCTTTTCAGAGCATTATTTTAGATCAATGGAACTCCAAAATTCTTAAATGTATCATTTGAGATTCAATTTCCCAGATTATACAAAAAAGATATTGGAATTAAGAAAAATAGTATTAGATTTATAAAATTTTTCAAATGTTTTCTAGATTTTGAATTTTTCATTTCTTATACAAATATGAATTAGATCTATTAACATAAATCAGTGTTGTTTGATTGTGTTTTTGTGTTAAAAATTTAATGTGTTTTTCTATGCAAAATTGCAGTTTTTTTCATTTTTACAAAATTTTTATTTTTATTTTTGAATGTAATTTTTTAAATTGAAAATAATCGGCAATTTGTTTTAGATGTATAAAAAGTCAATAAAATAGAATTTTTTTGATTTAAAACTTTTACAAAAAAATGTTTTTGCAGGATTTTATTAGAAAGGAAAAAAAAATCATTTTATGATGCAATGAAATAAACAGGAAGATTTCTATTTTTAAGTTGGTTCATGCAAATTTCAATGATGAATGTTAAATAGCATGTATAAATTAAAAAAAATAATCAATATATTCATTCATCACATCATTCAAAAAATTTATAATTCAAATGGCATTTTTTGAATGTTCACTAAAAAAATGTAATAAATAGTTATTATCAGGTGATTCCTTGAATCATAACCTTCATTGTATAAATTTTGCTGTCAATAAAAGAAGATTTTTTCATTTTTTTTAGAACTTACTCCACATTTTTAAAGCTTTTCATTTTGTGTTCCTTTTGTTTGTTTCATTTTGTAATATGATTTAAATGTTTAATATAACAATCATTAAAAAAAATAAATATCATTGTGAGATATCAGAACAAAATTTTATATGAATCATATATAAGTTGCTAATATTGTTAAATGACAAGGAAAACCAAAAAAAATTTTAATCAAATGAAGTCCTTTTGTATTGTTGTATGAATTGCCGGCAAAAGACGATAATTTATTGATATAAAAAATGTTAACCCATTCTTTTAATATATTTAGAAAAAGAATTGAAATAATTTTAATTTTAACTGAAGTGGGACGCCAAAAATACCTGCATCTTGAAAAATTTCCATCTAAAATTTGATATTTGAAAAATTTTAATGGTCAATGTCATTTATATTTTTATATTTTTATTTTATATTTTATTTGTTCATTTTTTTAAAAAAAAAATTTTTTCTATTCTAATCATTCTAATTTTTTCCTGCAATTAATGGCTTTATTTCAATATATTGAAAAAATGTTATAAAAAAAAAAAATATAAATTTGAGATTTAAATAAATTTTCCAATATTTTAAAAATTTTTCAGAAATTGACAGTTTTTTAAATTTTATAATAAAAATTATTTTGAAATTAAAAATTAATATTTTACAAAAAAATCATTTTAAATGATTTTTTGATTTATTTTTTTGAAATTTTTTAATCTGAAAATTCTAAATTTATTATGCAAAAATAAATTTTTATTTATTATTTAACAATTTGAAAAAACATTTTTCAAAATTAAAAACAATTTGGACAATTCTCATCCATTTGATTATTTTAGCAGGACAATATTTTAAAAAAAAAATCAATTCCAATTTAGTGTTTGATGATGAAAATTTATAAACCTTTTTTATTTTTTATAATAAAAAATTGAGAATTTTCAAAGATACCTTTATACTTTTTTTTAATTAAGATTTTATTGAAGTTCTTTTTTTATGATAAAAATAAAGTTATCTTTTACTTTTTCAAAAGATTATATTTTTGCTTATTTTTTAAAAAAAAAAAAATGTGTATTTGAAACTTATATCTTTTTTGTATATTGGTCGAAAAAAAATTAGATGACAAACAAACAAACAAACCTGAATGGTGAAAAGAAAAAATTTTTTATTCTAAATTAAAAATCATCATTTTTTTTAAATGGTAACATCTTTTCTTTATATTTCATCTATTACATCATATAAATGAATTAATTACATATATACTAATATATATATTTTAATGATACAAATCTATTTGAATTTTCATTCTCAATTTAATCAATTTAACAATTACTATTTCCAATTCAGGAATTTTTTTTTCAACTAAATTTTGTTTATTTCAAAACCAAATTAAATAAATAATTATTTATTTTTGTTCTTTTTTTATTTCTCTTACAAAAGAGAATCATTTTTTTATGTTTGGTACTATTTATTTTCAATATGGAAAGATTGATGATAATATTATATGTTGAACATATATAAATATATGAAATAGCTTAGAGAAATTAATTTTAAAAAAAAAGGAAAAATACATGATAAAAAAAGATCAAAAACCAAAAAACAAAAAACAAAAAAGAATTAATTTTTTCAAATTTTAAAATTCTATCTTTGAAATTAAAAATCCAAATTATAAAAAATAATATAATTTCACATTTTAGATTTTTTGAATTCCATTTATAAGGTTGACCTTGCGTTCAAAAAGGATGAAATTTATTAAGTAATTTTCAATTTATCATTTTTTAATAGATAATTAACTAATATCCTGGTTCTGACACAAAACATTAAAAAAAAAAGAAAAATGATGTTAGAAACTATTGATTTAAAATAATTTATTTTTCAGAATTTTTTATATATAAATTTCAAAAATAAACTAAATAAATAATTTAATTTTATATAATCAAATGATAATCATCCTGAATAAAACCTAAAATTGGTTTCATATTTTAATATATATTTCTTTGAATATTTGGTTTTTATTTAAAATTTCCAATCAAAATATAAGATTATATTGGCGGGTAAAATGGTCCTCAAAAACAAAAATTTAAGAAAAAAATATATCGATCAATTTGCCGTAAAAAAATTTATAAAACCATTTACATTAAATTTTGTTTTATTTTTCATTCATCAGACACATCCAATTATTTTAATGTTTGAAAAGAAAATCAAAATTTAGAGTCAGTTATAATTCAAAATTATTTTCATTTTGAAACATTCTTTTTGTTCTTTATTTTCTAACAAAAAAAAAAAATATAAAAAAATTGAAACAAAATCAAATTCATTTTTTAAAAATCTTTTGAGTTGACATTTTTTTTTGTCTAAATTATTTTGTCCATTTCTACAGAACAACATAAGGAAAATCTTCCTAAAAAAATATTTTAATTCAATTTAAAAAAATTAAAAATAAAAAAAATATTTGAATTAATTATCTTTTCTATATTATTAATTTTTTGGTCAATTTAATGATTCAAACAAAATCATGGATCACTAATTTTCATCACCAAATATTTCCTATAATTAGAATTTTTTCGATAGTCAATTCTCAAATTTACAGAATCATGCATAAATCTCATTTTGACTGCTGACCTGAGATGGAACAAATACATTGAGTCAATTGCTTCGTCCACCACGAGGAAAGTTGGCTCTCTGTGCCGCGCCAGGAAATTTTTCCCCCGGAATCGATACTTCAAATATACAAATCAACCATTCGCCCTTGCATGGAGTATTGCTGCCATATATGGTCTGGGGCACCTTCTGTTTTTACCTCGGAGTTCTTGACAAGATCCAGAGACGGATATGTAATATAATTGGCCCTGATCTGGCATCTCGTCTACAGTCACTCTCTCACAGACGCGCCGTCGCCTCTCTCTGTCTTTTTTACAAATACTTTCATGGTAATTGCTCCGATGAGCTGCTTTCACTGGTTCCCAGACTCCATGAATTCAAGCGCCCTACGAGGCTGGCATCCCGCTCCCACCCTTTCACTGTAGAAACTTTTAAATGTAGCCGTCTCTTCTACTCCAATAGCTTCATACCTCGCACCTCTTGCCTGTGGAACACCCTTCCCTATTACTGTTTCCCTGAGAGCTATAATCTCCAACTATTCAAATGTAATGTCAATCGATATCTCCAGTTACCTTAATCTATCCACTATCCTTCTCCTCATCCTTTCTTCTACCACTCCTATCTGCTCTTGCTCCAAATCTTCTGCAACCCCCCGCATCCTAGTGGCTTCTCGCCTTGCTGGGGGCGTAATGGTTTAAAAAAAAAATAAATAAATATATATATATATATATAAATTCTGTTTATATATAACAAAGTTCATTCGATATTTAACAAATTTTTTTTTCATCAAAAGGTAAAAAAAAAAAAATTTGCCAAATTTTGAATTTTTTTTTTTGAGAATTACTTATAAATATAAATGAAATAATTTTAAATAAAAAATTTAAATTTTATTCAGCATCGATTATTATTCTACAAAAATATTTTAAGGAAATAAAATCATTGTTACCACATAACATGATTATTTATTTCCAAAAAATCCAGAAATCATCATCCATTTTTAATCAACATTTAGTTGAAATTGTTAAATCATCATCATCATCATCATGATTTACTATTTTTAATAAAAAAATTTTAAATCTATCAATCTCATTTCAATTAAAAGCCATTTTATTTTTATTTAAAACTATCATAATTATCTGTTTATATTTTAATCATCTAATTTTATAAATCATACATCATATCATATCATCATTGAAGGAACATTTTTTAATCTATTAATTTAATATATTTTTTAAATAAAGAAATTATTTTAAATTTGATATTTTCGCTATAATTTTTATCCTCCATTTAATTTAAAACAATCATTTTAAAATATTTTTGATAACCATTTTCAAATATGATTTAATTTTCAAAATTAAATCAATCATCTTCTCTCAAATCAATAACCAAAAATATTTCATTAATATAATTATAATCATAACCATTGTTTCTTTGTAATTTGAAAATATTTTATATCAATATCACCAATGATATTCATTGAATCAATCTGCTAAAAATATTTTGAATATAAATTTTATATGGCATATATATTCTATTATTTTAAAATATATAATTGATATTCATGTGCACCATAAAAAAAGATTCATATTTCCTTGGATAAATTGGAATTTTTAATTACCCCTAAAAATCAATAATATATGTTATACATTCATATATCAAAATATATTTTGAAAAAAAAAAAAGGAAATATTTCCGATGTTTGTTTCTTATTTATTTATTTTTTTAATTTATATAATATACTTTATTTATGTTCTGACAATTCCTATTATATTAGATGAAACAAAAAATATTATTTTTAAAAAATGGCATCAAACATTTGGATAATTTCAAAGATCATTTTTTTCATTAAAACCAATTATTTTTTATTTAAATCTTTTTTTTTTTTTAGAAGAATCAACCGGAAAGACTGGAATGTATATATAATTAAAATTGATAAATAAATTTACATTGAAATTTGTGATAAAAAACCTAATAAAAAAAATAAAGAGATTAAAAATTATTTTTTTATTCAAATTTCAAAAATTCAGTCTCCTTGAAATAAAGTACAATTGATAGTTTACATTTTTTTTTAAAAAATTGACTATTCGAAATTGTTACAAACAACGGTGATGGATTGTGAAAATCTGTTTAATTCGTTGATATATACAATTTATTATAAAATATCTTTTGGTTTGAAAAGAAAATTCAGTCTTTCATGAATATTCTTGAAAAATTATGATGATCAAAGAATAGAAAAATGACAAAAAAAGTTTATTTATTTGAAAAAAATGATATATAAAAATTTTAACGAGATTGAAAAAAAACAAAGATATCCATTATAATGCCATCGATAAAGATGAGTTTCGTTATTTCAAATATTTATATATATTCAAATTATATATATATATTTTTAAATTTGTATTTTTTTTATTAAAATTTGGTTAAAACATGAACTTTTCTTGTATTCTAATATTAAAATTTTATGAATTAAAATTAAAAGTGCATATTTGATCATTTTTAAACTGAAAATTGATATGATAAGAAATAAAAAACCAAAAATTTGAATTTAGAATATATTAAATTATATACCCAAAATTCGAAAATATGATAATTTTCCAGATATATTTCATAAAATAAAAGACAAATATTTTTTCAATATTTTTCCTTAATGATGAGAATAAAAATTGATCATAAATTTATTTTGATATTTTTGCAACGATGATTCTGATTCGTGAAAAAAATTTTGTAAAATTACTTACACATCAATTCTTATTTAATCATACAATTTTTTTCTGGCAGAGAAAATTTTTCTTTTATAAATAAAATTCACAGAACACCTTGTTCAAAAATAAAAAATTAAAGAAATTTTTGATAAGACCAAATCCTATTCTGTTAAGCATTAGATGGAAACAATGTCCTTCAAAATTTTTCTTTTTTCTTGTGAATTCATTCAACCAATGTAAAAATTTCCCCCTACAAATTGATTTGAATTTTGTCTTTGAATTGTTTAAAATTTTTTTTTACGTTCTGAAGAAATGTGGGTTGGAATTTTACAGTTTAGTCACAATTTTTCCTATAATTTTTCATCATACAGTATTCTACTTGAATTTAAAAGGTAATTAAACTAGCCAAAAATAAAATTCATCCTTTTTAAAATAATATAAATAATTTATCAAAACTGTTTTATATAATGAATATATATATAATATTTATACATAATCCATTGAAATTTAATTACCCCCCTTTTCAAAAAAAAAGAGCATATATATTATTTTCAAGGTAATGGATATTTCTTATATTTATATAAATATTTTGAAAATTTATAAATTCTTTTTGTTTCCAGCCTGATAAATTTTTATCTTTATATTATAAAAAAAATTTCAAAAAATCTTTTTAAGGAAATATAGATGACCAATTTATTTTCATTTATATAAAAAAAATATTGTCGAAACCTTCCATTTTATATATTTATGATGGTTTTGTATTTGGAATATATAAAAAGAATATATTTACATATTAAAGAAACGTTAGATTTAGCAATTTTTGTTAAAGATAACGTAAATATATCAATATATGGTGTGGTTTTATTGAATATCATACAATATAACAAATTTAATATGACAATTTATTATTTTCATTTGATATATTTTTAATATATCTCAAATGAATTCCAAGATTGTTTTTTTATATATTCAAAAAAAATAGGAAAATTAATGTTTTTTTGAGATGATATTTTTTTTTATTTATAAATATATTAAATTACAGAAAAATGAAAACAGGATAAAAATTGTTCACTAAAACCCTAGTAACTTATTTTACTTTCTTTATTTAAATTAAATTGTTTTTAAGTTTATGTAGGTTATTATTTGTTTGTTTTTTAAAAAGGAATAACAACAATTATCAAAAAATCAACAAATTAATATTTTTGATAATGAATTCAATGAACAATTTTTTTAGATATTATATTTGCATAATGTATGTCAAATTTATATGGAATTTCATTTCAGTAATCTTTCAATTATTTGTTCATTGTTCTAGTTGCTGGTTTCATTATCTGCCTGTTACAGCCACAATATTTCAATTATCTTCTTCATTAGAGTTTTTTTTTTTAAAATTTTCTTTTTTATAGAAAGAAAATTTAGAAAACAAAGAAAGGTTTTTATATACATTTTGGAGCTTTAATATTGAAATAATGTCCTTTGTGATTTTAGAAAATTATATTTGAAATATATTGATATTTATGTGATTATATATATATATTCATAATCAGAAAAAATTTATAATATATAATTGTTTTAATAAGCGAAAAAAATGTTTATTATTAGCGAAATAAATTTTTTTTATTTTATTATTTGTGAAATATATTAATACTAATTTTTTTGTTTTCTTTTTTCCTTATTTATAAATATTTATTTATTTTTTTTAACATTTTGTTAAAACTTTTACCAAATACTGAATTAATAATTGTTTGTTTTTTCTACGCTTATATATATATATATATATATATATATATATATATTGATATGAATGTCCGATAAATTTATAATATTTAAAAATTTTTTTGGAATATTATTACATAGATACGTCCGTTATAAATTATGGAAAAATACAAATAATTTACAAAATATTTTTAATAAATGTCATTTTTTTTTAAAACAAATATTTTTTTTTTGACAGGATAAAAACTATATCCTATTTAACCGTAAATGCGTCTGTCGTTTATTTGTCCATTTCTTAATATATGACGTCATTTGTTTACATTTGATACGCCAGAGCAGTTATGAATGTACGAGATTCATGGAAGATTGAAGTTTATAAGCAGTAAATTCGACCTTGTTTACTGAAATATTCTTTTTTGTGGCCGACACGTGGTAAGGCACGTCAAACAAATGACGGTTCCGTATAGGATGCAGGTTCGAATCCTGTCAAAGAACGAATATTTTCTATGAAAATTTCTCGACATTCAGGCCGGTAAATGTTATTTAATACTGTTTATCATAAACAGAGCATTTACTTAAATACTTGTATCTATAAATAAAAAAAACAAAAAAAAAAACAACGTTAAACATAAAAATGTCTTTAATAAATAAATTTGTATGTTTTTTGTAATTTAATGATTATTATATTATTTATAAATAGTTTTAAAGAATCATTCAACATTGTATTCCCCTTCATTGTTTACAACCTCCTGCCAATAATCCACTAACTGTTCCATACCTCAACAATAGAAATCACTAGGTTTAGTCTCAAAAAATTCATACAGTAGCCACTTTTTTAAATGAATCCATTTAAATTTATTCAATGAATTGTTTCAAATTGTTTTAAATATTTTTGATATATTGGGGCTAAATCAAAAGAATATGGTGGGTGTGGCAGAATTTTGAAACTAACTAATTGCATGTTTTGGTATTTCACTATACCAAATAATTACACTTATCATCTGTCAAGTAAATTATTTGTCCAGAAAATACCGCATAGTATTGACCATTTGGTTGTTTCAAAGCTTTTTATCTCCATACACAACACAAATGTCTCAAGCAGCTTTGACATCTTTGTAACCTTGATTAAAAGCAAAAGGAAGATATGCTCATTCTTCTCTACTTGGCATTCTATCTGAAAGAGGTGTCTAATCTGGAATAAAATTTCACTAACATTAAATAACTCTTTCACAGGTTGGCCAGAGTCTTCAAGATCATTCATAGAACATCAGAAAAAAATGAATGAATATGTGTTACAATTTAACATATATATATATACATGATAGAAATCACTAAGTTTTAACTTGAAAAATTCATCAAGTCATATTTTAAGCTCATATATCTGTTACTGTTAGAATAATTAATATGGTGGGTGAGACAAAACTTATTATTTGTTAATAAAAATTAAAAATCATTTAACAATGTATTCATACTTCATCAAAATAATATAATCTATTCAACAATCCATTTAATATTTGTCATGCCATGATAATAAAAAAATCAAAAGGTTTTTTTTTTTGATTAATGAGAAATTCATTAAATATTTTTAATTTCTAAATGATTGTTGAACAAAACAAAGTTTGAAATTATAACTGATTAAAATGTCTGAAAGGGCTAAATCAGGAGAAATATGGTGACTGCGATTTACAGAAAATCCAATCAAGGTTTTAATTGCATATTTGGTTATAAATAACAACTTTTATATGCAAAGTATTGTCAAAAAAATCAAAACTTAATCAAAATTAGGTATTTTCAAATGAAAAAACTTTGGGCTGAATTCATTTGTTTTCAACAAAAACAGTATAGCATTTAATAAATGGTAAATTTATTATTTCATTTAAAGGAGATTTAAATAAAATGTCATTAAGAAGTGTTTTATTTTTTGGGTTGAAGATTTTTCAAAAAATGAAAGATATCAAAAATAATAAATGTTAATTTCTAAATTTAAAATTGTCAAAAAATGTCTACATCTAAAATAAAAAAAAAAAATATTATTAGAAAAAGATTTGCATATGACATATTAATGAATTTAAACTTTAGAATAAATAAAGACAAAATAATTTTAGACATAAAATTTTTATATCCGTTAAAAAGATAATAATATTTGCTGATATGTCTTAATAATTAACTTATAGCAGGTATTTGAGGAGAAGATGTTGGTTTCATATGTTATATATCTTGTTATAGACAATAAATGAATATAAAACAAAATAATGCTACATTTATGAATGTGAATATTTCAGAATATTCCAGACTGTTATCCATTAAACATCAAATAGACAAATACAGGTTTATTAAAGATCATGATATATTCCCAAATGGTCAAAATATTTAAGTACTGACTCGGCTTATTAAATATTAAATTCAGTGATCATAATAAGGCCAGTGTTTGAACATTGATATGGTTGTGATCATTATTGAATGGCAACAACTGCTAACCCATTTGGGGAAAAATAGAAAATTGCCATTTACTAGAAATAAATCAAAATAAAGATGCATGTGTGAAGTGTTAAATTTTCTTACCATTTTTTGGTTTTAATAGGAATAAAATAGTATAAACTAAACTAAATGTCACCTTCAACATAAACTATAATAAAAATAAAATCATAAAAGAAGTATAAAATGTTTTACAATTTGTGTCTGCAAAAATTTGAAAATGAGTATCAACTAAATAGTGTATAACATAAACTATTTTAAACATTTCACAGTGCATTTAAAATCTGTATATATGTCGAAAGCAATCAGTATAAGTTAAAAAAACACATATTCTGTTAAAACATATTCTGCTTCCATTTCCATGAGCTTTTTTTTATAGGTTTTTTTTTTAAGCATTTCACCCCTAGCAAGGCGGGAAGCCACTAGCATGCAAGTGGTTATAGAAGATTTGGAGTGAGAGCAGATAAGAGTGATAGAGGAGAGGATGAGGAGAAGGATAGTGGATAGATCAAGGCAACTAGAGATGTCGATTGACATTACATTTGAACAGTTGGAGATTATAGCTATCAGGTAAACAGGAATAGGGAAGGGAGTTCCACAAGCGAGAGGTGCAAGATATGAAGCTATTGGAGTAGAAGAGGCAGCTACATTTAACAGTTTCAACAGTGAAAGGGTGGGAGCGGGATGCCAGCCTCATAGGTTTGTTTGAATTCGCGAAGTCTGGGAACCAGTGAAAGCAGCTCATCAGAGCAAATACCATGAAAGTAATTGTAAAAAAGACAGAGAGAAGCGACGGTGTGTCTGTGAGAGAGCGAGTACAGACGAGATGCCAGATCGGGGCCAATTATATTGCATATCCGTCTCTTGATCTTATCAAGAACCCCGAGTCAAAAAGTAGGGGCTCCAGACCAAATATGGCAGCAATACTCCATGCAAGGGTGAATGGTTGATTTGTAGATTTGAAGGATCGATTCCGGGAAGAAAAATTTCCTGGTGCGGCACAAGGAGCCAACTTTCCTTGCGGTGGATGAAGCAATTGACTCAATTTATTTGTTCCATCTCAGGTCAGTAGACAAGGTGAGACCGATACTCACTGTCATTCTTCCCTTGAATCTCCCGTGAGTATCAAATTCTCCAAGCCTTCTTTCTCAATTATGTATTTTAAAATTTCTCTCTTTCTGATTCTAAGTATGTGTCCTATTTGTTACCATTTTCCTTAAAACTTTCTTCTTTCTCACATGCTCTGTTCATGGTATTTTCTGCATAAAAAACATATCTCTGTCACCTAACGTCTCCTGTTCATCACTAAGGAAACTGTCCAACATTCATTGTCATATTCACTCCAGAAATCTAGCTTGCATACAGTCTACCATTTTCCCATTCTTAGAATATTGCTGCCACATATGCGTTCGATGGGATCCCGATATATTTCTAGAGATTCTGATAAAATCGAAAAGTTTTTTGAAAAGAATATTATTTGTCCTGGTTTAAAAAATTGTGCAAAAATACATTGCTATAAGGTTATCATCCATATATTTTCTATAAATACTTTCATTTCATCTGTTCGGATGATGTAATAGACTATATAAATAGACTTTATATGCTTTACAATGCAGTATATATCTTGTACAAAAATGTCAAATTAGTTGATTGGCTAGATGTAAACCAAATTTTGAAACAGATTCTGTTTTCCACTTCTTGCTTATTTATATCAGGTAAAAGCTCTATGGTTTCCAGCTAACTCTAATCTTCAAAAATTGGAATTTATTAATATTGTCCAAATTACGCCTTAAATATTTTAAACTTACTTCCGCATAAAATTATATAATGTTTATATTAATCAGATTCTTATCCACACAAGAGTATTAAACATTTATTTTATTTGGGATATTAATTTGGTTTGCTTGGAATGATTTAAAAAAAAAAACCATCTGTATTGATAACATATAGTTGTTTAATTTCCATTATTTTAAATAAACAAATGTTTTTTAATAGCATAATTTAGCTTTTTGGAAGGCATCTTTCATATTCCAATGCATTTTCAAATTTCTGTATTTGAAGTTACCCATTGTTTTTAAAACCTATTGTTAACAGAAAGGGATAAAACTGATGTTAGTATGAAATTTAAATATTGATAAACGTTTGTATTTAGCTTTTATGGATGTTCACATATGATTAACAAAGAAAGTTGTCAGTAATCACAATTTATTGGTCAATTAAAAATAAGAGAAAATGCTGCTTGAACAGTCTATTTTTTAATTGTGTGCATGTTCACATATAATAAACAAAGAAAGTTGTTTGTTCAAATCACACCGGGGTCACCAATTATAGGAGTTAACAAAGGCTTTGTATTTGTCTATTCTAATTGTGTGCATGTTCACATATGATAAACAAAGAAGAAGCATATAAAAACTTAGGTTTCAACTAAAGACCATTTATTCACCTTTTATATATATATATATATATATATATATATATATATATACTGTGTTAAGTTTTGGAAATTTTCCTCTCTTGCATCCATTACAATAAATATAATGTTTTCAGCGCAAAACTTGAATTATGTCTAATAATTGTTTTAATGATGTATATATCAACAAAAATATTTGGTAGTAAAACTTGAACTGAGATTCATACAGCCAACACTTCATTTTTAGACATGTGGATTTTGAAGTTTTATCTGTTTCCTTTTATTGATTCTGGTTCTAAAATGCCTGATTATTAGATTTAATTACATCATTGTGAGTGAGTTTAAGTCCTGGCATTGATAACTTTTCATGTAAAATCCATTTTATTTAAAATGTATTATATGCATCTCATATTTATGCAAATAGTCTTTTTAAAAGAAATAAAAAAAATGTACTGAAGTATAATTGTTTTTTTTAATATATGACAATAACATTTGATTCGTCAAAAGTAAACAGTGTAGTGAAAAACAGTTTTATCAATTCACTAGTGATAAATTTTTTTGACCAGTTTAGGGGCTAGAAAGAAAAGAAGAATGATCGAAGTATATAAGATATATAAGGTATAATATATAATATATATATATATATATTGAATATATATATATATATATATATAATTTAAAACAAACTTTAGTGTTTGTAATAAGTTTGAAAGAGGTTGTTTCCTCATGGTAGGTTAACACTTTGTCTATTCTAACCAACCGAATTATGTAGTTAGTCATTTATGAAGGAGGAAGAAAAAATTTAACTGTAGGAGGGTTTACCACAACAGTAACAGAGATTGGTGTTCAAACCTAGAAAAGAATATTAGATTTCGGATGTACATTTCTTTTTAACAGTGGAAGCTGTTCCAAATTCAAACTTGGTTGGCAAATTCTGGTCTTCGACATTTATCTTCTTATCAGATTACCAAATAACCAGGGCAGACAGCAGTCGTTATGCAGCCAAGGTGAACTCTACTGCAGTAATAAAATATGCATATCCCATCTCCCCTCTTGCTTGTAACTATCCATGGCAATAAATATAACAATTTTCAGTGTTAAAGCTGAATTAAGTCTAATAATGCTTCATAAGCTTCTACTTTGTGTTGTTACTATATTGCATAAACTGTAGTGAAAACAAGTTCTTAATGTCTTCTAGGTATGTCTGTTTTGTTTTTGGTCCAGAATATAGGTTAAGTAAGTAAGTATATGCATTGTATTAATGGTCAAGCTAAAGCCAGCCTTGTGCAGAGTTGGAACAACCAAAGAAAAGTTTGTACTTATTTTACTATTAGAAAGTCAGAAGAGAGTTCTGTCATCAGTAAACCAGGGAAACTATAGTTTCCCAGTGGGAATGTAATTATTACACGGTACCACATCTTGGAGCAAGGCAGGAAAATTTGACTTTTTGTAGACTTAACCAGCGCCACCCAATTGTGTTTGACAAAACAAAGTGGGGTAATCATATTTCTAGTTCCTTTACTTTTAGCATCATGGGAAAATGTATTTCTTTTTATTATTATTATTATTTGTTATTATTATATTTATCAAATTTAGTTCCTTTTTTCCCCATTATAACTTGTTGTTCAGTCTCTATCTGTGTCTACTTTAAGTGATTGAAAGATGTTTTTATATATCCATTAGAGAATTATACCAATAGTCTTTCCTTCAAGCAAAGAATTTATTTGGTTATGTTCTTTTCGAAAAATTTGACGTGATCTGATAAACAAGTATACAGGAAACATGTTATAAAAGTTCCACATTCCTAATGACATGACAAAAGGAAAAGAACAATTTTTGTTTTTCTTCATTTTATTTTTTTTCTTTGACAAATACATTTATTCACCAACAAAGGTTGCATCTTACAGGCCGTCATGACCAAAGTTCATCCTCAGTGGATCTCTTGCCTGGTAATGATTGATCAAAGTTTTGACATTTGGCAGTTACTCCCAATGGGAAATGAATGTATGCATTTTGCATATTTGATAGAATTTCATAAAAAATGTTTCACAGTTAAATATTCAATAACAGTGTGATATTTTAATTTTTGGTACAGGTATTCATTAGCCACTTTGATTGCTTCTGAAGTCTGAATCACCACCACAAAATATCAGTAGCAATGTAAAAAAATAAATGCATATATATATATATATATATATATATATATACATAACAATGAATCATTCATAGAAAAAGTAAATTAGTAAAGTTAATTATAAAATGCCAAAATTCTTCAAGAGGAAAATTTAAAACTATAAAATTAGAGACCAGTCACTTGATGAATGTTATCCTTGTTTTTTGAAATTATAAGCTGCATTAGATCTTTCTTAAATATGCAATTACTTTTGACTGTACATTCAGTCATCTTCAAGCATGGAAGTTTTTTTGTTTTTGGTAAAATTCAGGTAGCATCTCAGACGAAAAAATATAATGTGAATGGAAGTATGTTTTTTTTAAATGTGTTATTGATAACAGATACAAACTTCTAGAGCGTGCAGTTGCAACACTAAGGTTGAATTTTTTTAAATTTAAGTGAGTGTTTTTTTTACTAATATGGCAATTTGAGAATTTTTTGTTGTAGAAAATTATCAAAATAATGTGGCATGAACTAAATTAATCAATAATGAGAGTAATGTCTTGCAGTTGTTATCCTGAAAATTTGCACATCAGATCAGTTCTTTTAAATCACATATGTGGTGCAGTTCATATTTTTATTACTGAATATATATATATATTTATATATATATATATATATATATAAATCACCAAATCATCTAATAGTAAACTTGCAACCCAGATTCACCTTTTGTTCAATGTTTTAATGTTACAAAATCAAATTTGGTAATCCCATTTTTAGATGCAAATTGAATTTGCCAGAGATCAAATTAAGTTTTCTTGGGTCTTCAGGCTGGTAGGTGTAATTCACATAGTATAAAAAAATGAAAAAAATTGGGCATCTATTTCAAACATGGCCATACACAAAAAATGATGTTTGAAGTAATAAATACATTGGATTAAAAATAAATCCATTAATTCTTTGGAAAATATATATATATATATATATAGATAGATTGATTGATAGATAGATATGTAGTTGTAGCATAAATCACAGGTGGACTCTGTAAGTGTTTAATAAATATAAAAGTGCCTGAGCAGAAGGGACTGGCTAGCCACCTTAATGGATGTGTGTTGTTGGAAATGAGTAGCCAGCCATTTTTCATTAAGTATATTTGGATGATGAAAAGTTATCGATCCAATCCAGATCTTAAAATCTAACTAAATAACCAATTTTGGAAATTTTGAAGGAAAGACTTCTTGGTCTGGCTAATCACTTTTCAGCATCACATCATATATATATATATATATATATATATATATATATTATATATGTTGTCGATCTCTCTCTCTCTATATATATATATATATATATATATATATATAAGTTTGATATAATAGATTTCTATTCCTCTATCTCCAGGGACCTCCTAGTTAATAGTATTAACTTTGCAAAGATCTATATGGAGATAACAGATGATGAAAGTAATATCATCTTAATGGCTATCACTGCTAAAACATAATAATTCTACCTGGACTAAGTACCATAAGGACAATTTTGACGTCCCCATGGGAGTGTATGACAACCCAAGTTGCGGATTTAGTATGTTTTTATATTTTAGATATGCTTAGTAGAATCATAAAACCAGAACTAGTGGGACTATATAGAGATGATGGACTCATTTTCATTCCCACAGTAATGGTCCACTAACAGCGAAGTTATAAAAGAAAATCATTAAGGCCTTTAAACTACTAGAGTTTAAGATTGAAATTTCTTCGACCTTTAAAATAGCTGATTGCCTAGATATCACCCTCAACCTTAATGATAAAATCTTTAAACCCTACCATAAAGAGAATGAAACCCCCAATTATATTAATGTTAGTTCTAACCACCCCAATGCCATTCTAAGACAAATACCCACTACTGTCAGTAACAGAATTAGTAAATTATCATCCAATGAAAAAATCTTTAATAAAAATAAAGAACCAATATGAAAAAAGATTCTCCAAAAAAGTGGTTTCAAAAAATAAATTTTTATTTAACCCCATAAATAAATGCAAAACACTAAAAGTGGGATGTAGGTATAGAAATAGAAAAAGAAAAATAATTTGGTTCAACCCGCCCCCCCCACTTCTACAAACTGTCAAGTATTAATACAGAACAACTCTTTCTAAAATTAATAAACACTTCCACAAAAACAACCCTCTAAGTAAGATCTTCAATAGGAAATTAAAGTTAGCTAGTCCTGCACTAACAACATGTACCAAATTATCAACTCGCATAATAATCATATCTTAAGTAAATTCTATGGGAAAAAAAATTAAATCTAGTATGGAACACCCCTGTAACTGTAGAGATAAAGAAAACTGTCCAATCGAGAGCAAATGCAGATCCACTAGGGTTTATTTACCAGGATACCATTGCCCTCAAAGAAAATATGACAAATTATAATGTTTATATTGGAATTTCTGTGGGAGAATTGAAACAGAGAATTTATATCCATAGGCACTCATTTACCAATCCTAAATTAAAATTCCAAACAGCTCTTTCATAGAAATTTTGGGATTTTTTTTTTTTTTTTTTTAATGTTTAAACCTGCAGATAGATTGGAAAATTCTAGGTTTTGCACATATTCCTAATAGCTTTAGAGATAGATGCAAGCTATGTTTAGAGGGAAAAATTAGAATAATTAAATACAATGATCAATGCAAACTATTAAATCAAAAGAAAGAACTAATATTAAAATGTAAGCATAGAAGCAGGTTCAAACTTATATAAGAATATAGATCTTACCTTCTTACTTAACTAACTACCAAAAAAACAGACCCCCCCATCAATAATACAACTCCCTTTGACTAAACTTTTACTTTAATAAACTCCCCTTAAAGAATTTTGAGTAAAGCTCGTTATACCTAATAATATAACTGAACATTAATGTTGTAGATGGATGGTATATATACATGTAATGTACACATATGTGAGTATGTATGTGTGTATGGGTAAATATATGTAAATGTATGTAGGCATATATGTAAGTGGGTATGTAGGTATGTATATGTGTTGTACAACATAATTTATTCCATTGGGTGTCTTTGTTTTATTTAATAATTTGTTCTATTGCCTTGTCTTTAAATCTCCCACCACTTAATAATATAATCCACTAGCAGGAAGCTAAATTCATTTATATACAACTAAGAGCTTTGGCCATAGATAAACTCCCACTCTGGCTAATCTCCTTGTCACCAACACAGACTCCTTATCAAAATGAGGCAACCCCTTAAGTAGCCCCTACATTTTCACTGAATGCTATCTAAGCTATATTCAAAACCCCCATTCCGAGACAGTCAGTCTAGAGCTGAGGAAGACTGGCATATGTCAGTGCTGGGCTGAAATAAACTATACTCACATGAAGTAATTTTGTATTTTTTGCTGTATAAAATATAATATAATATAATATTTATGTTATGGAGGGGGAAATTTTTTTTTTTTTCCACCGTATGAATCCGAATACCTCGTCGCCAAGTGTGTTATGGCGAACAAATTTTTTTTTTTTCTTCCACCGAAATGAATTCTGATCCCTCAAATAATAAATAATTGTTGTATATTGGTTTCAATCAAAAAATTTTGTACTAAGTTTATCCTAAAATATGTTCGATTTTAAAAATGTTATGAACTTAATATAATAGGTTTTATTAGTGGGTTAGAAAAATATTTTCAATGAAAAACGTAGCAATAACTGATACATTAAAAAATATAGACATATTGAACACCTTTACACCCCTTGTATAGCAAAATAGATTTATCTATAACCTTGGAAACATGAATTTTGTTTTTAGCTGTGTATTTAAAACCCAGTAATTTTAAAAAGTTACTCCAAAATTCGCTTGAGGATGAAATGGAACTAATGTCTTTAATTTAATTACAAAATTAAATTCGGGGCTTTTAGCTTCCATTTTGAAACATGGTTAGAACTTGTAGCGAAAAAAAAATATTATTTTAAATCAATTAATTTATAATATATATATATATATATATATATATATATATTTGATAAAAGAAAATGATATATTTTTTACATATCAAGAAAATTATTGAAGATATTGTAAGAAAAAAATGGAAAAAGTTTATTTGAGTCACAATAAATTTATGTCCAGATTCTTACAATGTTCCACCATCCTTGGCAGATTTTCTGTCATCACAATCTGGCATACTTAAAAACAAAGATGATGGAAAGAAGAAGAAAAAGAATATAGATAAATTTGGCTAGAGTGCAAAAAATGATTTCAGAAAATTTTGAAACTGTCAGTGTCTCTTGTTCATGCACATGTTTAGTCACAACAGTGTCAACACAACCAGTCCGATGAAGTCCTAACGGATAATGAAATGCATCACAAATATGTTGTCTTACAATTTCCTATATCTCTCTCTCTCTATATATATGTGTATATATATATATATATATATATATATATAAATAAATATATGGGAACGTGATATATAAATATTTATATATAAAAAAAAACTATGACAAAGTGCAAGATGTTCTGTTATCAAAATGCAAGATATTTAATAACAAAAGTGATGGAAGAATGAAAAAGATTTAAAATGAAACTGGTTAGATTATGTACCCAAAATATATATTTAAAAAAAATTAATTTTATATTCTCAGAGTCGCCTTTCCTTTGTGCATAATATAAATATCACTTTAGTTTGATGAAAAATCTGTCATAAAAACTTTTTATTGGCACGGATTTTTTCCATAAAATTGTTCTTGATGCATATTTCATATATATTATATTTATTACAAAAAAATATAATTCACATCAGTCTAGAATCAATCAGTAATTGTCCTATTGGTACTATCCACTGCATTTTAAAAAATATAAATTAAAAACAATAGTTAATAGTTTTATAGATGAGGATCCTCATCTATATGGATTAACAGTATTTTAATGCATACATTATATAAAAACTATAAATGGATGTCAATATAAAACAAATTACTGATTGATTCTATGTGTGATTATTTTTTGTATATAAATTATATGCTATATAAACTTTTTTATTTTATGTTTATAAAAAATATTATATCCATAGAAAAAAAAAATTCCATAAAAAAAGGTTACTAAGACATAACAATAATATTAATTGAACTATATACTTAGTTCATGACATATTAACTGAAAACACTTGTAAAATAGAATACGTTGATTTACTATCACAAGAAAAGTTCAAATAAAATTCTCATAAAATTTTGAAAAACTTAGCATTGCATCTTTGCACGTTCCGATATTGTACACAACTATCAATAATAGCACATTCTCAAAAAAAAACATCTTTCAGTCTACAAACAATTATTTCGTCTTCAAGTTTTTGATTTTATAAGGAAAAAATATGCCTGACGATGAATAAAGGATTATTCGAAAAAGTATTTATTCATTTTAAAAAAAATAAACTGGAAACAACAGTCAACAGTTTTATAAATGAGGATCACGTCACTCTATGGATTAAAAGTATTTTAATGCATACATTATACACTACTAGCGATGGATGTCGCCAATAATACCATTAATATTACTGATTGATTCTATGTGTGATTATTTCTTTATATATAAATTATATGCTGCCTAATGTTTTATATATATACATATATATGGCTCTCTCTTTCTCTCTCTCTCTCTATATATATATATATATTGCATATATTTTGGCAGCATGTTTTCATTGAGACATATTTCACTGAATAATATAGACAAGTTTTGTCTCTTTATTTTCAGTTGGATCTTTCCATATTCACAGACAAGCTTTTTGGTGTCATTATTAAAGGAAAAGAGAAAATTACAGTATTGATACATATTATTTCATTTCAAGTACTTTCGACATAGCACAATGTCATCATCAGAGTGTTGTTTACTTCAAGAAAAATATTGTAGTGTTCATCATTTTCAAACGAAATTGCTGTATTCATCAGAAAGTTAAAATTTTTTACTTGTGAAGTGAAGAATACTGCGATAGATATTCTTATAGTTATTTCTTAAAGGCTCTCAACAACACTATAACTGAGTTAACTCCCCCTGAAGCATTACTCAAGCCAATCACATTTACTCAACTCAGCTTTCTTCACTTCATTTCATAGGAAATGGATTAAATCCGACAAATATTTAATATATTTTGTGTTTACACGTTATTTTTTATGGATACACTTATTTGATAAAAATGTTCTGTTCTTTTACTTAAACTACTAATTACACTTACTGGCCTGAATGTTAGATAAATTTTGTAGAAAATATATGTCCTACAACAGGAATTGAACCTGTATTCTCTATGGAACTACTATTAAGCCCTGTGTGCTATGATCATTCAGTCACAGAGAACTTCTGGTTAATAAAGCTAATTATATATTAAAATAAATACGTTCAAAATATTTTGTTCTTTTAAATAAATAGTATTATGTTAATTTTGTCAAAATGACCCTGAATGTTTGAGAAATTTTCTGAAAGATATGTGTCCTTTGACAAGAATTGAACTTACATCCTATATGGAACCACCATTAAGTCTGGTGTGCTATGACCATTCAGCCACAGGGAACTTAATGGTAGTTGCGTATAGGATACAGGTTCAATTTCTGTCAGAGAACATATATTTTCTACGAAATTTCTCAAGCTTTCAGGATGGTAAATATAATTAATACTGTTTATTTAAAAACAGAGCACAACTCAATAAATAAATAAGTCTATCTATAAAAAATGACGTATAAACAGAAAATATATTATATATATATGTGTGTGTGTGTGTGTGTGTGTGTGTGTATATGCGTGTGTGAGGTAACCCAAAATTACTTTACTGTGATTCTATAAAATAGAAAATTAAGATGAAAGAGAAAGCATTAACAAAATGAATAAAAATATATGAATTTAAAGATCAAAACTAAATTTCCAGTCTTTGTATGCAATTTAGTTTTGATCTTTAAATTCATGTATTTTTATTTCATATATATTTCAGATCAAACACAGTGTTTGATCAGAAATATAACTCTGTTTATAAAATAGTATTATAATCTGCGACTTTCTGTTATTTTCAAATACAAAATTATCAAAAAGCAGAACACACCTATGATGCTAAAGAAATGTCGATGCCTTCTGATATTGAATTTATAGGTGCCAAAATGCACCATTGAAAAACCTTCAAATTTATGAAAAGTGTATGTAAAATTAAAAACATACTTACACTTTGTATTATTTAACTCATGCAATGCTGTTCTGGGATAAATACAGAGTTTTTAAAAAGATTTGGATCTTTGGATACTTGTAAGACGTATTGGATAAAGAAAGACAGAAGGAAATTAGAGCATTTTATTTAAATTTGCTTAAGAGGGCTGGTATTGAAAGGGATAAAAAATGATTTTGTATGAAAAGAATTTATTAAAGAACTTCTAAGCTGTGGAGAGTTGAAATTTCTGTTAAAAACAAAAATCCTGAAAGATCATGCAGGGTATTTTAAGAATTTTTGAAAATCAAAAAAAACTTTTACTTAGATTCAGAAAATTTAATTGATATTTCTGGGAGAGATAATGATATATTGGAATATTTGGAAAATCATAGACATATTGAAGGTAAAAATATTAGATTTGAAACATTAACTTTTTATTTGTAATGATATTGAATAAATGGATTTTTTTTCAAGAACTGATAGGATAGGATAATATTAATTTTGAAGACAAGCATGTCTAAATTTTACAATCATAATTTAGTTGTGGATATTGTTGATCATCTTTTTTGAATGGACACAAAATTAGAAGAGGAAGATTCTGTAAATAGATGAAAAATCAAAAAATTAAATAGTAAATAAACAAGCATTTTTTAAAGCTTTCAAAAGATAGGAATTTTTAAAACCATGATTATTTATTTCCTTAATGGACTGATAAATCTAGAAAAAGAAGATTGTATAAATGGATGTCAAAACAGTGAGTGGGAGAGATACTAGGAGACAAGCATTGCTTAGAGCTATTTGGATAGGCAAATGAGAAATTTTGATCACATACATCCTGAATGGACACATCATCTAAAGAGAAGAAGATTAAATTTGAATTAAATTTTACAAAAGATAGAATTTTTAGAGAGCCATTTGAAATATAACTTGAATAGACACAGCTTATTTGAAAATAACAACTTTGTAAATGAATTTTGAAAAGATTGGGAGGAAAATAATGATTAAAAACAAGATTTTTGTAAAAAGATAAAATTTTGGAGAGCCATGAACGATGTTTTTTATCCTGATAAACTTTTTTAAATAGATTTTTGGAAATGAATGAAATTTAATTTATTGAAATGCTAATTTTCAAAATGTTTTTCACAAGATTTAAATTAAGAAAATGTAGTGATTAAACATAAAATAGATTATCATTTTCAATTCCAAATGAGTGTTTTTATTTTTTTTTTATAATCTTTTAATTAGTTTAAGGTTTTCTATTTAACCTAAAAAAAAAATTGAAAAAATTTTAATTTTTAAAATTTTTTTTTTTTTTTTAAAATTTATTTTTTTCACTTAAAAAACTGTTTTTTAAGTTCCACAAAAAAGATGCCTTTATGGATGTCAATTTATCAGTTTTATCTTTTAATTCATTTTAAGTTGTTCTTGATTTTTTGGAATTTTTGAAGATAAATTGGCAACTCTTTGAAAGTCCTGTTACTGAATTTTAAAATTATCCACTGTATTTTGTGTCCTTAAAATACTTAAATTTGAAAGAATTCATTTTAATATATTATATTTTTTTTTGACATTTTTGCCAAAAATAAATGTAACATTATTTAAATACAATGGCTGTTTGTTTTAAATCAAAAAAAATGCAATAAATCCGAATAATGTTTAAATAAAATTTCATAGATTTAAAAATTTTATCTTTTTAATATACATAAAATTATAAAATATTAAATAAACAAAATCTTGATTGGTGGATTTTTTAAAAAAATATACATGGCCTTAAAAATGATGGTAGATTTAAAAAAAAACTAAAATTATATAAACAAACCAATTTATCAAGCAAAAGTTTAATAATCAATATTAATTGTAAGAAGATTGAAAACACAGTTGTCAAAAAAATTACTTTATCAAGCAAAATAACATGTGTTTCTTAAACATTTTTTTCTTTTTTCACATTTTTTTGAATATTTATAAATTTTTTCACACCTCACCAAAAATTTTATATGATAAAATTATCAACTTTAAAAAAATAAAAATCATTGATAAATATTATATTAATAATTAGATAAAACTTTACAAATTGAAGTCATAATTTTATCATTGATAAAAGATATGAAAATTTTCCTAAAAAGTTGTAGTCCCTAGTTACTACATTCTTAATAAAAACATAATGCAAAAAAATTTTTTTGTGATGAAATTAAAATAATTTATCATAATTATTTATATTGGGCGTCATTTTACAAAACCAAGTAATCCATTAATCATATTTAATGAATTTTGAAATCATATTTTTTTTTTTTTATAAACTTTTTAAAATTGTTTAGATTATAATTGTTTGCCTTCCAAATCATTCCACCATTTTTGCTATTTCTTCTTTTATTTTATGAATATTTCTATAGATAAAGGCATACATTGAAATGGGATAATATAAACCTTATAAAGATGTTTGTAAATGTTGTTTAAATCAGTTGAAATAAAAAAATTTTTTAAATTTTGCACATTTATGGAAGTTTTCCTTAGTCTTCCCTGTTAATATTATATGGTTATTCTGAAAGTAAAAATCATTTTTTTTTTTTTTTATGCCAAAAGTTATAGTAAAAATTTTGGTTTCTAAAAAAAAAAAAAATTTTTTTTTTAAATTTAAGCAAAATTTTAGTCTGAATTTCAACTATTAAAGGCAACTTTTTTGAAAAAAAGGAATTGTCTTTTTTTTTTCACCTGTTTCCTGTTTTGCCACATCAATTATTGTATTATTTCATTGATTTTTTAACTAAATTTAGATATAAAAAATTTAAAAAACTCAACTTGATCTGGGTTAGTATTTTATTTTTTATTTTTAATTTATGAGGTATCAATGAAAACTCCAGATACCACATAAGTTATAAATTAAATTAATATGAATTTAAATGCAAGGAGGGGTTTTGCTGGTTAATTTTAGAATTGACAATTTAAGATTGTAAATATCAATTTTTTTTTAAGGTTCCATAAACAGTTTTATAAGAAAGAAATTTTAATTACTTCTCATGGAATAAGGAAATAAGATTTTCTGTTTTTTTTAGATAGTTATTCCTAAATATGCAAAATAATGAAAAATAAACAGTAATCTAAAAAATATTATATGCATTTGAAGTTATTTATAAAATTTGTAATTATTTTAAAATCATATATTTTAAAAATTTTGTACACACACATAAAAAAATTATATATATAATATATATATATATATATATAAATATTATATAAATAGTTTATATAAATATGAATGAACAACAACAATTTTTGATTCATTCTAGATAATTATAATGATAAAATATCAAAAACACAAATTTCTATTTGTTATATTGCTAAAATTAAAAAATTTTAAAGAGAATTTAGAAAAAATAATTTTTTTTTTTATATATAGCATAAATAAATTGGGATTTATATATATATATATATATCTATATAAATAAAAATTTTATATATATATTTAATTTTATTTTATAAATATTTATATTATATATATATTTTATATAAAATATTATGTATATATATATATATAAAATTTTATATAAAATATATCCTTTATATATATATATATTTATATGGATATTTTTTATATATAAATTATATTTAAATTTATATTATTTAAATTATTTTATATATATAATACAATATTTATATATATTGGATATTTAATATTTATTTTTATATATACAATATTTTAAATATTTATATATATATAATATTTTATATATTATTGTATATATCATATAGTATATATAAATATATATTTATTGTTATATATATATATATATAATTTTTATGAAAAATAAAATTTTAAAAATTAAATATTTATATAAATTTAATATATTTTATTATTTAATTATTTTAACTTATAAATATTAGATATGGTTAAAAATATATATAATTTATTTATATATATATATATTTTTTATATGATATTTAAAATATATATATATTATATGAATTATATATTATATATGTATATTTTATATTATTTTTATTTATATATATATATTATAAAAATATATATATTATATATATTTTATTATTTTGTAATTTTAAAAATTTCAACTAATTTTACATAAAAATTGAATTATTTTATTGACAAAAATATAGCAAATTTAATAATTTTTTAAATGGCATAAAAAATAAATATAAATTTTATAATATAATATATATATCAGATATATTATATACACACAATATAATGGGTAAAATATATATTTTATAAAAAATTATTTATATTTGTATTGTTTGTTTAAATTTTATAATCATATTTAAAATTACAATAATATATATATATATATATATATATATATATATATATATATATACATATGCAATATGGGTAAATATGTTTTTATTATTTTTTAATTTTGCCATTTTATATTTTTAATTTTTTGTCTTTGTTTATTTTTTTTTTTGTTGACTGCACATAGTATAGTAGGGTCAGTTATATATTGAGAGAAAAGAGCACCATGATGTTTGGAAACAATATGCTGTACTGCTTGGCATTCATGCTGGAAGCTCCAATATGAACATTTCAGAGTGTTTGGGTGTCAATCTGAGGACAGTGCAGAGGATTTGGAAAGAGTTGGATGAGTCTAATGGTGATTATGAAGGTACAGTTGGCTCAGAAAAAACTACTGATGATGGTTCTGATAAGAAAAGATTCCCATTTGTTGGTGAGGGCCTCAGACTCAACATGGAGGCCTACATCAAGTGCCTTAAGGTGGTACTGTTATCCTGGGTAGAGAGGGTGGCTACTGGAAGACCTGTTGTCTGGCAACAGGACTTTGCATCATGCCACACAAACAGGAGAACCCAGTCATAGCTGTCAGACAATTTCTGCGATTACATCACCTCATAAATCTGGCCACCTGATTCCCCAGATTGCAACCCCTTGATTATTATTATGTGTGGGGCACAGTTGAGCAAGAGACCAACAAAACTCCTTGTAACACCAAAGATGAACTGAAGGCAAGGATTATGGCAGCATTCACCAACTTAAACAAGGTGACTGTCCAGAAGAGTTGCAGGAGATTCTGAAGTCATCTGGAGGCTGTGGTTGAAGCCAATAGCGATTTTATTGAATAAATTTACTTTTTTAGTATTTCAAGATATTTTTGTGTAATTTTGGTAAATATAGCTGTTAAAATGAGATGTCAGTGTTATTTTTATCTTTGCATAATTTAGATGACAATTTATCCATCACACCCTGTATTATATATATATATATATATATATATATATATATATATATATATATATATATATATTAATTTTATATATATTTATATATATATTTATATATAAAATATAAATTTAAAATAATTTAAATATAATTTTGAAAATATAAATATTTTTTTATATAATTTATATATTTTTTTATTTATATTTATATTTTTTGTTTTATATATTTATATTTATATTTTATATATTATTTGTTAAATATTATATTAAATCATTATATTTAAAAAAATTTATATTTAAAAAGTTATTTTGATTTATTTTTGATTTTTTTTCATTTTTTCATAAGTTTTCAAAATGTCATTTCATTTAAGAAATTATAAATTAAAATATATATATATATTTTTTATATATAAAAAATAAAATAAATATAATAATGTAATTCAAAATTTTTTATATTTAAAAAACATTTTTTTTTTTAAAATAAAAAAATTTTTTTTTTTATTTAAAAATTTGCTTTTCGTAAGTTTTCTGAAAAAATTTTTATTTTTTTTCTGAAAAAATTTAAAATTAAAATTGATTAGTTTATAAAAAAAAAAATAATTTTTATATTTTTTTTTGGAAAATTTTTTTAATTTTTTCAATGAATTAAAAATGGAAAAAAAATGAAAAAATATTTTGATTTATTTTCATTATTTTGAAATTTTCAAAAATTTTAATGAACAATGTCTTTTTTTTTTGAAATTGTTTTTATTAAATTTATTTGATTTTAACTTCATATTTTCAAAAATTTAATTTTATAAAAATGAAGAAATTTTATAAATATAAACTTTTTTTTTATCTTTTTGTGTAAAAAATGAAAAAAGTTTTTTTTGAATTTTTAATCTTAATTTTCATTTCATTTTTAAATTTTTTAATTTTTAAAAAATTTAAAAAATTTTTTTTTATTTTTTTTTTTTTTTTATTAAATAACCTATTTGATTTAATTCATATTTTAAATTTTAAAATTTTTTTATTTATTTTAATAAAGATGAAAATTATTAAAAATTTTTTAAAAATTTTAAATATAAAATTTTTTTAAAATTTTTTTTTCATTTTTTTTTTAAAATATAATAAAAAAAATCATTTAAAAATATAAATATTTTTATTGAATTTTTATTTATATATTTAAAATTAAATAAAAATATATAAATAATATATATGAAATAAATTTTAAATTTTTTTCAATTTTATTTTTTAAAAAAAAAAATCAAAAAAATTTTTTTTTTTGAAATTCAAATTTAAGTTCTTTTTTTTTAAAAATTATAATCATAAAATTGTTTTTTTTTTTTTTATTTTGTTTATAATTATACATATATAAATTAAAATAATTTATTTTTATATATATTTTTTATTGATTTATTGGATATTTATTTAAATATAAATATAAAAAAAATAAAATTTTTTTTTTTTTTTAAATTTTAATCATTTATAATATTTGATTTTTATGAATTATATTTGTTTTAATTAAATAAATTTTCATTTTTTTTTTTCAATTTTTTTAATTTTTTTTATAAAATAAAAATTTTAAAATTGAATTTTGCAAAATTTTTAAAAAAATATTTATATAAATAAATAAAATTTATTTTGAATTATATTTTTAAAATTTTTAAGTCATAAAACATTTTTTGATTTTTATTTAATTATATTTATTTTAATTATTTTATATATTTTATATAATAAAACATTTAAAAAATTTTTTTATTGAAAATTGTTGAATTTAAATTTTTAAATTTTATGTTGATATTATAAATATAAAATAATTTTAAATGGAAAATTTTTGAATTTTTATTTAATGTATTCATATTTGAAATTTTGATTTGAGATTTGGAATTAAATATTTATTTTTTTAAATTAGTATTTTTAATATTTTTTTTTTTTTGTTTTTTATCAATTAAAAAAAAAATTCATGATAAAAGTTTTTTTTTTCTTTATTTTTTTCAAATGAAAATGATTTATCAGTTATAAAATTTTTATTTTTTAATATTTTATTTTTATTGAATAATTAATTTTAAATTTAAAATTTAAAAATTTGAAAAACTATCAGATGATTTTTAAATGTAAAAATATTAAATTTTAAAATATTTTTGATAATTTTAAAATTTTTTTAAAATATTTATATAAACATTATATTCTTTCAATTTAATAATTTTCAAAATTTAAAATTTAATAAAATTTGATTCTAAAAATTTATGCTTTTTAAACTTTTTTATTTTAATTTTAATTTTATTTAAAAAATGTATGAATTAAAATAAAAAAAAAATTCAAATTTAAAAAAACAAAAAAATTTTTTTAATTTTATTTAAAATTTTTTAATCAAACTCTATTCATTTTATAAAAGAAAATTGTTTAATAACTTTTTTTTTTTTATATTTTATATAAAAATTTAATGGATATGTTTTCCAAAATAAATTTCATTTTTAAATTTTTTTTTTTTTTATTAATTATTTTTAATTTTTTTTTTTTTAAATATTGAAAAGAATTTAATTAATAAAATATATCAAATTTATTTTTTTAATTTTTTAAAAAATTTTATATTTTTCATATATATATTTATAAATATAAATATATGAATATTCTATATATATATATATATATTTTTACCAATTTTATTAAAAATTGTTTTAATTTTGCAAATAAAATTTTTTTGCTTTTTTTTTTATGTTTTTTTTTTTTTTTTTTTTAAAAAAATTTAATATACTTTATTTTTATTTATTTTAATTGGTTTAAAAATGATTAAATAAAATTTATTTTTTAAACTTATTTTAATTTAATAACATTTTTTAAATGAATAAAAAAATTTTTTTAAAATTTTTTTTTAAAAAAAAAAAATTTTAAATTTTATATTTTTTATTTCAATTGTAATTAATACTTTTTTTATTAAAATTTAAAAATTTTTTAATTAAATATTTTTTAAATTTTTTTGAAAATATAAATAAAAAATATAAATATATATTTTTATTTTCAAAAAATTTATATTTTTTATAATAAATATTTTTATTGAATAAATAAATTTTTTTATATATTTTAAATAAATATGATAAAAAAATAATTTTCTTTTTATTTAAATTTTTAAAAATAAAATTTTATTTTTTAATCTTTTTTTTTAAAAATTTTTTTTTGAGATGATGTAAAATTTTTTTAAATTTTATTTTTAAATGTTGACTTATTTATTAAAAATATGAGATTTCAATTTCAGTAAATTAATATATTTAAATATATTTTTAAATAAAGAAATAAATACAATTTAAAAAAATAGAGAGATGGAAAAAAAATGTTTAGATTTTTAAATTTTTTTAAATTCCATGAAATAAACTTTAATTCAAATTTAGATAAATTTGGAAAAATAAATCATATTTTATTATTTGGTAACATTTATATTTATAAATTATATATATAATGAATTTTGATAATTTAAATTGAAAAAATATGGGACAATTTTCAGAATAAAATAAATTGATATTTGAAAAAATAAAATTTGCTGAAGATTAAATTCAGATTATTATTAATAAATTTTTGTTTTAAAATAAAAAAGAAATAATGATTTTTTTTAAAAAATTTCAAATTGTGTAAATAAAAATTTGGTAAATTCGATTTTTCCTATTAACAGTTCTAAACTTTATAATTATTTTTGAAACAATTGAATAAAATTTTTCTATTATTTTTTTTTTAATTGATTAAGATTAAAATAAAAATTAAATTCAAAAAATGGTTTTATTTTATTTACATTTAATATTTCTAAAAATTTAATTTTTAAATTTTTTATTTTTTTTAAATTTCATATTTAGGATGGATAAAATTAAAAACAAACAAAAAAATAAAAGTTTTTTATTTTATGATCATTTTATTTATATTTAAAAAATTAATAATTTTTATTTTTTTAATTCCTTTGAATATGATTTGAAAAATCTAAGAATTTCACTTTAATTTTTTAAATTGATTTTTTTCAATAAATTTTTAAATGTTTTTATGCTTTGATTTATTTTAAAAAATATAAAAAAATTAATTAGATTTTGCAAATGATTTTCTTCATCAATTTAAAGTTGAGAATAATTTTGTAAATAAATGTTTTATAATGCTATAGTTAAAAAAATTTAAAAAACGTCTTATTTTTTTATTTTTATGTCAAAGTAAATTTTTCCAAATTTCAATATTGTTTACCAAAATAAAATATTACAAAATTTAAAATGCAAATTTAAATAAAATCATGTGGTTAATCATTTTTAATTTTAAATTTAAATTTATTTTGAATGTTGGAAAATATTATAATGTTTACTGTTTTATTTTCTTTCACTTATAACCAATTTGTTTTTTTCAGAAATTTATATAAATACTATAATATTTCTATTGGTACAAATTAAATATCTTCTCTCACTCCTTTCTCTCATAACAAAAAATCTTTTTTTATATATATATATATATATATATATATATATATATATATTTTTATTATTGTTTATTTAATTCAATTCAATAAATTTAATTGGCTTTTGAATGTTGATTTTCAAACAGAAATAAAATAGCATTGTTGACTGTTTAGCAAAGACAGAAAATAAATTACTCTCACTGAGATGAAAAAAATATCCATAAGTTGAATTGGTTTTTGGAAAGCAATGTTTGCTCGGAAATGAATGTGTGTAGTCATGTAATTTGTTTGAAAAGATAGGCATCAACTCTTATTAAGTTCAAATATGCAAATATTTAATTATTTAGTTGCAGAACCGATTCAAATGATGTTTTCCCCTTTTCCAGTTGATATCAACAATTGGACGAGGAACATTATTACTCTCCTGTACTTTCCAGCAGAAAAGTCTTTCCTCTGGGAGAATGTCCATCACTCTCAATTGCTCAGAGAAGTGGAAGAAAAGACTTGTGAGAACCTTGCAGATGCATGATGTCTTTTATATTGGGTTAAAATAAAAAAAAAATTTCTGGAACTCATTTAAATGCAATCAATGTAAAATTGTTTTTGCATAGTCTAATTAAAGATATAAATTTCTCTTAATTCATTCAAAATTTCATATATATATATATAACATATATATATATATATATATATATATAATAAGGATTTTATA
Organism: Acanthosepion pharaonis; assembly: GCA_903632075.3. Classification (NCBI taxonomy): domain Eukaryota; kingdom Metazoa; phylum Mollusca; class Cephalopoda; order Sepiida; family Sepiidae; genus Acanthosepion; species Acanthosepion pharaonis. The sequence goes on along the minus strand of CAHIKZ030002299.1, from coordinate 264,603 downwards.
TGGATATAGATCCGACAGTATGAAGAAAAATATACAGAAAAAACAAACAAAAATCTTAATATGAAATTATGCTGTATTAATGTTAATATAAAATTCAACATCGGACGTTACGGTCTATTTTTAGAACATCATCATCTTATGTCCATTGTCTTTTTCTTAAATAATTTTATATGTTCTAATGTTAATTATGTTTTAAAAATATGTCCAATGATGATGGTCTAAAATAAATCCAAACGTCCCCCTTGACTTTATTTAACAATAAATACAGCATAATTAATTTTAAACATATTTGTTTTTTTTTATTTTATATAAATATATATATATATATATATATAATATATAAATAAATATATAAAAATGATAAATAACAGTTTTAAATTTCCTGCTATAAATATAAATTATATATAATAATTATATGTGAATATAAAAATGTAAAAGTGGTCATTGAAAATATTTTCCAATGACAAAAATAAATAAAATTTTTAAAATAAAAATAATCAGAATTAAAAAAAAAAAATAATTGTTTTTTATTCGTTGACTATTTATATATACCTGGTTTTATGGAAATTATATAAATATATAACAATATAAAAATATTAAAAAAAAATCAATGAACCCAAATAAAGTAAATAAATAAAAACAAATAAAAATTTATTTTAAATAGATAAAAATATAAAAATACAAAAAAAAAATTAAACAAAAAAAAATTTTAACTTTATAATAATTATAAAAAAAAAAAAATTTAAAAAACGAAACCGAAAAGAAAAAATATTTTTTATAATTTTTTAATAAATAATAACAATAAAATAAATTTGATATTAAATTCATTTTCTATAAATAAATAAACTTAAAAAACTGATCCCGATAAATATAACCATTTGAAAAAAAAATAAATTTAATCAATCCAAATAAATACATGAAGTAATAAACAAATTAAAAAATATTTGAAATAAAGTTAGAATAATAAACTACAAAAATCAACCCCAAAATTGAATAAATAGCTTTAATTATCTTCCCAAACCAAAACAAAACTATTAAATAAACCATATAAACAAATTTTTACTACGTTAATAAAAAACACCGATTAAAATAAAAAAATAAATAAATATAATAAGAAAAAAAAAAAAAAAAAAAAAAAAAAAAAAATAAAAACAAAAAGCAAAATAATTTAACCCAAATAAATAAATAAAAAACAAATAAAAATAACTTTTATAAAAAATAACCGCCAAAATAGACTACCCACAATGCACCACTGACCCGTATATATATAAATAATTTAAGAAAAAAAATATTCAGTACTGTGGCCTGACGATTGCATCTAGCATGAAACAGACTGTTTTTCTAAGTGTTGACTTTCAATGTTCACTTTTATATTTATATATATATATCTCTGATATTGATTACTTTATCCCATAAATATAGCACATTTATCTATTTTTTATATATATATATATATATATATATATATATATATATATATATATATATATATATATATAAATTTTTTTGATATTAAATTTTTATAAATTTTTTTTATAAAATTCTATTCATTAAATATTAAAAAAAAAAAAAAAATTAAAATATCCAAAATTTTCTCCATATTAACTAAAAATTTCTTAAGATATTTTATTATATATATTTTTATATATATTTATATTTATAAATAAAAATTATTTGTTATAAACAAAAAATTGAATAACATTTTAAATCGTTTTTTTCAATCTTAAATAAACCGATCATCAAGAAAATTTTATTCTCAATAAACTAAACAAGCTAATGGTTTCCATAATTAAAGGATAAAAAAATTCATATTGATTTTATTTTAATTATTAAAACAAAATCACATAAATTTTTTTTAATATTTTAATAAATTTTTAATATATTTCTTAGCTTTTTCAAGATTTATTTATGAAATATATAAATTTAAATATATATTTAAAATTCTAATAAATTTTTAAAAAACTTTAAACAAAATTTAAAATTTAAATTAAAAAAAAATTAAATGCAAAAAAAAATCATTTAAATTTTTAATATTAAAAATTTCTGAAATATTTTCAAAAAAGAAAATATAAATATATATATATTATAAATGATATTTTTTGGATCTTAATAATTTTTAGAAGACAAACAATATTTATTTGGAAATTTCATTTTCATGATTTTGACCAATAAAATATTTATTAAAATAAAAATTTAAAATAATTGATATTTTTTTAAAAAAATATTTTTAACTATATTTTTTTTAAAAATTATATTTTATTCTTTAAATTAGGATGTATTTTAAAAGTTTCCAAATGATTTTTTCAATTCTATTATTTTTTTTATTTTTTTTTATTTTTGTTTTTTTTTTTTTTTTAAAAATTTCATTTGGTTTAATTGGCATTTATAAATGTTTATTAACTATTTTGTTTTTATATAAATTTTTTTTTGAAAATAAAAAACAACAAAATAATATTGGTAATTTAATTCCATCAAAAATATTTTGACTAATTTATTTATAAAATTTTTTTATATATTTTTTTATAAAATTTTTTTTTTTTAAAAAATGTTTAAAATATTTATTTTATATATATTTATTTAATATTTTTAAAAATATTTTGAATTTTATATTTTATTTTTTTATTGTTGTAGAAAATTTTTAAATTATTTCATAATGTTTTGATATCATTTTTGAATAATGTTTAAAAAACTCAGTCTAAATTTTTATTTTAAAAAATTTGGATAATGAAAAAAAAAAATTTAATTAAAATTTTATATGTTTTCCTTCCTCCTGAAAAAGAGAATTGTATCAAAGGATATTTTTTCTTCGTCAATATATATATATATATAAATTGATAAAATATTAAAAGCCAGAAGACTTTTTTAATTTAAATATTTTTTTCTTGTATTAAAAAAAAACCAATTTTTTCAATGAATTTTAAAAAAAATTAAAAAAAACCAGTATATATATATTTTTTTAATATTTATATATTTAATTTTTTTATATTTAATTTTTCAAAATTGAAATTTATATTAATTTTGCTTTTTTTTCTAAAATTTCTTTCTTAAAATTCAAAAATTTTAATATTTTTTTCAAAAAATGGAAAATTTTTATCTTTTTGTTTTAATTCAAAAAAAAAATTTTCAAAATTAATTAATCTTTTCAATTTGGTAAAATTTCTATTTTTTTTTTTTTGAAATTTTTTAAAAAAAAAATTTAATAAAACATTATTAATAAATAAATATTTTATATATTGTCAAAAAGAAAAAATAAATATGGAAATCAAAAAAGAATAATTAAATTTTTTTTTTGAACTTTTTTTATTTCATATTTGTAAAAATAAATTTAATTAATAATTAATCCTATTATATAAAATATATTTTTAAATATTTCTTTAAAAATAAATTTAAATATTTTTGGAAAATATATTCCATTTTTTAATCAAAAATTTATTTTCATCTTTTTTCAAAATTAAAAATTTGATTTTCCTTTAATTTTTGATAGATTTCTTGTTTTTCTTTTCATTTGGAAAAAATTTCTTGAAATTTTAAAATAAAAATGACTTATCCAAAAAATTCTTTTATTTAATATATAAATTTTTTAATTTTGATTGCATTATGATTTTTTATGGAAAAATTTTTTTTTAAAAATTTCATTTTTCCTTTAAAAATCAAAAGTTTAAATAAAATTAAAAAAATATTAGTATATAAAAATAAAAATTTCAAAAATAAATTTTTAAAATTTAAATATTTTAAAAAAGTTTTTAATGGAATATTATTATTTTGTTTTTAAATAATAAATTATAATTATTTATATATATATATATATATATATATATATAAAAAAAAAGAAAAATATTCTTTTTTTGAATTTGTGAAATCATTATGGAAATTTTATTTTAAATGAAAAATGATATTTATTTTATGATTCAATCCTTCAAAAAACAAAAAAAAATTTCTGAAAGAAATATTTATTTTTGTTTGATATTTTCTTTCATAATTTTATTTTTAAATTTTTAATTATATCTCAATGTTTATAATAAAAACATAAAATCCAATTGTTTTTATATCATTAAATGTTTTTGGAAAACAATCTAGTTCAATATTCGTCTTTGAATTTGGATAAATAAACCAAAAATTGTATGATTTAAAATCAAAAATATATCATAAAAAAAATATAAAAAATTGTAATGCTTCTTGGTTTTTAATGTTAAATTTTTGGTCTTTTTAAAAGGAAAAAAAAATTTAAATTTTTAAAGATCAAAGTTATCAATTTTTTTATTTGGCTAACTTTGATTTTTTCCTATTTTATTGAAATCTTTTTATTTTTAATTTTTTATGTTCCAAAATGTTTTTTCATGATGAAAACATAAAATTTTATCTCAAAAAAATTGAAAACATTTAAATATATTTATAAATTTAAATTTTTATAATATTTTTTTCAATTTTATTTTAAAATAAAAATTTAAAATTTGATCTTAAATTTCTTTAAATCAAAAAGTTTGAAAGTTGATATATATATTATTAAATATATTATATATATATATATATATATTTAAAAAAAAATAAATGAAACAATTTGAATTGCATATTTTGTTCTTTGTGTTGTTCTTCTATAATTGATATAAATTTTAAATATTAAAAAAAAAATTGGATGAAATTTAATGTATATATATATATATAATTTCAAAATTATCAGAATATATACTAAATATATATATTTGTTTGTCACTGTAAGAAATATAATAAATATATAAAATTTTTGTGTAAAATAAATACCTACCAAAATTATATATATGTATATGAATCAATAAATGTTTTAAATATATATATATATATCATAAAATATATATAAATGTATTGTGTAAAAATATATATAATTAAATATAAATATATATAAATCATTTTGTTGTGTGTTTACATTTACATAAATATATATATATATTTATGTGTTATTTCATTTCAAACTCATAAATATGTGTGTGTGAAATTGTTTGTTTATGTGCTAAATGTCATGTATTCATGAATTAATATTCATATAAGGTTAAATGGAATATACCTAAACTATGTTTTTTTTGTGGAAAATAATTTATTTTTGGAATTTTAAAAAAGAATGAAAATTTTATAAATTTCAGAAAAAAAAATATTGGAAAAAATTAAAAACATTATTTTTAAATTCAAAAAATTTTTTTTTGATTTATTTAAAAAATATTAATTTATAAAAAAAATATTTTCATGTAAACATTTTATGTAATTCCATATATATATATATATATATATATAAATATATATGGAATAGCAAAATTGTCCAAATCGTGTAAAAGCAAAATTGTCCAATTGTTAGATTAAGCTTTGAACCGTTGTATCTTAGAAATGATTAAAGATATCTTACTGGAATTCTCTGAGGTTTTTATAACACTATTGGACTCTACTTTGAGCAATAAGAATGTATAATTACTCTCCAAGCTTAACAGAAGAATCGTGATGAAATCGATCATAAACAAAAATGACATGTTCATCATTAATTAATCATAGCTAAGGATCGGAAGCTCATGAAGGATTGAAATAAAGTTCAAATATATATATATATATATATATATATATATATATATATATATATATATATTATAATCATTTTCCAACTTATTCAAGATGATCTTTTTCCCTCTCTAACTTTCTAACTTTCAGTCTTGTAATAACAAGGTGCCTCACAGGTTTCATGTACGATTTCATTTTCAAGTCTTTTTTCACTGCTCTTTGGACTGTCATAGCTGAAACTCCTCTCTCACGTGCCAAACGTCTTATTGATTGAGTTGGATCTTTTCTAATCGATCTCTTTAGCTTTAATTAATGACCCCTTTTCCTGTTGTGAGTTCCTGGTCCAGTTTCCCTCTCTCCTGTTCCCTCTTTTTTTAAAATCTATTCACCGTTCTCTTGATGGTTCTTGAATGGACTTTGAAGACGGAAACCAGAGTATGAATGTTGGTACCATTACTGAAGGCCTGAATGATCTTTTTCCTCTCACCATTGCTCATTTGGGAAGACAGTGGGTCTGACACAAAATGAATTTTAACCTGTTCTCTTTTTAGCTGAATAACTCAAAGGGAAAAAATATATATTTTAAAATATATATATAACCACAAATCTTTTTAGTTGTAATATGGATTTTAAAAAAAAAATATATTATGAATTTTTTTTCCCTTAATTTTGCAACATGTGTTTCTGGTCTCATGACCTTTTTCAGACCAAAGAATATTTCCACATATTTTATTAAAATAAATTAATTTTCCTTATGTTTTTGATGTTAAATATTCCTTTTTTTTTGTGTGTTATTTTAGCTAAAGTGTCTTGACAGAAGATGGTAAGTGTGACACTGATTGTCCATGGACAATATTGGGATGGCTAAGTACACATTCCAAAAGCTTTAAAGAGTATTTAAGACAGGAGGATTTCTGTATAACAAAAAAAGGATACTGAAATATGTTATGTGACATATATCCTTCTATACAGCAGTGAATGTTGGACAATTTCCATGTTTTTGAAGAACCAGACTCAGATGACAGAGATGTGGTTCTACAGAATCATGCTAATTATATCATGATCAATCTGTTGTGTGAGCAATGATGAGGTCTTACAGAGGTTGATCTGAAAATATTGAGGAAAGATATCTTTATTCTTTTCTTTTAATGATCCCCTGTATGCTTCTTAGATCTATTTCCAATTTTCTTTTGTTTAATGTGTTTGTTATTCATTTTTATGTATATTCATATTATTTCTCCATACATACATAATATCTTATTATAAAACTTAGTACACACACACACACACACACATATATATATATATATATATATATATACACACACATATATATATATATATATATACATATATACATTTATGATATACACAAACTTCCTATGTTGTGTAAATTCGTATTTGTAAAGTGTATTTGTATATATATTCGTGTTTTATTCATCACATATACCATGTGTGTGTGTGTGTATACATGTGAGTGGTTCGACCACTGTATTTGGCCATTTAGTGTGCATGTTGTGCATTTTTGTGTGTGGGGTTATGATCTATTTAGTGCTGGTTTAAATTTGTTTATAAATTTTTTATGTATTTGTAGGTAGAATAATTGTCTGATTGGTATATTGGCATAATTTTTAAATTCACCCTGATTACATTTAAAGATGTGATACAATATTGAGTTTCTGTTTTCTGTGTTGAATTATATGTTGCTTTTGTGAGGGGAAACTCTGTTGTTTAGTTGTTGGTTGATATCTATATATGACTTTTTGCATTTTGTGCATTTGAGTGCATAAATCATATTTTTGGAGTTGCAGTTTAAATTTTTATTTATTATGAATGTTGTTTTGGGGTTTTCAAAAGTGTAGGAGTTTCCTTCTATAATGATGTCACAAACCCCACATTATTTTTTGTTGCATTTTGTAACTCCCTGTATTGTGTGTTGGTTAAATTTGGATGAGGTTAGTATGTGTTTTAGGTTTTTAGATTAGCATTTGCTTTTAATTATTTTGGTTGTTTTTAGTATATTTTTCAGTTTGTCATTCTTGCTAAGTAAGTCCAGTTTTATTGTAATTTCTGGAAATAGTTCTGGATTGTTCTTGTATGTTGAGAAATATGCTAGAGTTTGTTCGATGTTATGTTTCTTTGGATTTCGTAGTTGGTCTAAAGGAATTTTTTTGCAAGTTCAAAACCTTTGTTTATTAGTGTTGTGTAATTTTTTTAAAGTTCTATGTAATTCTTCTAGACAAGTTTTTCAGAGGTGTTAGTCACTATAGTACAAATCCTACATGCTAGAGAATAGGGGATGGATTTCAGGCAGCTTTTTGAGTGATGGCTCTTGAAATGAAGTCATTCCTGGGTGTTTGTATTTTTGTGATAGATATGTGTGATTATATTGTTGTTTTTATTTCTAATGAGTATATCTAAAAATGGTAATCCAAATTTGATTTTTTGGGTTTAAATTTTGGGTGTAACATGTAAATTGGTTAATATCACCCATGAGGATTTCAAGAAATGAAGCAATCATCTAAGTATTATTTCCAAATTTAGTGAAGTGGGTTTTTATATTTCCACCATGTATTTGTTCTATCTTTTCATAGTGGTTTTCCTCTAGGTATACTAATGTTAGGGTGGCATATGCTGATACCATTTTTGTTCCTATTACAGTATCTAGGACTTGGATATAGTTTGTGAAATTCAAAGGTTTTATTGTTTAGAATTAGGTCTATACTATAGATAATGAATTCCTTAGTGAATCTGGGATATAGTGTTTCTGGATGCTTTTCAATCCAGAATGAGATTGTCTGTTTAACTAATTCATGGGGTATGTTGTTATATAGGCTACCAATGTTGAAAGTTGCCATAACTGTTCCTGGATCTATTTTTGATGGTATAGAGCTAAGGAAGTGAATATAATCTCTGATATAGCTTTTAATACCACAACCATTTACTAAGTAGATTAAAAACTACATCAAAAACTCAACATACAACAAATGTTCTATTAAATTAATTATCTACTATAAAAAATTTAAAACAGTTAATCTTATCATCAAAAATCTCACTAGTATGATCTAAATTAAAAAAGAACCAATATTATTTATGAATTCATATGTCCTTTAAGGAACTGGAGCATGCCAAATTCATGAATAATTATATTGGATATATTTTATATTTATAAAAGAATTTTAATTACATGATAAACATCAAAGATCACCTTTACTCATTTAAATATATATGGATTCTTTAGAATCTCAAGCCGCAACATACTTGTAGAAAATACTAATATAATAGACCCATCCACATGTAAAAATAGGCTAAAACTAATGGAAGCAGTAATAATAAATAAAAAAAAAAGAAAAATAAGAAAAAAGACAACATTGAATAACATCAACTATTTTAACACAAAAAAAATGTACAATGTGTTTTTCATTTTTTTTGAAAAAAAATTTTTTTCCATTATTCTAATAAAATATAAAAAATTCAATTATTTGTTCAATGGAAAAACATTTGGTTAGATTTGCATATATAGAACATTTATATAATTTTGACACATTTAATGTCCAGAAAAAAAAATCACTTATACAAACACAAGAAAAATTGAATAAAATCGCAAAAATTCAGTCCTATTTCAGTTGTCTTTAATGGAACTTATTTGACACAATTACACACACATTATCCACACACAACATTGATATATATATATATATGTATATATTTATATATATATATATATATATATTAGAATTCATTGTCATTTCACAATTCCGCGTTTGCGTAGCTCATCAGTGCTATTTTCAAATTGCTTTTCAATCTATTGCCTCAAAATTGGGGATTGGAAACTGTTAAACGATCAGTTGGTTTCATTTATCAAGCCATTGGTGCAGGTCAATGAAGGTGAATCAAAAAAAAAAAATTTATTTTTTTTATCTTAACAAAAAGATTGCATTTTAAATTTTAATTATTTTTACTTTTAAAAAATCACTTTTTCTCCATTTTCAACCAAAATTGCAATTTTTTTTTTTAACATGTATATATATTCTCACCCACAGACAGACTGTTTCACAGCTCATCATTATGGGCATTTATTCAAATGCCTCAAATTGTATATATATATATATATATATATATATATATATATATATATATATATATATATATTCTAAGTCCTTAATACTACAGAATGAACTTTTCCTAACACTTTGTATATAAAGACCTCTCAATAGAGAGAGACGAATCAAGTCGACCTCTTGTTTACTATTTCGTGTAATATACCTTCATTATTTCTACTCTTGTATTTATAAAAATTTTGGTTTTAAAACCAAAAAATATATATATATATATATATATATATATATATATATATATATATATTAATTCAATTTCAGCCACAATTAGTTTTCACTTTATTTAAATTTATTCAGGGAATGCCGCAAATATCAAATTAACGTCATTTTAAAAGTTTATTTGTCTGGTCTCTAAATTTTATCAATTCTCTATAAAAAACTCATTGTATTGAGCCCTTTATTTAGTTGTTTTTTTGTTATTTTTGAATTAGGTTTTTTTTTTTTGGGCCTTGAACATGTATGCTGGACGATTATTTTCGTTTAACGTACATGTTCTTGGTTCTTTCTTGTTTTTTTTATATATGTTTTTTCCCTTTGGTATTGGCTTATTTATTTTCAAATCAATACAACGAAGGTTTTCTGAGCAAGTATAGTTTCTTATACTTATAAGATTTCTATTAATAATATATATATATATATGAACTAATATTATCTTTATTGTTATTATGACGATTATTATTAATAAATTAAAAGTTGACAATACTAATATGTTGTGGATTTTCCCAGACTGACTGCCTGTACAAAAACATATTTGCCCTAGTTTTAAAATCAGAATTTTTTTAAAAACAATCATAGACACAGACAAATGAACAATCTTAAGCCTGTATATATTATGTCTAATATATCTAAGCAGATATTTCCTATCTATTGGTATCAATGAATTTTACACACATCAGATTGATTTCTTAAAGAGATTTCTCTAATTTGAAATCAATATTTTCTGAAACAAAACTTACCAATTATCCAGTTATAGAGATAAACTCCTAACCCTTAGAATTCCATAATTGAACAATTAAATGTCAAAGGCAAGAGGGACAGAGGAAAACAGTGCATAACCCAGTTAATAGCAGAACAGAGTTCAGAGGAGATATACCTGAGGATGGTCAGAAGAGTACAATGGCTGAAGCATTGTGATAACAACATGAAGGATGATGGCAATAGTTCACATGTAAATAGTGTAAGTAATTAAAAATACCCCAATAGTTACAAATGACCACATTCTGACAGAAAACTAATAGCCTTTTTAGATAATAATTCTGAAATATTACTGTGACTGCCTAACCAGTAAACATTAGAATAATACAATAAACCAGAAATCCCTGACCTACCCATAATGAACCATTGACCAGCATATATATATAGTCAGGCCACCATCCAACATGACAAATGGCTTGAAGATTGAGTCCAATATTGTTATGGTCCAAGTTCCTTGTACCACGGTGAGGGTCCAAGGTTAGAACCAATGAAAGAATAACACAAACAAACACAGGTATGGAATACAAAGATATATTACAACAGAAATATAATACAAAGAAGTAGAAGTATTAGTAATGACTATCAGATTTGGTTAGAGTGAACTATGTTGTCTCGACAAGTATCACTATTCCAATGACCTTACAATATGCTCTCAATTATCTCTCTTCGTCTTACAACCTCCTCATACCTCTTGAGAGGCACAGTATTATAATATCAGGAATAGTCCATTATTATTATGGGTAAGTTCCCATAACAAATATGAAACTGACTGTCAAGACTTGGTGTTGATTTCAATGTCCACTTTTATATATAAACATGCTATATCTTGATATTGAGCAATTTATAGCCTTTAACATACTGCATTATTCACTACATTCCTTTCTCTGTATTGTTTTTCAAGGCTCCTCCATAGCACTACTTAATTTCCGTCATGGTCATTTTCTGTTGCCATAGCAGGATATGACAACACAACTGCAAAATTCAAATACACTATCATTTATTCATCTGAATTACTTGCAGTGGCAGGATAAACATTTTACTTTGCAAGCAAAATCACCTCCAGTATGCTAAAGGTGAACTATAGATATTGCCTAACTTGAAACTATTTTTTGTCATATATCTATATAGAACAGAAAAACTTTAACCCTTTCAATTCCATGATTGAACAATTAAATATTGAAGGCAAGAGGGACAGAGAAAAAACATTGCATAACCCACCTAATGAGCTTGGTTGACAGAACAGAGTTCAGAGGAGATAGCAAAAAGATAAACCTTTTCTAAGTGCTACTAAAAGAAATCTGCAAACAAAACTCCTGTTATTGTTCCTGAAGTTTGTATTTTAAGATATTATTGTATCTTTTGACATAGTTTTAGTTAATAAATACTATCAAGATTTACTATGAAGATTTTCTTGTGGATTTCTTTCCTTTTTTACATTGTATGTTTCTTCAAGATCTGAGTGATCATGGCTCTCTGCAACCTTCTATTCCTTGTAGAACTAACTAAAATTTGTCATCTTAGTATCCCTCCCAAACCTGATTCTACCATCCATTTATATAAGCTTGACAGGTAGGTCAATTAAGAAGGACCTCACTTCCTTTGAAAATGTTTCAAATTCTCCAAACCCTTCTTATCTCCTTGTGTGAATGAGAAATTTCAACACTCTCTCTCTTTCTGATTCTAAGTAGAAATTTCCTCTTTGTTTTCATTTTCCTTAAAAACTTCCTTGTTGCTTACATGCTTCATCCATGGTATTCTCAGCATACTTCTGTAAAGCTACATCTCTGTTGCTTCAAGTCTCTACTTGATCTGTCCAGTATTCACTGCTATAGAGGAGGACCAATATTATATAGGAGTTATTATTCCTGAATTATAAGATTGTGTTATTTCTGTCATTTTGGCTCAGTAAGTCATTGAGGGAAAATGGTTCTCCACAGCTACCTATCCTTTATAGTTCTATGCTATGTTTGTTCCTCTCAGTGCTTGTAGTACCATCCATTTATATGAACTGCTAATAATAATGGCATAGAATTCCTTACTTCATACAAATGTTTGTCTTTTATATTTGATCAGCATTTCATAAAGAATTTTCATTTAATATTAACATTGTTATTATTATGATTATTGTTTTATTTCCTTTGACTTCTGTTGTATGCTCATTTCCTTCTGGGTCCCAACCAGAGACCTAAGGTTAGAAATGCCATCAGGACATTTTCCACAAAATGCAAAATAAAACCAAACACATTTTACATAAAGCGTGAACTGTGTTTGTGAGTACAATTTTTTATATTTCTTTAAGGCATGGCCTACCAGAGATCCCTTCAATGGGTCTATCCAAACCTTTTTGAATCAAACTGAGGGCTCCAACTACAACTGGAATTATTGATGTCCTCATGTGCCACATTTCCACTTCAAGATCCTTGTATTTTGATAGTTTTTTGAAGATCTTCAAGGATATATTACAGTCTGCAGGAACTGTCATGTTATTAAGAAGGAACATATTTTTATAGTCTCTGATCACAATGTCTATTTTTATTATTATTATTATCTCTATAAAAGGCAGGATGTGTGTGTGTGTGTGAGTGTGTGTAACAAATGCACGGCTGCAATTTTCAACAGATTTGCACCAAAATTTACATGCACATGCTCCAAGTTAGCGGGAAAGCCAAGACTGACGTTGCATTTCTCAACTCCCATTGATAGTGGAAATAATTGATTTTTCATGCTTCTACAGCAGTTTTCATGTAGTTTGCAGCCATTTTCTACCGGCCAGAGTAAGAGCCAATAGCTGGCTGCCACGAATAGGCAGGAAGATTCTATTGGCCAGCGTGAGTGCCAACAGCTGACTGACACGAATGTTAACTAATATTGATAGCTGCATTCGTCACAAGTGGGAAAAATTTAAATCTACATGGCACTTTACTCCAATTGGCTCATTTGCTTGCTTAAACTTAACGTTGATTCTGATTCCACAGAACTGGGTTGGGTGTGAAAAAGTATTTGTTGTTAACATTCTTTTTTCATTCGGTTTTTCCAGTTACAAGTCCTTTTTTAAAGCTGATCATTTTGTGTTCATTTTGTTTAGTTCTTTTTTCGTAACAGATTTAATGTTTAGTATAGAGCTTAGAATAAATTTGAAGTGTGAGATAGGCAAGAAGTAAGGCATGTAGCAACATCAGCACGGTAAAGGGCACTCCTTTAAAGGCAAGGAAGGGCAAAAATATTTTAAGTCAAGTGATAGCGATTGCTGTATGAGAGGTACGATTTTTGAATCAAGCACAGGCATCACTGGGTCATGCTGCTAGTTAATAATAAATTAAAATTTCACAATACTAATATATAGTTATTGTGGATTTTGCCAGTCCAATTGCCTGTCCAAAAATATATATATTAAGATGTGTTGAAATTTTTTGAACCAATGCATTTCACAAAATCTGATCAATGACCAAATATTAGGCCCTTTTTTAAATGGTTAGGTCAAATATATATATAGTTAAAGAAATGCATATGTACCTGAACAGTTTTAATAAGAAGCATTATTGTAAAAATTAACATTTAATGCTTGGTTATGACTATCGTAATGATATTTGTACTGACTTACCCTAACTTCTGGACCAGGAAAAAAGACATCCCATAACCATGTTTAACTTTCCAATGTTAATTAAGTAGAAACTATTCTTTGGTTGTTCCAACTCTGTGCAAGGCTGACTTGAGCTCAACCATGAATATGATACTTGTACTTACCTAAACTAACTTCTGGCCAGAAAGAGAACGGACATACCCAAGGAGCATTGAGAACTTTGTTTCACTACTGTCTCCATAAAAAGAATAAATGTACATAGTAGGAATTCATGTTTTGTATGTGTTATGGTCCGGTTCCTTGTACCGCGGTGATAGTCCAAGATATGACCAATAAAGAAGAACTCGAACACAGGTATGGAATGACACAGATATATTACAAACAGGAATATATACAGAGAAGTAGAAGTGTTAGTATGAACAATCAGGTTTAGTAGAGAGAACAATGTAGTCTCGACCAGTATCACTATTCCAATGTCTTGCAGTAATGGTATGAACGCGACTCTGTTTTGGACTGCCTCTGACTCGACTCTTGACTTGACTCTTGACTCGACTTGAACTACTGACCCCTTGCCTTCTCCTGAGGCGCAGTATTTATTAAGTATGGAATAGTCCATTATTATTATTATGAGTAAGATCCCATAACAGTATGCTTCTATCTTCTTTGTTTATTTATTGAAGATGCACCTTCACCTAAAATACACAAGAACACTGAACTTTTTAACCTCCATACTATCATGTCTCTCCTATCCCTTGTAGCTTCCTATCCCTTGTAGCACTAAACAATGTTTATGCCCTTATTATCTCTTGGAGTCTGTGTTGTACCATCCATTTACTCAAGCTTGTTAGGTAAGCTGCTCAATGTTTACCTCTCCTTCTCATATTTTCATTATGGTATTCTCAGCACCCCTTTGTTAGGCCATCTCTCTGTTGCCTAAAATTTCTTCTTTATTTGTGAGGAAATTGTCCAGCATTCTGTCATATAAGAGGACTGATATTGAATAACAATTCAGCATTCTTTTTTTTTTTTGTTCCAAATGAAATTGTCCTGTCTCTTAATACTTTGCTTAACTTTAGGTAGGCATCTTTCACTGTTTTGCTTTTCTCTGTATAGTATGTGATTCATAGCAGGAAATATGAGTTGGTCTGAACTGAATTTAATATCAATAAGGAAATTTTGTTTTAAGAGAATTGTCATCTGTCATGACCCCAAAATATTCTGAGCTCACTCCAGATGATACAAAAGTAGATTTTGCACCAAGGTAGTCTGCTGCATTGCAGTGTTGACTTGGAAGGTAACTTCCTAGCCACTAGATACAGATTTGCACCTTACAGGATATCTGTGGCTGTTTACATAATGAGTGGTCAACCCCGCTGTGCATTTGATGTTTATATATAGGGCAACAACATGACAAAAAGATAAAAAAGGAGAGTTTCTCACATCTTCATGAGAAGAAGAATGTGTACTTGGTCTGACATTGATAACGTTTCACTTGTGAATTTGGATGATTTTTATGTTCAAAATGGTTTGTTTTGGGCAAGACAGACTGATGGAACCTATCACACTTCAAGCTGGTTGTTGACTCATGGCCTTATCTTATTGAAATACAGGTTCTTGTACAACCACCAAAGTTAAACAATGTTGAGCTTGGTTAGTGTCGAAATGGGTGACTACTTGGGAATACCAGGTGATGTAAGCTTGGATGTATGTGTGGTGTAATGCATAACAGCTTGGAATAGGGTATTGGAGAGCTGAGTTCCAATTCCAGTCAAGTTCTTTATATTCACTTACACACATGTACCTTTCAGAAAGGTATGGACCGCCATCTTTTCCCACCAACTATGGATTAATTATCAGGACTTATATCAGTAAATCATTATTATCTCAAAAAAAAATATTACAATCTAAAAATATTTTTTACTTTAAATAACCTGTAAAGCATTGATAAGCTGTAAAAAAGAAATTGATAAATCAGTCTAGATTGGTATGAGCAATCATTTTCATGCTATACAATTTTTAGAATGAACATTTGTTAAATGCTCCTTTTTTTTTTTTATGGAAATACAATGAATTATGGGATTAAATTAAAATTTTATAAAGAACTGGTTTTCAAAATTATCAAGCTGAAACAACAGTTCTTATACAATCACCAAAGTTAAGGGACATTGAGTCTATTCAGTAACTAGATGGGTGACTGCTTAGGAATATCAGATGCTGTAAGGTCAGTGGAGTAATGGATAGTGGCTCATATTGAGAAATCGGTGAGCTGAGTTTGAATTCCAGTCTAATCCATTACATTCACTTATGTGCTAATACCATTGGGAAAGGTATAAAATCCTCTTCTTTTCCCCCCAAGCTATGGGAAAATAGCAGGACAGACCAGGTTCTGTAGCCTTGGATGGCAACTGGTCTACCAAAGTAAATTGACTAGCAACCTATCTGTGGCAAAAAAAATCTTTTGTCAGTCATCTATCGAAAGATACATGATCGCCTAAATGTTCATGCAAATTTCATAATTGAACTTGAAAATTGTTGGATGTGGTGTAATGGATAACAGCTTGGAAAATCCATCAGAGAAAAGTTCCAATTCCAGTCAGGTTCATTATATTTGTCACATGCTCAAATATGATTGGGAAAGGTATGAATTTACCCATTTTTCAAACAGCTACAGGTTACTTTTTTTCGTATCAGTAAATCATTATGATTTCCAAAACATTCTTACAATCTAAAAACATTTCTTAAATAAAAGAACCAGAGCAAAGGGTTTATATAAGAATCAAAAAAAAATCAAAAAATTTGATTTGCATTCAAATGCAACCTGTTTTATGCTGTACAACTTTGAAAATGAGCACTTCTTTCTATTGAATCATTAATATTTACCCTCCCACCTAAAAAAATTCTTACAATCTAAAAATATTTTCTAGCTTTAAATAACCTGCAAGGGGTTGATAAGCCATAAACTCAAATGTCAATCAATCAAGCTGGTTGTTGTATTCATAGTTTTCCTTCACCTAGGCCAGTTGCCCTACCAAAGCTAAAGAGCGCAGTTTGCCCTATTATTTACAAAGGTTTAAATTCAGCATTTTCCTTCTTCTTGGCTGGTTGCCACCTAAAGTAAAAGAGAATATTATTTTTGTTTTATCTTTGCTCATTTTTCAAGCTACTTTCAGACTTGACCTGTTCAGTTTGTTTAACATTACTTGTGATTCATATGATGATTCTGATATATATATATATATATATATATATATATATGATGTGTGTGTGTGTGTGTGTATATGTGTGTGTACCTATTATATACATAAATGGCACTACAAGTGCAATCCATGTCATTCCTATATTGATCCAAATGACCTCATGCACTAGTCCAAGTAAATAAAAGTTGGCAGTAACTTGAGTTATATTTGCCTGCCAAACTGAATTAACCTTCAAATGAACCAACAGCCTTTGTTCTTTTCATCTGATTTACCCCTCCATTAAGTAGTGATTTTACGGCCATTGTAGTACATCAGCCAAAATTTCATAAATAGAATCATATGTAAAGCAGAATAATATTTTTAGAATAAGTGAGAATTTGAATTTCTGAAACTTTTTACTACCACCAAGAACTATTGCAAGCAAAAAATCTGGTATGTTATCTGAGTAATTATTTAACGCATATTATCCTGCCATCAGTTTAAACTGACATCTTTCATTTTCTATATGTTAGAGGAAATTTCAATTAAAGTTTATATTCTTGATTTCAGATAAAAACTTGGAAATTTCCCAACATATTTCAGTGAAATTTTAGCTTACGAAAATTATAGTTTGTACTTATAGTTTTAGATTCTATGAAGGTATCAGTTTAAACAAACACCTTTTTTTTCATATATTGTGATCATTTTGCATAAAATTCATATTTTCTTCATTTTCGATGGAAATTTTCAAAATATTTCAGTGAAATTTTCACTTTTCAAACATTGTAGTTCATTAAAGCTTTAAAAAAGGACATTTTAAAAGTATATATAAATATATATATACAAAAAAGTATATATAAATACATACAAAATTATATAAAACCAAAGGGTAAGAATAAGAAAAAAATTACTCTAAAGTAAGGAATCGAAAAAATATAGCAATGAAAAAGGAACACTGCTTCCCATAGGGTCACCCAAGTTAAGCAACATTGAGCCTGGTACCTAGATGGGTGACCGCTTAGGAATACCAGGTGCTGTTAGCTTGGATGTGAGTGTGGTGTAATGGGTAATGGCTTGAAATTGTTAATTGGTGAGCTGAGTTCCAATTGTGTTCAATATATTCACTTATATATAAATAACCTAGGAAAGGTATGAATCCACCTCTTCTTCCTCCAGCTATAGGTTAATTAGTAAGATTGGTATCACTAAACCATTATTTCCTCCCTGCAAATTCTTACAATCTAAAAATATTTTCTGGCTTTACATAACCTGCAAAGGGGTTGATATGCTGCAGGAAATGAACCAATCAATCATCAATCAAATAGTGACATTCTCCTGCACCATGATGCAATTCACTCTGCCAAAAATTTAGGAATGGCATGCTGTAGTCTCTGGCATTTGCACTGGAATCTCCAATACAAACATTTCAGAGTGCTTGGGTGTCAATCTGAGGACAATGCAGAGGATACAGAAAGAGTTGAATGAGTCTAATGGTGATTACAAAGTTATGATGCCCTGGGTTAAGAGGGTGGCTGCTGGAAGAACCTATATCTGGCAACAGGACTCTGCACCATGCCACACAAGCAAGAGAACCCAGTTATGGCTGTCAGTCAATTTCTGCAACCACATCATCCTTTGCATCTGGTCACCTAACTTCCTAAACTACACCCACTTGATTATTATGTGTGGGTTGCAGTTGAGTGAGAGACCAACAAAAGATGAACTAAAGGCAAGGAATATGACATCATTCACCAACTTAAACAAGGAAACCATCCAGAAATGATGCAAGAAATTCCAAAGTCGTCTGGAGGCCGTGGTCAAAACCAATGGCGATTTATAGAAATAAATAAACTCTTGAGTTATTTGAAGATATTTTTGCATAATTTGGATAAATATATATGTTAAAATGAGATGTCAGTGTTATTTTCATTTTTGCATAATTTAGATGACAATTCGTTCATCGTATCTTATATACAGGGTGCATCAAAACTACTTTTACAAACATAGGGAGCAGTTTCTTAACACCCCAAAAAGGTAAAATGTCCATATAAACATGTCCAAAAGGCCATTGTTGTATCTCAGCAACTCATAACAAATGTTCAAAATGTCCTCCACTTGCTTCTACACAATCATGCACCCATCAGATGATTGATTGGTGCACCCTTTCAAATACTCCCACATACTGCCGAATGGTCTCACAAGCCCCCATGGCATGTTGATGAAAATCCAAAGGTTTGCAGTCAGGGAAATGTGCAGGCCATCAAAATGATCCTCTTCTACCTTATCAATCTTTTATGGTAGATGACAGCTAGTGCATCACAAATGATGTGACTGAAATATGCTGGATCCCCATCATGCATGAACCACTTGCATCTTCATATTAGCAGGGGGACATCCTCTAGCAGGTCTGGAAGTGTGTTTGAAAAATTCCCTGTAGACAGCTCCTTGTAAGATGTGCTTGACCTACCAGACAGTCACCTACAATTCCAGCCCACACATTAATTGTAAACTGATGCGGGGGTCTTGCCTGTATTGTGTCATAAGGATTCTGATCTGCCCACAAATGTTGATTGTATAAATTTGTTATTCCATCTCTTCCAAATGTTGCCTCATCCATAAAGAATATTGAAGAGGCAAACAATGGATTGGTAGTTTGTGCAATAAAACATCAGAAAAATTCTCCTGTGGTTAATGACTAGAGGGTAAAAGACCCTGCACACATTGCAAATGATACAGGATCTGCTGTTAAAGTACCCTCCATGTGGTACTATAAGATGTACAACATGCTAGGACCTCTTGACAGGTCCTGATACATGGATTGTCTACAACTGCCTTCATGGCCATAGTTTGTGGTGCCATGGATCCTGTTTTAGCAACGTGACAATAAATAGCAGCAAAAGTTAAATGACTTGACAAATGTGCACAAATTATGAATGTAACACAGTCTACATGGCAACACAGTGCTATCTAATCTAAACTTTCATTAAACTTAACTAAAAAATGAAGGATTTGTGAATATATAATTATATGGACTCTTGTTCTTGTTTTGGTGGGAGGAACCTGCCCTCAAAGTTTTTAGAAGTATTTTTGATACACCCTGTATACATTTGTATATAAGTAAATTAAGGACAAAGCAGAAAGATAATTTTGTCTAGCATGTTTCATCTTTTTAGACTTCATCAGACTAAAGTAATAGTTTTTTTATGTCATTATATATATTTATGGAGAGGAGGGGTAATATAAAAATGAAAACATTGGTTATAATTATGCATAGATAGGAGACACTGAAAATGGTGGATCGTTGAAATTTGTAACTATTAAATTAAATTTTTTTCTCTTATATGTATATGTATGAAAGGCTACAGGCAAAGAAAGACTATTTTTTAAACTTTTTTTATTAATTATTCTTCTCAAACTTATGATATAAAATTTGATCTTTGAAATAGCAAGCAGCATCTTTCAATATGGTTTTTCCTTACAATTTTTATCACTTTCACCTACATAAAAAGAGTCATGATCTTTTAAATGTCTACAAAAATAGTCAAAAGAACTTGGTTTGGAATAAAGACTTCACTATTCAAATTGAAATTCAGGGCCTTCTCACTAATGTTGAAGAAACTGCTTCCTGGTTGACCATGCATTCAGAGGTTTATCAGTTATTCACACACATGGCTAATTACTTGTTGGTGAGGCTATTTAACCCATACTTGGGGTGGATGCCCATTGACTCTGTGGAGTTCATAGTTCTTGTTTTTTGTGCTATTGGTGTTCCACTTACCATCCTCACCAGATATACACCTGGCAGCAAAGCCTCTGATTGGGACTGACAGTTTTGAGAAATGGCATGGAACCACCTCTTAAATGCATTCTTGGAGATTCTTTTTTTCTTTAATGGGGTAGATCTCATTGCATTCTCTTGGATTTCCTAGACATCTTGAAATCTTGTTCCTTTCTAGTGGGATTTAATTTTCTAAGAGTAAAAAGTTGCAAGGGTCAAGATCTGGGAAATATGGTGGTTGTTGGAATGTTGTCCTTGACCAAAAACTGCTTCACAAGCCATGGTCACTGATGGAACCTCTGTATACCGGTGAGGGGACTACACTTTCCTTTGAAGCACTGATATAAACAATGGAAGTGAGCGGGAATGTTATGATTTAGTGTATACACTCGACAGAGTTCAAGGTCAAGTTCTGTGCCTAGTGGCTTCACTCTGCTTCTTTTAGCTCCATTACCATAGCGCCAGTCCTGATAATTTTTGACCTGACCTTGTATATATATTAACTAAGTTGTGCACCATTATAATATTACTTTCACATAGTCAAATGTGCTAGTCTACTTTAAATACATACCAAATGTACTAAACCTTTAAAAGTAACAGTAACAGAAAGCAAAATCAAAATATAGAGGGAAAAAAATGTAAGCTTTAACTCCTTCCCCGCCAATTATTTTGGGAAAAACCTTTCATTTTCAAACTAATTTTTTATTTGTTTTTAATAAAGTAACTAAGAAAGTGAAGTGCCTTGAAGTACCCGAGTGGTGGCTAACACCTCTACCAGATGTATAAGTTGATAAATGGACTCATTTCAAGCTTAGAAGGGTATAAAAAAGATAAAGATTGATGTATAAACACGTCTGTAGCTGGTTTTTGAACGTGATTATTCGTCCGTGTCTAAAGAAGACACTTTTGGTAAAAAGCCTGGGAAGGGGTTAAATACACACCAAATGTACTAAAACTTTAAAAGCATCAGTAACAAAAAGAAAAATTGAAATATGGTAGTGGGGAAGTAAAAAAATGTGCAAAAAATTAGGACCATCTTTATTTCTTGAATGATAACTATGACTTTCTACAAGGTAACTTTTCTTGTGTTTTCTACACAAGATTATACAGCTCACAGCCCCCTCCAATCCACCTCTTTAGCTATGCTACTGAAAGTGCATGCATATAGATAGAGAAACTGAGGAAGTATACAAAAATAGAAAGCATCTCAATGGAGACTGCAAGTGTGAAAGACAAAAATACAAATGGAGAGAGGGAGAAAGAGAAAAAAATATATTTCTGTCCACACAAATATCGGCACACAAAAACACACTCACTCAGAAATATAGAAAGAGACAGAGGGGATATTATCATTTGTAATAAAAAGAGAGATAAAGATACACAGAGAATCTAGAGGAGATTTTTAGAGACTGTAAGAATATTATTTTTCAGACAAAGATACACAGAGAGGAAAGGGAGATAGAGAGACTGTAAGATTTTGAGACAAAGATATTTTTGAGGGAGAGGGATAACTAAACTATTTGATTATTTAGATAAAGATATGGAGATAATAGATAGAGCGACTGTGGTGAGCAAGAGACAAAGATACACAGTGAGTGAGAGGGAGATAGAGAGACTGTAAGAGAAAGAGACAAAGATACACAGAGAGGGAGATAGAGAGACTGTAAGAGCGAGAGACAAAGATACAGAGAGAGAGAGAGAAATATATTTCCATCCCCACAAATATCTAGCCACAAAAACACACTCACTTATAAATATCGAAAGAGACAGAGTGGGAGATAGAGATACTGTATGAATAAGAGACAAAGATACAAAGAGAGATAGAGAGAGAGAGAGGGGAAAGAAATATATTTTATATCCACACAAATATCTACGCACTCTCTTATAAATACAGAAAGAGACAGAGATGGTAATAGAGAGACTGCAAGCGTCAGAGACAAAGAGCATATTTATTTTTAGATAGACACACAGTGACTGAGAGAACATGATTCGATTTACCAAAGAGTCATGCATTATTAGCCGTAATAGTCACTGTTTACAAACCCACACTTCCTCCCCAGAGAGCTCAACTGAAATAAATTTTTTCAGGAGCAGAGAAAGAGAGAGAAATATAATTTTATCCAAACTAATATCTACACAAAAACACACACCCACCTATAAAGGTGAAAAAGAGGCAAAGAAGGAAATAGAGAGAGTGATAGAGAGGCTGTGAGAGCAAGAGACAAAGATATATATATATATATATATATATATATATATATATATATAAAGAGATATAGAGCTATCTGAAAATTAAATAAAAAAAAAAAAGATTCTTGCATCTGTTTAAAAAAGTCAAAGAAAAGCTAAGCCCTATTGAAACTCACCTGAATGCGTAAATGAGATTTTGATTCTCACTGGGTGTTTCACTATTTGTGACCTTTTCTCAGACTAAGTAAATCTCTCAAAATATCTCCTGCTATAAACCGATAATTAACAGGCTAATCCTGCAAAACCAATGCTAATGTGGTAGGTTCACTCTTCATTGGGCACTCCACTTCTGCGATACAGTTTAGTTTTCTTTTTTTATTAGTATGAAGCTTATAGGTATGATAAAGCAGATATTAGTAAAAAAAAAAAAAAATTAGCATATTAAATATTTTAAGCCTAAAGCCAGGTTCAGAAGGTTTTTAAAGTAAAATTTCATGTTTCTCAAATTTTGAGTTCATTTTTTTGTAATAAATCCCTGCTCTTTGTAATTAGAAATTTGAGTTTATTCTCCCCCGACTTGAAAACAAAGAATTAAAGATGCCTTTTACTGAGAAGTACCACGGTGATAGTCCAAGGTAGAACCAATAAAGAAGAACTCGAACATGGATATGGAATAACACAGATATATTACAAACAGGAATATATACAGAGAAGTAGAAAGTGTTAGTACGAACAATCAGGTTTAGTAGGAGAACAATGTAGTTTATCACTATTCCAATGTCTTGCAGTAATTGTCTGAACGCGACTCTGTTTCGGACTGCCTCTGACTCGACTGACTGACTGACTCTCGCTCTGACTGACTGACTGACAGACTCCTGACAGACTTCTGACGGACCTCCCAGACTTCAGACTGAACGGTATTTAGTCACCCCACCACGAGGGCATCATGTGGCACAAGGCCGGTTTAACGTGGGATCTCTGAGCCTGTGGGCTTGGCCAAAAATATGCCCTTTGAACCCATATGAACGGGTTCAGGGTCGGTTTACCTCCCCAAAAGAGACCCCGCCCTTCGGTGTAGCGTCATTCGGGTTCCTCCCGGCCCGAAGGCAGAGAGTTCAACCGATCAGCCGGTCACCCAACTTCGGGCTGAACTCCCTGCTTCCTCTTGAGGCAGAGTATTTATTATGTATGGAATAGTCCATTATGTTATTATGGGTAAGGTCCCATATCAGTTATATTTTTAAAGATTAAAGATGTTCTTTTCCGAAAACTAGAACTCCTACCAGAATTTATTATTGTTAGTTCAACCTTAATGGCATAAGATTATTTCAGATGATATGATAATATTGCAATGATTTTGATCTTGGTTATATTTCTTTACATCTCAAGAATCTTGAGAAAATATTTAAACTTTGTCTGTATCATTTCATTGGTCCTTGTATTTAGAGTTCCCACCATTACCATTTCTTTCTTTATAAATATTTTCTTCAGCTTGTTCCTTTGGGAACATAGAGGATTTGTATTTCGACCACATAAACCTTTTTATATACTATCAGGTTGGAACTAGGTTTCATTGTTTTCCTGTTTGATGCCGAACAAATTTGCCAATTAGATAAATGTGTTGGTTAAAAACCTGGGAAAGTGAAATTGAAATTTGTTTAGAGTTATTAGATGAGCAAAAATACCTGTCCATGAGCAGAGGTTTATCAAAAACATCTTAACACAGTTAAACATAAATAACTGTCAAACTGATATATCCAGAAGTGTGTGTGTGTGTGTGGAACTAGAACGATCTACCTGAGTGGACGAAATAAAGATTTCAGTTCAAAATTCCAATTTAGATGAAGAAGGCCGGAATGTAACAAATGCTGGAATTTGTGAATATATGGAATTTAGATGAGGACAACAGTTGGAACAATGTAAATAAATGAATTAATAGCTGGTATGAAATTATTTAAGGCACCATTTCGTTTAAATTGAATGCCAGAATTATAAAATGTTGAATGAGAATGTATGTGTTCAAGGATGTCAGATACATAGTATTTTGTACAAAGAGGTTTCTCCTGTTTTGTGTTGTTCATCAATAATGAACTGATATCCTGTCATTTATTTCATACAAATGAAAAGTTTTCAATACTAAGAAATTTAATAAACTGATTATTTCCCTTTTTAAAAACATATTCCATCTTTTTCAAAAATTTTTTGCAATTTTTGAAAATAAATGTGATAAAAATTTGTGTTTGGCTTCCCCCTTAATTTCAAATTGCAATTTTTTTTCATTTTTTTAAAAAACTTTAATACAATTGTTAAATCTACACTGATACGTGAAACACTATTTTTTGTACTTTTTGCCCTTCCTTGCCTTTGAAAATATCTCCTTTGCTTTGATAGATGTAAAATTTTGCTTCCACACCTGACTTCTTTTTTTATCCTCTGCCTTTATAAAAAAGCCAATCAAATCGAAAAATGGACTCAAAACAGTCAGTTAACAAAATTACGATTTTGATATAAAAAAGGATCATGCCATGTAACCGAATGAAAAAAGAATGAAACAATGTATTTTTTTTACAGTAGTTTGTTCATTTCTTACTGCTGTATACTGGTTACCAACCAAGGCTAAAGATCCCTATAGCTGTCCTGCTATGCTGGGAGAGAATGAGATTTTTATAAAAATGCCCAAAGAAATTTGTCCCAGTTTTGCAAAGCAGAATATAACAAACTTGATTGGGATTTGAACTCAGTTCTCTGAATTTTCATTCTGAGTTGATATCCATTATAGACAAGGTACATCCTGAAAATGGTCGCAAACTTGCCATAAAATGGGTGGTAGAAGCCCAAAAAATCAAATTCCAGTCTTGATAGAGTTCAAAATCATCTCGGAGTTCTTGCCTGGAGGAGAATGTCATTTTTTTCAAATCCAACCCATCTCTCAAGGTTGAATGTGATGAGTTTCTCACTGCTCCACACACACCATGGAAAGTGTTCACACAAACCATCTACTGGTTCCACCAGGTCTATCATTTCATTTTATATCCATATTGCCCCTTGTTGTTGTAACACACCATATGTATTCTTTCTGTATTCCATTAGTGAGAATTAATTCCATTCATTTTTAGCTTTTTCCTGCAAACCACTGCACCAGATTGAGGCGTCAGAATGTTTCCAGAATTATTTCAAAATAAGAATAAAACCTCTTTAACGAGTATAGAGTCAAATTATCTTCCCCTCCTATTCATATAAACTAGAACCACATAATTCTCTTAAAGAGAGTGGCCACTGGGTTTTTTTATTTTATGCGCATAGTAAACAAAAAAAATTAAAAAAAATATATTTATATATGTTTTTTTTGTAATAATATTTAAATATCATAAAAAAATTTATATTTTCTTCCCCAAAATTCATATTTTACAAGCAAGGCAGTAATAAATTTTCATTTTCTCTTTTTTTATTGTTCTTCACATGTTCGGTCCATGGTATTTCTAATATCTTTTAGTAGAACCACTTTTCTGTTGCTTTTTTTTTTTTTTCATCTGTTATTTAAAATTTCAACTTTAATCAAAACGTTTGTTTCATTTTTTAAATCATTTGATAATCAATGCAATAATGCTACTAAGATATAAGATGGTGAAAAATGTCATTCAAAGAAAATAAATTGTTAAAAAAAAAGAATGAATACAACAATTGAATTAAATATATTCTAAACTCATAGGTGTTATGGGACCTTACCCATAATAACATAATGGACTATTCCATATGTAATAAATACTGCAAAAGCCTGAAATGAAGGGAGTTTTTCATCTGAAGTCTGGTGTGAAGTCCGTCATAGTCTGTCAGTCAGTCAGAGCAGAAAAAGTCAGAAACTCAAAAGAGGCAGTCCGAAACAGAAGTCGTTTTCAGACAATTACTACTAAACCTGATTGTTCGTACTAACAAAAGAGACTTCTCTGTATATATTCCTGTTTGTAATATATCTGTTTATTCCATATCCGTATTCGAGTTCTTCTTTATTGGTTCTACCTTGGACTATCACCGTGGTACAAAGAACCGGACCATAACAATAGGCATTGCATTTAAATAGAAAAACAATGAAATTTTTCATGGGTATTTGTAGTTTTTGTTCAAATTCATCCCAAAAATATAGTGAACAAAGTCACTAAGATGCAAGGCAACAAAGTCATCATCATAGATGCAATGTTACTGGATATGAAAGAAAATTAAAAAAATATTATTATAAAGTGAGAACAATGAAAAACAGAAATTAAAAAGACAAAGATAATAATTGACATTGCATTTAAATTTTGAATATCAAACTTGACTGGAAAGCAAGAACCTGGAAGCGAGTTCAATAAGCAAAAAGTGCAAAATAAGAAATTGGTAGAATAAAAATTATAGTTAGATCTTAGAATTTTAAGTGTAAAATGATGAGACCATGCTGCCAATCTAGTACTGCACTTAAATTCATAAAGTCTGGGTACCATAGAGGAAATCAGAGAGCCAAGTTCGAATTCCGGTCGAGTTCATTACATTCACTTACATGCAAATACCCTTGGGAAAGGTATGAATCCATCTCTTCTCCTCCCAGCTATGGGTTAAATAGTAAAACTTCTATCAGAGAATCATTATTATTTCCAAAAAATTCTTACAATCTAAAAGTATGGCTGGGCTTTAAATAACCTCAAAATGGTTGATAAGCTGTAAAAAAACAAGTCAATCAACCAAAAAGGAAAGCTCATCAGAATAATTACCATGAGGGTATTTATAGAAAAGGCACAGGGAAGCTACCTTATGGCAGTAGGAAAGTGACTGAAGCCAAGATTATCAAATTAAAAATATTTAAGGCAGTCAAGTTACATTTTATCAATTTTTCATTCTTGCTAATATATCATTAGCCTATCTTTGATTAATAAAACAAAAAATATTGTTACTCTTTCATTTTAATCCTGTTTTTTTTTAAATGTTATTCTATGAATAAATAATTCTTAATATCTAAACAACAAATGATATATAGTCCTTAACATTTCAGCCCAAAGTAGTATCTATGAATTGGAATATTTAAGACTCTTGATGATATCCAAAGTATCTGCAATGTTATTGGTCCTGTTCTGGCATCCCATCTTTGGTCACTTTCCATCTTGCTGTAATGTAGCTTCCCTTTGCCTTTTCTATAAATACTTTCATGGTAATTGTTCTGATGAGATTTAGACCTTATGAATTTAAGTGCAGTACAAGATTGGCATGGTGGAGTAATGGATAGCGGCTCGGACTGAGGAATTGGAGAGTCAAGTTTGAATACCGGTTGAATGAATCCATTACGTTCAATTTTGTTTCTACCAACATTGAATGACTTAGGTAATGTAAGATAGATAAACAGCACTACTCTTTCCAAATATTTCTGGCAATGAAAGAATGGTGGTAATACACCTATTATCATATGAGATATTGTAGCAAGAGCCAAACCTTACAATGGGAAAGGCAATAGATGTAATTCATGTTTTGCTTTTTTAATCATCTTAAAAAATACTTAAATAACCCTAGTTTATTAAACAAGAGAAATGAATTGATGGTTACATGTAGGCATAAAGTAAATATATGCTCAAATACATTGATCCAGATTAATTTTTAATGTAAATTATATTTTTTTTTTATTTTTAAAAGAAAACAAGTAATATCCCTTGAGGAGTCATAGTGGAGTAATGGATAGTGGATCGGATTGAGGAATTGGAGAGCCAAGTTTGAATACCAGTTGAATCCATTACATTCACTTACATGCTAATACCCTTGGGAAAGGTATGAATCCTCTTCTTCTCCTCCCAGCTATGGGTAAATAGGAGGACAGACTGGGTTCTATAGCCTTGGATGGCAACTGGTCTACCGCAGAGAGAAATGGCAACCTACTGCGGGAAAAATCTGCCTCATCAGTCATTTATCAAAAGATACATGATCACCTATGCATGTATCCTGCATGGCACATAACTGACTGACTATGGGTAAATAGCAGGACAGACCAGGTTCTATAACCTTGGATGGCAATTGATCTACCACAGAAAGAAATGGCAACCTACTGCGAGAAAAAAATCTGCCTCGTCAGTCATGTATCAAAAGATACATGATTACCTAAGCATGTATCACGCATGGCACATAACTGACTGACATGATTGGCAACAGGGTTTCATCAATTTACAGTTGAATTGGTTAGATCTAACCTTAAGTTCTATGCTAACAGTTTCTTCTCTTGCAAGTCTTGTCTGTGGCACTCTCTTCTGGCTGTTTGCTTTGAAGCCAACTTTGATCTTCAAAAATTTAAATGCAATGTCAATCGTTAATAACTGTCTTCCTGATTACTCTTCTATTGTTCTCGCTCCTTAGTAATATTTCTGTTTTTTAATTCTTCCACGCCCAGTAACCACGTGTGTCTTAGTGGCTTTACTACCTTGCTCGGGGTGAACTTTATTAAAAAAATAAAAAATATTGGAGGATTCATATATAGTAGTTTGACACTCTTTTCATTGTTTCTAACAAAATTTGTCTACTGTTTTCTTGATTCCTGTTCTTTAATGGTTCCAAGAGCTAAGCAATGTATCAGGAAACAGGTACATTTCATTAGAAACGAAGAAGACAGTGCTGAACTGCAAAATAATGTTGATTCAGCTATATGACAGGGAATGCTAAACAATTTCCTCACAGATAAAGAGCATACTTGAGGCAACCGAGATGTGGATGTACTGAGAATACCATTGACAGAACATGTGAGCAATGAGGATGTTTTAAGGAAAAATGAAAAACAAAAAGAATGCTTATACAGTGTAACCCGGATATAAGAGAAACCCGGATATAAGAGAGATTTTCTCTGGTCCCAAATTAGAGCCTGTGTTAATGTATATAAAATAGACCAAACCCGGATATAAGAGAAACCCGGATATAAGAGAGATTGTCTCTGGTCCCAAATTAGAGCCTGTGTTAATGTATATAAAATAGACCAAACCCGGATATAAGAGAAACCCGGATATAAGAGAGATTGTCTCTGGTCCCAAATTAGAGCCTGTGTTAATGTATATAAATTAGACCAAACCCGGATATAAGAGAAACCCGGATATAAGAGAGATTGTCTCTGGTCCCAAATTAGAGCCTGTGTTAATGTATATAAAATAGACCAAACCCGGATATAAGAGAAACCCGGATATAAGAGAGATTGTCTCTGGTCCCAAATTAGAGCCTGTGTTAATGTATATAAAATAGACCAAACCCGGATATAAGAGAAACCCGGATATAAGAGAGATTGTCTCTGGTCCCAAATTAGAGCCTGTGTTAATGTATATAAAATAGACCAAACCCGGATATAAGAGAAACCCGGATATAAGAGATTGTCTCTGGTCCCAAATTAGAGCCTGTGTTAATGTATATAAAATAGACCAAACCCGGATATAAGAGAAACCCGGATATAAGAGAGATTGTCTCTGGTCCCAAATTAGAGCATGTGTTAATGTATATAAAATAGACCAAACCCGGATATAAGAGACTTCTCCGGTCCTGACAACTCTCTTATATCCGGGTTACACTGTATTTAGAATCAGAAAGTTATTAGGAAAATTTAGATTGACAGGAAATAAAAGTCAAAGAAAAGTCAATTGAAATATTTGTTGCTCCTTAATAATTTTTTCTCTTATCCTTTCACACACAGTAACCCCTTGTGTCTTAGTGGCTTTGTTGTCTTGCTTGGGGAATGAAATGATTAAAAAGAAAAAAATATTGTTCTGTTTGGTATTAAAGGGTGAACTTAAAAGCCAGTCAACATTACAAAACTGTACAAAAGTTAAAAAAATAAAAATGAATTGTATTGAAATACATTATAGTGTATCTATTTTATTCGTGTTTACTGTGACTTCTTCAAGTTAACTACTGACTACCATTGAATCTAACTGCAGCATTTTTTCTTTATGAAAAGAATTCTTTTTCATTCAGTCTGGAAAGCACGAAAAGTATATCTGCTGTGACAGAAAGAACCACCTACTGTCAACAGCTTGGAGACAAGGCTAATATTGGATCTTGGCTGGAACATTATTTGCGAAAGAATGAATTAACTTTTATAGAGCTGATATTAAAAAAAAAACTTAAAGTGTCACAGACGACTGTAATAATTCTAGCTTTTTCATATTACTAGCAACAAATAAAGCTATCGGCAAATATGTAAGCAAGGGGAGGTAATCAAAGATGTGAAAACTTCACAATAGGAAGCTTTGAGTTTGTACGAGGTTACCAATGCATGGCCTGAAGCCCAAACAGTTATCCCACACATTTTTTTTGTCCGGTTTTACAATTTTCAATTTTTTAAATATTCACACACACACATAATATTATGCTATATAATGAATTACATTTTACAAGTCTAACATTTGTCTGTGCATTGAATACTGCTGTCATATCTGGTTTTGTGCACCTGCTGTACATTTCAAGATTCTTTACAAAATCCAAAGAAGGATTTGTAATGTAATTGATCCGGATCAGGTATCTCAACTTCAACCATTTTCTCAGTGATGTGACATGACAAATATTTTCATGGCAAACTCTGACTTGTTCTGGGTATGACGTTCCAGAGATAGGAGGTTTTGAGGAGCATTAAACCACCTCTTAATTGCTGTTGTTCTCAGTTCTGCCTTGACCAGGGGTGGTAGCACCTGTTAGGGTCCAAGTTATGGGCAAATAGCGAACTCCCAAACAAAAATCAACAGTACATTTTTATAGTAAAATGAGCAACAATACACTATTATAGCAAAATGACAATCTGTTTAACGCTAAAAAAGTATAAAAATACATTTAAAAAAGTTACCAACAATACATTTTTGTAGTGAAATTACCAGCAATACATTTAATAAAAAATACCAACTATATATTTTAACATACCATTACACTGATAATATAAAATTATGTACAAAATATTTATATTTCAGCATTAAATGACCCATACAGTTTGATATGCCATTAAAAAAAATCGACCACCACCACTACTCTGACAAGCTTTTTTCATTGGGGTCCTGAATACCTGAATTTAAGTTTGCACCCTTTTACTGTTAAAATAACTAAATGCAACTACCCTTTTAATCCAACAGTTTTTTTTCTTGCACTTCTCACCTGTGGAACTCCTTTCCATTTACTTGCTTCCCTGATAACTACAATCTTTGAAAATTTACATGCAACATATTGCCATATTCTGTCTTTTGTCCTTCCCTCAATCCTCCCTATTTTCAGTCTTCTCTTTCACTTTCTGTTACCCCAGGCACATTAGTAGCATTCCTGCCTTGCTTATTGGATTAAAAAAAAGACTAATGTATATTTCTTTTAGTGGAAATAATGTAAAACTTGTTCCTGATGAGGCAAAATTCTCAAGCAAAAGAGACCACATTTGAATTTGGCTTTACAAGTGTCAATTTTTTCTTTGACATTAATAAAAGAAAAAAACTGACAACTACTACAAGGCTCAAGAACCACTCAAAATAGAGGGTTACTAAATGAGGTTGTTTTAGGAACATAAGTGTAGAAGGTAAAAAAAACAAAAAACAGATCATGAAGACATGAAGGAAAGATAATAACTGATTCTAGACTTGTAAAGTAAGATTTTAGTGATCAGGGAAGCACCCTCTCAGGAGTTTGTCCAAATGGAAATTCTTTCTTTCAAATGCAGTACAAAGGGGATGGGAATGAAACTAATGAATGCACTTCATCAGAACTTGTCTTACAAATAGCAATAATGCAGCAAGGGGCTTGCAACATTTCTTTTGTTGAATTACATTAGGTATCTTCTTTTTCTAAGTAACATGTCCCTTCAGTACATGAGCGGTCATGACTCTCCACAACTTCCTGCCTTTGTAGCTGTTAGTAAGGTATATCTTTTTGCTATCTCTCCTAATCCTTGTTCTGGTAACCAAATGCACAAGTTTTTTAGGTAGTTCATTTACTGTTTTCCTTTGTCCCTCTGTCGTTCAATATATCCTGTGAGTGTCAAATTCTCCGAGCCGCCTTTCCTCATTATGTACCATAGAAATATCCACTGACTCTTTCCTCATACTGATTCTAATGTTCTTTTTGTTTCCGGTTTCCCTAAAACTTCTTCATTACTCTCATGTTTTGCAAAATTGTATTCTCAGCATCCTTCTGTAGAACAACATTTCTGTTGCATTAAGTCTCTCCTTTGTCTGTGAAGAAATTTTCCACCATTCATTGCCAAGTAGGAGGATAGATATTACATATCAGTTCCATACTCTTTTCTTTGTATCTAATGAAATATTCCTGTTTCTTAATACTTTGCTTAGTGTTTGGAAGGCTCTTTAACTATTCAACTGAACCTTTGGACAAAGTTTTCTTCAGCACCGTAAAAATCTTGGGCTATAATTGTTGTTTTTTTGTCTTTTTTACTTAACTTCCTGTTGCATCATCCATTTATGCAAGCTCATGAGGTAGGTTACTTAGTTTCACTTGTTCCTTCAGGATGTGGGACGTCATGGCTCTCCACAACTTCCTATCCTTTGTAGCACTTAGCAATGCTTGTTGGTTTAATATTTCTCCAATTACCTTTTCTGTCATTCCTTTACACAAGCTCATCATGTAGGTTACTCACTGTTTCTCTTATCCCTTTGGGACATGAGCAATCATGGCTCCCCACAACTTCCTGTCCTTTGTAGCTCTTAGCAATGTTTGGCTTTTTACTAATCCTCCCATTCTCTTTTCTGCGATCCATTTGCACAAACTTATCATGTTTCTTAGTTTCTCTCTGCCCCATTTGCTTTCAACGTCTTATGTATGTCAAATTCTCCAAGCCCCCTTTTCTCAGAATGTGTCCCAAAATTTACAGCTCTGTTTCTGATTCTAAATATAAGCATTCTTTTTGTTTTTCATTTTATCTTAAAACATCCTTATTGCTCACATGTTCTGTCAATGGTATTCTCAGTACATCCACATCTCGGTTGCCTCAAGTATCCTCTTTATCTGTGGGAAAATTGTTCAGTATTCCCTGTCGTATAACTGAATCAACATTATTTTGCAGTTCAGCACTCTTTTCTTCATTTCTAGGGAAATGTACCTGTTTCTTGAAACATTGATTAGCTTTTCGAAGGCTTCTTTTGCTAGATATACATTACAATAAACAGTGTCTTCAATAAAAAAGCACAAATTAATTTTTATATCAAACAATGCATATAGATTTTATTTATATTGTTTTGTCTAGGAAAAATGACAGTTAACCTGAAATTAATTTGTTGTTATATTAAGAATTGGATTTTTCATATATATTTTACTTATTCAACATAACGTGAATATTATTTCATATAAACTTCATAAAAGTGAAACTAAAACATTCCATATTTTTTTCTTGGTCAAATTAAATTTATGTGTATTGATGTGGTTGTGTGGTTCCGCTTGTGTGCGTCTTTTTGTCTGTTCCTGCATATGTGTGTGCACATGCTTATGTGTGTGTGTCTGTGTGCATGTATGAACACTTCTGTGCATCTTTGTGTTTGTGTGTGGGGGGAAGGGCTTCTATGAGTTTATGTGCCTTTGTATGCATGTGTGTGTGTGTCTCTTTCTTTTTCTGTGGGTTTGTGTGTGCCTATGTGCACATGTGCTTCTGTGTGGGTGTGTAAATGCTTCTGTGTATGTATATCTTTGTGTTTGTGTGTGCATATGTTTGCCTCTGTACATGTCTGTGTGTGTGCACTTTTACGTGTTCATATCTTTGTGTGTCTATATATGTATGTGTGTGTGTGCATGCCTGTGCTTTTGTGTGTGCATGAGCACATGTGTGTACTTCCCTCAGTATATGTCTGTACCAGTTTGGATATGTGTGTGTATTTCTGTGTGTTCATATATTTATGTGTATATAAGTATGTGTGTGCGTATGTGCTTTTGTTTGTGTACGTAAACCTCTGTGTGTGTGCTTGCCTTTGTATGTGCGTGTGTGTGTGTGCACTCAGATCTTTGTGTATATCTGTGTGTGTATGTGTATGTCTGTGCTTTTGTGTGTATATGTGTACCTGTGTGCATATGCTTGCCTCTGTATATGCCTGTGTGTGTGTGCATGCTTCTGTGTGTTCATATCTTTGTGTGTATCTGTGTATGTATGCCTGTACTTTTTTTTGTGTGTGTGTGTGTGCTCTCCTCTGTATGTTTTTGCGTTTGTGTATGTAAAGGAGGGTGCATGCATCCCTAATAGGAGTGATTTTAACCCCAAAATGATAAAACAATCAGTATATTGCTAAAAGTATCTTTAATTTTGAATAAGAATTTTTTTTTAAAGTCAAAAAACTTCCCAAATAAAAACAATGCAATTGACAAAAATAGGTTTCATAGATAGTCATAAGCATTAAAAAAAAAAAAAAAAGAGAAAAAATTTTTTTTTCTTTTTTACAAAATTTCTAAATATTTATCAAAAAACTGTCAAAACTCATCTTCATTATTTTGAGACGGAAAAGTTTTCACTCGTTTAATAATCACATAAAAATACACTTTCAAAATAAAAAAAATGCTTTTTAATAATTATTTGAAATAGTTCAGTTTCTAACCCGCTGGGAAGGTCTACAGAAGAAGAGAAAATATTTTTTTTAAAAATTATCGAATGGAGGCAATAAAAATTTTGTAAACAAAATATTTTGAGATTTTTGTTTTTTTATATTAAAGAATCAGTTTTGTAAAATGAAACATTTATTACCGAAGTTGAGAATGACGATAGGAAAAAAAATGCTGTCTGTTTGATGAAAAAGAAGGAAATTGCTGTGTTAGATATTTAAATGAGAATTTAAGATTTGTGCTTTATTTTTAAAAAAATGATGAAGTTTGGTGAATATAATTTTCTTTATATTTTTATGGCTGAGTTTCTAATCAGATTATGGAACAATTTACAAGATATACAGAAAAAAATGAATTACATTCAGCTTCAAGTGTCACTTACTATTTGCTTAATTTTAAAATAGAATAAAATAACATTTTATTTCTGTTAGTGATTTATCAGGTTAAAATTATACAAACCATTTTAATTATATTGGTTAAAAAATTATAAAACATTTTATTTCTATTAGTGTTTTATCAGGTTAACAAAACAATAAAACATTTTATTTATGTTAGTGTTTTATCAACTTAAAAAGTGATATAACATTTTATTACGGTTAGTGTTTTATCAGGTTAAAAAAGTGATAAAGCATTTTATTATGGTTTTATCAGGTTAAAATTTTACAAACCATTATAATTATGTTGGTTAAAAGATTATAAAACATTTTATTTCTATTAGTGTTTTATTAGGTTAAAAGGTGATAAAACATTTTATTTTTGTTAGTGTTTTATCAGGTTAAAAAGTGACAAAGCATTTTATTTCAGTTAGTGTTTTATCAGATTAAAAAGTGATAAAACATCTTACTTATGTTAGAGTTTTGTCAGGTCGAAAAAGTGATAAAACATTTTATTTCTCTTAGGGTTTTATTAGATTAAAAATTGAAAAAACATTTTATTTCTGTTCGTGTTTTATCAGGTTAAAAAATGATAAAACATTTTATTTCTATAAGTGTTTTATCAGGTTAAAAAAAAGATACAAATATTTTATTTCTGTTTGTGCTTTATTAGGTTAAAAAATGTTAGAAAACTCTCAAATAATTTCTGTCTGAATAGTTTAGTGGATTTAAGTGTTGGTTCATGAATTTGGTAACATAGTCACTGTGAGTTCAATTCCTGGGCTGGGCAGTATGCACTTGGACTCAGTGGAAACAAGTGAGCAGTACTAAAAATAAGAATTAGATGATATCCCTAGACATGGGCAGTGATATGAGAGCAGTCTATCCCAATAGATTAAATAAAGTGTTTAGTTCATAATTCTCTGTAGGTCATCCAGATTGATGAAGGTTGGTGGGTACAGCAGTTGAAATGTAATTACAATAACAAAGATGAGGACAATAGTCTGAATGTAAATAGGAAGCATGGTGGAATGAGGAGGCACGGTGGAGTAATGGATAGCGGCTTGGATTGAGGAATCGGAGAGCTGAGTTCAAATTCCAGTTGAATCCATTACATTCACTTACGTGCTAATACCCTTAGGAAAGGTGTGAATCCTCTTCTTTTTCCCCCAGCTATGGGTAAATAGCAGGACAGACTGGGTTCTATAGCATTGGATGGCAACTGTGTCTAGGAGAAGGAAAACTCTGAAATCAAAACCTGTGGAGGGTCGTTTGGGGACCTTGTGGCACGTAGTGCACCAGGTCTCTGTAATCGGCCCTTCAAAAAGTGTGGATGGTTCTGCACAAAACCTTCACCACTATAATCAAATCTCATGTGCTATACATGCTGGTTGGGGACCGCTTGTGAATTTCAAATTCCCATGAAACTCCAATACTGGAGCCGGCTCAACCCACCTCGGGTGAATGCCGTTACAGGTGCGTTACAGGAATGTAAATAGTGTAAATAACTTTCAAATAGTAAAAAAAATGAGATCCCAGTATTTATTCATTTGTCCAGGTGGGCAAATATGATCCAAGGTTGGTGTCATTTCCACCAATGTACATGAGAGTTGAGGCAAAAAAAGTGCCCACTCTTTGCAGCCAGTGATGAAAAAAGTGTTATGGGGAACCACAACGCTTTGCTTTTTAGTGCAATTATAGTGAGATGCTGTCTCAATTTTTGAATCTCCAAAGATTGAGCATATCTGCTTTTGTTCTTAGTCTTCCCAGAGTCAAAGGTTTACTGAAAATTTGTGATTGGCAAATTTTTATGATTTGGGTGGAATATCTTTATTTCCAACACCCAAAAGAATTCTTTCAAATTGTTTCAAATGATTACTTTATATAAGTCAAATTACTTAACCCATTAGAGCTGATATTTTTAAAACCAAAGCTGGTAAAATATCTATCTATCTATCTATCTATCTATCTATCTATCTATCTATCTATCTATCTAGGATTGCTCATATCTATCACAGTCTATTTCTATCTATCTATCTATTTAATATTCATTTATTTGTTTTTACTAAATTTTAACTCTTCATTTTTACCAAGTTTTGAAGCTGGTAGATTATTTTCAAACCGTTTCAAATGATTACTTTATATAAGTCAAATTACTTAATCCATTAGAGCTGATATTTTGTAAAACCAAAGCTGATAAAATAGCTATCTATCTATCTATCTATCTATCTATCTATCTATCTATCTATCTAGGTTTGTTCATATGTATCACAATTTATTTCTAGCTATCTAGCTAGTCTTGTTCATACCTATCAGTCTATTTCTATCTATCTATCTATCTATCTATCTATCTATCTATCTATCTATCTATCTATCTATCTATCTATCTATCTAATATTCATTTATTTGTTTTTACCAAATTTTAACTCTTCATTTTTACCAAGTTTTGAAGGTGGTAGATTATTTTCAAGTTTTGGGGGCTAGCTGGAGTTTACAAGTTGTTTTTTTTTTAGGAATTAAGGGATTTGAGATTAATCTTTTTAAAAACCTTCAATCTTAAACTATTTCCACTATTACTCAGCCAGTCAGTCAGTTATGTGCCTTGCGTGATACACACTTAGGCAATCATGTATCTTTCGATACATGACTGACAAGGCAGATTTTTTTCACGCAGTGAGTTGCCATTTCTTTCTGCGGTAGACCAGTTGCCATCCAAGGCTACAGTACCCGGTCTGTCTTGCTATTTACTCATAGTTGGGGGAAGAAGACAAGGATTCATACCTTTCCCAAGGGTATTAGCACGTAAGTGAATGTAATGGATTCAACTGGAATTCAAACTTGGCTCTCTGATTCCTCAATCCAAGATGCTATCTATTGCTCACCGTGCCTCCTTACTGCAGTCAAATATGTCTCATTTTTTGAACATGAGTGTATTTAAGTTTTGTTTAGTAAAATTTGTGTGCGTGACATGTATATTTTACAAGTACAGTAAGGGAAATGCTTGTCATGTGTTTCCACAAAGATTCAAAGACATTTGAATATTCACCATCAGAAATGCTACATACTGCACCATAAAGGCACGTCACGAAATTGTTGTGAATTGACAGCAGTTTATGCAATAAACTGAATCGTATTTTTTCCCTATCATATCCGCATTTAGTTCAGTCTTAGTTTGAATGAGTTTTTAAAAACGTTTACCATTTAGTGGTGGTGGTGGTGGTGATGGTAGTTGTGGTGATGGCAGTGGAGGGGGATTTTCCGCCTACGATCAGAACTGCCTTGCCATCTTGATGTTGTTTTTGAATTCCATACGCTGAGGAGAGTAAAAGCTCTTTCATAGGTTAATATTTTTATTTTTTTTCAAATTTTAGGAGAATAGAAATTTATTTATTTATTTTATCTGGAACCTTCATGTCTAACAGTGTGAGGTTAGTGTAAACTCCCCCTTCTTTTTCTTTTAATTTAGGAAAATGCAATTAGATTCTAAGGTGGGTGGGATTGTAGAAAAAAATAATCAAAAAATAAAGACATGTGGGTAGGAAACAAAAAAACAGAAAAAATAAAGATTATTTGAATATATTTAATTTATAATGATAAAATAAGGTATATTTGAATTCATTTAACTTATAATGATAAAATAAGGAATATTTGAATATATTTAACTTATAATGATAAAATAAGGAATATTTGAATTTATTTAATTTATAATGATAAAATAAGGAATATTTGAATTTATTTAACTTATAATGATAAAATAAGGAATATTTGAATTTATTTAATTTTTAATAAAAAATATTTTGAATTTATTTAATTTATAATGATAAAATAAGGTACATTTGAATTTATTTAATTTATAACAATAAAATAAGCAATATTTGAATTTATTTAATTTATAATGTTAAAATAAAGTATATTTGAATTTACTTAATTTATAACAAAATAAGCAATATTTGAATTTAATTAATTTATAATGATAAAATAAGGAATATTTGAATTTATTTAATTTATAATGATAAAATAAAGAATACTTGAATTTATTTAATTTATAATGATAAAATAAGGAATATTTGAATTTAATTAATTTATAATGATAAAATAAGAATATTTGAATTTATTTACTTTATAATAATAAAATAAGCAATATTTGAATTTATTAAATAATAAATGTTGTATTTAATTTATTGTAATGAAATAAAGAATGGTCATCTGTGAAGCATTTGGGTCTGCATGGAACTCCAGATTCCAAATTGTGGAAAAGGAAACAAGAAACCGCTTCATTATCTTTCCCTAGATGTCATGGTAATTCACAGATAAATAAGTAAAGGAAGCTGTTGAGAGCCATGACTACTTGACTTAAACACATGGCATTTAAAAAAAAAAGAAAAATGAACTGAAATATTTTAATTAAATAACTATTGATGATAAGGCATATTTAATTCATAGTAATGGTTTGATAAAT
Source organism: Acanthosepion pharaonis (assembly GCA_903632075.3). Lineage (NCBI taxonomy): Eukaryota > Metazoa > Mollusca > Cephalopoda > Sepiida > Sepiidae > Acanthosepion > Acanthosepion pharaonis. Next base: position 223,884 of record CAHIKZ030002299.1, on the reverse strand, counting down.
TAGATTATTAAAATAGTTATTTAATTCAAATCAAAGATGACATTTATTTTATGAAGATACATTAAATTAGAATAATATTTCTTTATTGGAAACTAGCAGTAGAGCCTGGCGCTGCCCGGGGATGTAACAGTAAGAGATAGATCAAGTATCCACCATCATAAAGACTGAAAAATAAAATTGACAAAGATTATTGTTTAAGGTTGACGGACACGCATGTCTTAATTTATTTTTTTTTTACGAATTGGTCAAACCCAAACTCAAACAAAAACATTGTTTTCAATTGTTCTGAGTCTACCGATTGAATAGAATTTTATTATAAACAATTGTCTTGTAAATGGAATTTTTAAAGCATTCTGAATGTAAAAATAAAAAAAAAGTGTGCAAGACAATAAGAAACACTACTTGCCAAAAAAAAAGTGAAGTTTTGTTGAAATCGGTTGAAAAATGTAGGAAATTCAATCCAATATATAAACTTACAGACACACACACACACACAACCTGGGTTTTATAATAAGTATGATATTACTTCTTTTCTCCATGACATTTTCTCTACAAAAGTTAACGTTATAACTTTTGTTTCTATTTTTTGCCAAATTGAACATTAGTATCTCATCACATTACTTTCATGACTTTTTCCTTTGCCTTTTTTCCAATAACCACAAATTTTCCTATTGATTTTCTCCTATGGCATTTTTAAAATCTTCCTTTTTTTTTTTTTTGGTGTGATTTCTTTTCTAGTCATTACATATTTTTCTAATGACTTTTTTCTATGACTTTCTTCCAGTCACAACAAATCTTTCTATTGACTTTTCCCTTTGAGCCACTTCAAATATTCCTAATAACTTTTAAATGTCACAAGAAATCTTTCTATTGACTTTTCCTTTGCAGTCACTTCAAATTTTCCTAATGACTTTTTTCTATGACTTTTTACAATCATAACAAATTTTTCTATTGACTTTTTCATGTGATTTTTTCTAGTCACCAGAAATTGTCCTTTAACCTTTTTCCAGTCACTCAAACTCTTACCTATTGCTTTTTTTTCCATTTTTTTCAGAAATAAAAATAAAATTTTTTGAATCAAATATTTCTGTTTCTTTATTGAACAAAAATAATTTTTGCCTCAGTATTTTCTCCAACTTTTCATCTTCAATGGTTTGAAGTTACCAAGGATCTAAATTCTTTTTCATGTGGTTTAAGTGGATTTATTCAAGGTTGTTGGTTTTGACAAAAGTCACTGAGAATACTGATATACTGGGTGCATGTACAAAGGAGAAAATAAGTATTTCATCCCCTGATGATTTTCTGAGCTTGCCACCCTTACAAAAATAGAAACAGTTTATAATTTTCAGGGTAGGTCTGAATTGAAAGGGAGAGATATAATATTAAAAAAAACTTCTAGAAACTCACATTATATTAATTTTTGAACATTTATTTCTTTTTTATTGAAAAAATAAGTGCTTCACCCCATAGCAAAATATAACTCAGTATTTGGTGAAAAAAACTCTTGTTGGCAAGCACAGCAGCCAGATGTTTACTGTAGTTGGTTATCAAGTGTTTACAGATCCCAGGGGAGATTTTAGCCTACTCCTCCCAAATTCTTAGGGTTTGTAGGTTGTCTTTGGGAAACTTGAGGCTTCAGCTCCCTCCAGAGATTCTCTAAAGGATTAAGGTCCAGAGACTGACTAGGCTAGGACTTTTGTTGCCTTAGCCATATGCTTTGGGTCCACTTTTTGTTGCTGCTGGAACACCAACATCATGCTGGAACACCCATTTACGACCCTCTCTTCAGTGTCTTGGCTGAGGCAAGGAGGTTTTCACTCAAGATTTCCCTGTACTTGGTCCCATCCATCTTTCCCTCGACCCAGTATAGCCGTCCTGTCCCCTTAGCAGGGAAACAGCCCCAAAGTATAATGTTTACATCACTATGCTTAATGGTTGGGATGGTGTTCTTGGGGTCCAAGTTGGCTTTTTTTCCCTCCAAATAGGGTAAGTAGAGTTGATGCCAGAAAGCTCAATTTTAGTTTTGTCTGACCACATCACTTACTCCCAACCCTCCTCTGAGTCATCATTTGCAAACTTCTGACAGGCTTGTATATGTGCCTTCTTGAGTAGGGGGACTTTGCTGGCACTACATGTTTTCAGTCCACTATAACGTAGTGTGTTACTAATGGTCATCATGGTGACTTTGGTTCCAGCTTCCTTGAGATCATCAACAAGTAGTTCTGGGTTGTTTCTTCATCTCATCATCAGGTTCACTCCACATTGGGAGATCTTGCATGGAGCTCCAGACCGAGGGAGATTGATAGTCAACTGGTGTTTCTCCCATTTTCTTATTATCGTACCAACAGTTGACTCCTTCTCACCTAGTTGCTTGCCAATCATTTTGTAGCCCATTCCAGACTTGTGCAGGTATACAATTTTGTCCCAGTGTCCTTACACAATTCTTTCATCTTGCCCATTGTGGAGAGATTAGATTCTGATTCATTGAAGGATTCTGTTAACTAGTGTCTTTTATACAGTTAATGAGTACTTGATTAGGAGTAATAATTGAGTAATAAGACTCATCTATATGCCTCCTGGTCACATAATCGGTTTGTGTGGCCTGAATCATTGCTGTTTGGTAGGGGGTGAAATATTTATTTTTTCAATAAAAAAGAAATAAATGTTCAAAAATTAATATAATGTGATTTTCTAGAGTTTTTTTCTATTCTGTCTCTCACTTTCAAGACGGACCTATCCTGAAAATTATAGACTGTTCCCATTTTTGTAAGGTGGCAAACTCAGAAAATCAGCAGGGGATGAAATACTTATTTTCCCCATTGCACATGAAACAGTACAAGGTGATCATATTTAAAGTCTTCTCAAATTCAAATACTTCGCATATTAACATATGGACTATTATCTCTATAAACATCCCCTTCTGTGTGTTTTGTGATGTCAACAAACACTCGTTGCCACTTTTGTAATGTCAACAAGTACTCATTGTCACTTTCATAATGCTTTCACACAGTTGCCATGAAAATATTTGTAGAAAAGACAGAGGGAAGCCATGTTGTTGGTGAGAAAGTGACTGAAGTCGAGATGCAATGTCATGACCTTTACCACACGTAATCTAGTTCATATTACCTTTATCACTCTGTATGTGACTCCATTTGCTGGACAAAAAGTTTATCCGGCCACTCTGATCTGTGTATTTGAATTTTATTTGAATTTCATAGTTGTGTTGTCATATCCTGCTATGTTAACAGAAAGCAACTTTGAGTAAAATTAACAATATGGATACTTCGAGGCCTTAAAAAAGAATGCAGTAGAAAGAGAAGTAATATTAATAATGCAGCGGGCTAAAGGTTAAGGAAAAAGGTGGATTGTGTCATTTCATATTCTGAATTTATACAAATCTCAAAGAAAATTTAATTTCTTTTTTCTTCTGGCATTTACATTTTTGTGAAGATTGCATGTGTTAAAAAAAAAGATTGCTGTCAGATGTATTCAGTAGATAATCAAATGTCAACCTCGTACTTAAAAGAAAAGTAAATTAAAAAATTTAATTAAATACCGAAGAAGATAAAGGCATTTTTATCCAACATTTTAAAGAATGTGATGTAATTAGTAACTGTTTCTGGTTCGCACAGATCAACAGTAAATATTTGGTTAGGCATATATTGACTAGCATAGTCTTCTTCTACTTCTTCTATGTGCTATGTCTCGTCAGGAGATGGATGATCATGACTCTCCACAACTTCCTATCCTTTGTAGCTCTCAGCAATTATTTATTTACTATCCCTCCCACTCTGCCATCTATTTACACAAGTACATGATGTAGGTTACTCACAGCTTTCTTTCAGGATGTGGGCGATCATGGCTCTCCACAACTTCCTATCCTTTGTAGCTTTTTGCAATGTTTATCTTTTTACTATATCTCTCACTTCTATTTCTGCCATCCATTTACACAAGCTGATCAGGTAGGTTACTCAATGTTTCTCTTCAGGACATGGATGTGATCATGGCTCTCTACAACTTCCTATCTTTTGTAGCTCTTAGCAATGTTTATTTACTATCCCTCATACTTCTTTTTCTGCTATTCATTTACACAAACCCATCCCATAGGTTACTTATTGTTTTCCTTCATGGCATGGGTATCATGGCTCTCCACAACTTCCTATCCTTTGTAGCTCTTAGCAATGTTTGTTTATTTACTATCCCTCCAACTCTTTTTCTGCCATCCATTTACACAAGCTCGTCATGTAGGTGACTCAGTTTCCCTTCTGCTCATGGGTGATCATGGATCTCCACAACTTCCCATCCTCTTTTGCTCTTAGCAATGTTTATCTTTTTATTATCTCTCCCTCTCCTTTTTGCTATTCATTTACAAAAGCTCATCAGGTATTTACTGTTTCTCTACAGGAATTTGGTGATCATGGCTCTCTACAGCTTCCTATCCTTTGTAGCTCTTAGCAATGTTTGTTTATTTACTATTCCTCCCACTATTTTTTTCTGCTATCCATTTGAATAAGTTCATCATTTTCCTTCGAGAAATGGGTGATCATGGCTCTCCACAACTTCTTGCCTGTTGTAGCTCTTAGCAACGTTTGTCTTTTTGACAATACCTTTGCTTTCCTTTTCTGCTATCCATTTATACAAGGTTGTTGCTCATTTCTGTTCCTCTTGCCTTCAATATGTCCTGTGAGGGTCACATTTCCAGGATCATTTTTTTTTCTCATTTCCTGTCCCAGAAATTTCTATTATTTCTTTCTGAGTTTATGTATAACTGTCTTTTTTGTTTCCATTTTCCTTAAAGCCTTCTCACTGCTCACATGTTCCATCCATGGTATTCTCAGCATCCTTCTGTAGAACCATATCTGTTGCCTCACATTTTAGCTGCATCTTGGGTGGATTGTTCAACATTCACTGTCATATAAGAGGAAGGATATTAGATAGCAGCTCTGCAATCTTTTCTTATTTCTAATGAAATTTTCCAGTTTCTTAATACTTTGTTTAATTTTTAGAAGGCATCTTTTGCTATTCCAGTGCCCCTTTGTATTTTGCTGTCATCTGTTAAAACCCTCCCCAGATATTTAAACTTCTGCCCTTGTTTGATTTTGATATCTCCAATTTGACGCTCGCCTCTTGGGCTTTTTCCAGATATTCTGTCTTCTTACAATTGATGGTTTGTTCTTTCTCAATATTTTTCTTTACTGCCTTGTCTAGGAATCGCTGTAGTTTTCTTTCTGTACCTGTCATCAACACAATATCATTTGTGTATCTTATAATAAATCTTGGCCTGCTCTCTGGATTGAGAGGCTACATGCCTTGAGAGACTATTGGGCCTTAAACTCACTACTGACCTTAATTGGAATGTATACATATGATCTATCGCTTAAGAGGCAGGAAAAATTGTTAGTTCTCTGGATTGGGAGGCTACATGCTTTTTATTTTTCTATTGGATCTTAAACTTCTGACATTAAGTGGAATGCCTACATATGATCCATCACTAAAGAAGCAGGAAAAATGGTCAGTTCTCTGAACCTCTCTAGTAAGTTCATGACCCCTTGTGCTATCATCTACCTTTAAGAGAGCCATCTGGGGGTAGATTTTTCAACATTCACTGTCATATAAGAGGATCAATATTATATAGCAGTTCTGTAATCTTTTTTTTTATTTTGCATAGCAGTTCAGCCTTCTTTATTTCTAATAAAATTGTCCAGTTTCTTAATACTTTGTTTAATTTTTAGAAGGCATCTTCTGTTATTCCAATGACCCATAGTATTTTGGTGTCATCTGTTAAAACCCTCCCCAGATATTCAAACTTCTGCCTTTATTTGATTTTGATATCTACAATTTGAAGCTCGCTTCTTGGGCTTTTTCTCTTGCTGACAACCAGATATTCTGTCTTCTTACAATTGATGGTTTGTTCTTTATCCCTATTTTTCTTTACTGCCTTGTCTAGGAATCGCTGTAGTTTTCTTTCTGTACCTGTCATCGACACAATATCATTTGCGTATCATATATAAAGCTTGTGCCCACCAATAATAAATCTTGATTGGCTCTCTGGATTGAGAGGCTACATACCTTGAGGGACTATTGGGCCTTAAACTCACTACTGACCTTAAGTGGAATGTATACATATATCCATTGTTTAAGAAGCAGAAAAAATTGTTGGTTCTCTGGATTGGGAGGCTACATGCCTTGAGAGATTATTGGGCCTTAAACTTCTGACATTAAGTGGCATGCCTACATACGATCTGTCACTAAAGAAGCAGGAAAAATGGGTGGTTCTCTGGATTGTGAGGCTACATGCCTTTAGAGTAATGGGTCTTCTGACCTTAAGTGGAATGCCTACATATGATCCCTCACTAAAGAAGCAAGAAAAACTAAACTTCTACCCTTCTTTGATTTTGATATCTCTAATTTGAAGCTTGTCTCTTGGGCTTTTTCTCTTGCTGACAACCAGATATTCTGTCTTCTTTTAATTGATGGTTTGTTCTTTCTCCCTATTTTCCTTTCCTGTCTTTTCCAGGAAGTCTGGTAGTTTTCTTTTAAAAAAAATGATTGGTTTATTTACATATAAATTGGTATTTCTCAGAGTTTCTGCATTTTACCTAGGATTAAAGTGTCACTCCCTGGCTCTTTGATGTATGTTGTGTAGTATTTGTGCATTCTACATAAAATTTTATACATACACACAATATATAGGCCAACATTGCCCTTGAGACCTGGGAAACAGTTATTGCAAGTTGACCTTCATGGCACAGGACCATCCTGTGGGTGGGGAGACTTTTGTGTCTAACTATCAAAATGAAGAGGATTTGTGACATACTGTCAGGAGGGTCACAACTCGGTCACCTGTATCCACCACCCACACTCCTCTGTGACTCCAGCTTATGACTTGTTAAAAATTTGAAAAAAAGACAAATTTTTCCACCACTACCACCAGAGTGGAGAAAAGAAAATAAGGAGAGGTGTCAACTACTATATATATATATATATATATATATATATATATATATATATCATATTAAATGTTATATATTGTTATGGTCTGGTTCCTTGTACCACGGTGATAGTCCAAGGTAGAACCAATAAAGAAGAACTCAAACACAGGTATGGAATAACACAGATATATAACAAACAGGAATATATACAGAGAAGTAGAAGTGTTAGTATGAACAATTGGGTTTAGTAGAGAGAACAATGTAGTCTCGACCAGTATCACTATTCCAATGTCTTGCAGTAATTGTCTGAACGCGACTCTGTTTCGGACTGCCTCTAACTCGACTCTTGACTTGACTTGAACTACTGACTCCTTGCCTACTCCTGAGGTGCAGTATTTATTAAGTATAGAATAGTCCATTATTATTATTATGGGTAAGATCCCATAAAATATATATATATATATATATATATATATATATATATTACTTTAAATGTTATATATATATATATATATATATATATATATATATATATATTTTCTTTAAATGTTTTTTATTTTATATATATATATATATATCATTTTAAATGTTATATATATATATATATATATATATATATATATATATATATATCACATATATATATAAATTAAATGTTATTTTATTGGATATCCATAAACTAAGTATACATTATTTATTTTGTAAACAGTATATTTATTTATTTTTGTCTACCAGCTCAAATATCTGAGAAATCTTATTACAGAAAAAGATGTGCCTTCCGACAGGATTTGTATCTGCATCTCCTTTTGCAAGAGAAGCCAATGTTAGATTAACTGACAGTTTCGGCCATTGTTCAGATCGAATGATAGTTTCTCCTCCTAAGTGGGGGAACATAAGTTCAAATCCTGTCAAAGGATGCACTTTTTCTGTAATAAGATTTCTTAAATATTCAAGATGGTAGGTGAAAATAAATATACTGCTTAAAAATAAATGGTACATCTATTCAAATATGGGTTCCTACTAAAAATAATGTTAAAAGTGATAAAAATCTGTTGGATTACTAAATAAAAAAATCCATTAGTTCTTTATATATATATATATATATATATATATATACTCATCTACTCTACAAAAGTGTGAGGCCAGCCCATGTAATTGTTTTTAAATTGTCCAAAAAAGTAGTTGTTTTGTACTTTAAATAAGAGAAAATTATTATACATTGTTAAAAAAAAAGAGACATGATTTTTATTGTAAATGTTATTATGGCAAAAAGAAAAACAAAGCATTTTATGATTAAATTTTGCTTTCATCAAAATATCCTCCTTTAGCCTTGATTGGTGCAGCACAAATTTTAGGCATTCATTCCAAAAGTTTCTCAAAGTCTATGTTTGATAATTGATTCCATTCTTTTTTTTTGTGTACCACTTCTTTCACTCTTCTGTCAAGTTCATCCAATGCTAATTCTTGGGATGTCTTCACACTTTTGAACTCGTGTGTGTGTGTGTGTGTGTGTATATATATATATATATATAATTATTTAATTAAAAAATATGATTCCATCGCTACATAAGAGTTCTCATGTTTCAAAACAAGAGCTGAAAACTACAATATAATTATTAAAATTAAAATTAAATTGAATTAAAGTACCAAGCTCTGTTCCATCTTCAAGCGAAAATTTTTTCTAACGAGTTCTTTCCTATTTTCTATATATTTTCACACACACACATATATATATATGTATAATTATTTTTTATAAAAAAAAAAAAAATTATAACATAAGTATGTTATAAAATCAGTACAAAAATAGCCATTTTGTTTCAACACACTCTGTGTCTTATCAAGTGATGATGTTGAAAAGAAAATAAATGGTTTTAAAAGTTTCAGATTAATTAACGATCCTACACTAGGGGGAAACATTGTTACAAAAGATAGAATAACGAATCAAAAACAAAGTATAGAAAGATTCAAAAGCTTGACAACGAAATCATGTTATAATAGCTATTCAGATCTTTAAATACGTGTAATATTAAAAATAATTTATACTAACCAATAATTGTAAAATTATATGATAAAATTTAATATTAAAATTAAAAACTGGCAATTTTAAAATCCAAATTTAATCACTATTAAGTTTAAAAACTACAAAATTATTGAGAAAAGAAAAATATATATGTTTATTCAATTCATTTCTTCATTGAAATTACGTTCGACAAGACGCTACAATATATCCGGTCATTTGACAATACATGTATATATATTTTTTTTTTTTCCTTTTTTTCCTTTTTTATTTTAAAAAGTGTGAATGTGGTCTTAAACTCACGCGCAAAACAACAAAAAAATTTTCAGATTATAATACATAAGCATCCAGACATAATTAGATATACACACACACACACAAATATAAAACAAAAAAAAAAAAAAAAAAAAAAAATTGTTGTTATTGGAATTCATTCCGTATATACCAATTATATATATATATATATATATATATATATATATATATATGTGTGTGTGTGTGTGTATGTATATATATATATATATATATATATATATATATATATAATGTCTAAAATGTTTCACTTTTTTTGTCACTAAAATTCCTTGATTCTGATTCAGTCTAAAAGCCATGTTCCTAAAGTCTAGAAGACCGAACTTCAACAACACAATAAAATAAAAACTGTAATAATTGCATTATTTATCTAGTTCAAACTGTTGTCCTCATCTTTATTGCCGTATTCATGACATTTTTTTTTTGTATTCTCTGGTATTCTTCAAGTGACTGGAACTTTGGACTGAACCCTTTATTTTGGCCACTGGTGTAGATCATCCAAAACCTCCTGAATATGGCAATAAAAATGAGCACAACAATCTGAACAATGTAAATAATGTAAATAATTACAATACCTCATCTCAGAAATATAGACAGACTTTGCAGTAATACAATAAAATAAAAACTGCAATAATACAATAAAACAAAAATAAAAATCGAGCAAAGTTTTTTGGACACCCTGTATATATGATATGAAAGTAACAAATAGGTAACGTTTATAAATTTATCATGTTTCCCTTTAAGTCTCCTGATATACTAGCTCCCTGCGATACTAACCTTAACTCGTCAATCCCTTCCTCTGATTTCTTGATTTATGGCTACCTTCCTCTCCTTAGAAAGGACTCTAAAATCCACATGCATGACCTGAAAGTTTATGTCTGCAATCATCTCCTGCTAGCTAGAGAACTCTTTGTGGAATCTCCAGACCATTTATATATGTGTCTCTATCTTTTCTTAATTCTATCTCTTCTTTCTCTACTGTTCCCCTTCCTCTCAAGACTGTTGTGTACTCAATAGCATTTCTGATAATATAGACAAAGCCATTTCTCTACATCTGTTTGCAAACATATTCGTGTTCAGTGACTTTAATGCCCACCATACCATGTGGCCTAAACAGCCTGTGACTGACCTCACTAGCATCCAAACCTTTAACTTTTCAATCACTCAATTCCTCATGCAAATGGTTGACTTTTCTATGTGTTTCCCCTGTAACCCAGATGGCAATGCTTCTTTTCTCGATTTCTGTTTTACCTCCATCCCTCATTCTTGTCACACTACGCAGCTTTGCCCTCTTGGCAACTCTGATCATGTGGTGGTGTCTGTTAATATCTTCTTCCACTCCCCCTTTAGCCATGAACCTCTCACTGACAGAATGTCTTTCTGTTACCAATATGCAGACTGGGACTCATTCTGTAATTTCTTTTGCGACGTCCTTTGGAATGTGGTTTTTAATCATCCTGTATAAAAATGTGTGTCTGAGTAAAAGCTGCAATCTTTTGAAATGAATTATGGAAGTGAAAATTTCAGTACTTTTAGTTCAGTGTTGTTTTTTCATTGGTCAGTCAGACCTCATGTGTCTTTGTCTCGTATTAATGTGTGTGTATGCACATGTGCGTCTGTAGATTTGAAATCTAGTGGGCATTTTTGTATTAAGCTGGTAGTGTCTATGTATATAATTCCTGAAGTTAGTAATGGGATGTTGGTGTGTCTGTGTATTAGAGTTTTAATATGTGTGTGTGTGTGTGTGTGTGTGTGTGTGTGTGTGTGTGTGTGTGTGTGTGCATTTAGTAGGCATTTTTGTATCAGGCTGTTATGTTTGTTGGTGGATGTTTGGCATGGGAGTAAAAGACTTAGCTTAAATCAGTCACAGGTTTGTGGATTTTAGATTCTTTAAGTAGGGTTTTTTGAAAGTTGGTGATATGAAAAAAGGTGTTTGAATTAAATCTGACACTATTGTTAAATAAGGAAAATCTTTAAAAATTTGATATGTTTCACTCATTTTTTAGTAATTGATTTTGATTTCAAGGAAGGCATTAAAGCCACTGAGATGCAAGTGTTCACTGGATGTAGAAGATTTAGAAAACAGAAACATTACTAAGGAGCAAGGACAAAAGAAGAGTAATCAGGAAGACAGTAAAAAGCAATTGACATTGCATTTAAATTTTGGAAGATTAATGTTAGCTGGAAAGCATGGAACTGGAAGAGAGTTCCACAAGCAGGAAGTGCGAGAAAAGAAACTGTTAACAAAGAACTTACAGTTACATATAGCTAATTCAACCGTAAATTGATGAGACCTTGTTGCCAATCTAGTACTGCACTTAAATTCATAAAATTACCATGAAAGTATTTATAGAAAAGGCAAAGAGAAGCAACCTTATAGTGGTGAGAAAGTGATTGAAGCCAAGCTGCCAGATCAGGACCAATAATATTGCTTATTCTTCTTTGGATTTTATCAAGGATCTCTAGATACATGACAAGAGCACCAGACCATATGTGGCAGCAATATTCTAACCATGGATGAATGGTAGACTCATAAAAATGTAAAAGAGATTCAGAGGAGAAAAATTGTCTAGCATGACACAGTGAACCAAATTTCTTAGCAGTGGGATTCAATATAGTCTTTTGCTTTCAAAAATGAAAATAATGAAATGTTAAGTAGATATAGGATTTTCTTTATTTGTGGATGTGCTGGTGGTGTAATGTATAGCGACTTGAAATGAGAAATTGAAAAGGAGAGTTCGAATTCCAGTCAAGTTTATTACATTCACTTACAAATACCTTTGGGAAAGGAATGAATCCATCTCTATTCTCCTCCAGCTATGGGTTAAATAGCAAAGTTAGTAATCAGTCTAGGAAAAGGACAACTCTGAATTCAGAACTGTATGTGACCCTGGGACCAAGTCTGAGATTACCCTTAGGCAAAGTATAGTACCAGGAATCCACTTCTGACAGGGTTACAGTGAAGGGATTGGCAGCAACATGTTGGGTGAGTGCAATGGCAGAATCCAACAGACCAGATTTGTGACACTGAACTAGTGGCAAATGGAATCAGTTGGAACATATCGTTTAGCGTCTTGTGTTTCCTAATATATGTGCAACTGAAACCCTTATAATGACATATTTCATCCCAATGGACGATCTAGTTAGTTCCTTATTTGAGAGAAATCAGTCCTTCTCACTCTGTGTAAAGTATAACACCACAGCCTCACTACACTGGTGTTGCTGCTATGGTTTCTATAGCATTTAAGCTTGTTAGAGGGTGGAGTTGCCAGTCACATGGCTTTGATTTGAGAGTATACTTCTCCCAGAATGGTTTCCAAACTAGCTTACAGAGACTAAACTACTATGTTATTTAACCCATAGCTGGGGGAGAAGAAATGTATTCACATATTATCTTTTATCTGGTCTAGTGCTCCTACTGTATATCTTGAGATTCTTGACAAAATTCAAAGAGGGGTCTATAATGTAATCAATTTTATTCTGGCATCTCGACTTTGGTGACTTTCTCATTGACATTATTATTTTGAGGGATGGACAAATCCTACTGACATTGTTTCATTTTAGTTTTATATTTTTTTTTTCCTTTTAGTTTGTTTTCGGGTTTCATCTTCCTACCCCATTATTTAATAAATCATGAAATTTTCATATAAACGGACTTTATGGACAATGAAATGAAATTTTTACATCATGGGATGTTCTGTAGGTCCACTGTGGATGTGCGGTATATGCAAGATTGAGTGGTGATGGATGAGTTCTTGTGGTGAATGGGCAAATTATAATGAATGACTGGGTTGTGATTCTGATTAACTAGGACTAGGATAGCTAATGAAGACTAGCTACCCCCATCTCTCCTTTGGCCTTGTGCCATAATTTTCTATTTTTTACGATATAAATAATCATACCCATTGACATGATGTGGCTTCCCTCCATCTTTTCTACATATATGTTCATGGCAATTGTTCCGATGAGCTTTCTTCTTTGGTGCCTTGACTGAATGAATTTAAGTGATCTCACCATTTTAGAGTCGAACTCGCAAGATGCAACTGCCTGCACTATTCTAATAGTTCTTTTTCTTACACTTCTCACCAAGGGAACTGTCTTCGTTTTCTTGCATCCCTGCTACCTACAATCTTCAAAAATTTAAATGCATTGCTAATCACCATCTCTTGTATTTGTGAATCTTGTTCTTTTATTGTCCTTTCTCCTTTTCTCATTCTCTTTCTCTTCCTCTCCCAGTAACCCCTTGCGTCTAAGTGGCATTATTAGCTTGCTTGGAGTGAATTGATTAAAAAAAAAAAAAATTATTATTTTGTAAGATTTTTCAGGAATAAATGATGGTTTTTCTTAAGAATGGTTGGGACTAGATTATATGACTCTCAACTTTTTAACACCTCAAAAACAAAACTGCTATCTTTATATCATCTTAGAAAACCTTTTTTGCCTCCCATCATTATGGCTGATGCTAACCTCCATGAGAGTGATTCATTGCACCTTCTCAGGCTAACATTTTCCACTGACATGAAGTGGAATGAATATATTGAATCAACTGCTAGGTCTGCTGCTAAGAAAGTTCATTGTGTCATGTTTAATAATTTTTCTTGACAAAATCTATCTTACATATTTATAAGTCTATCATTCATCCATTGAATATTACTGTCACATCTAGTCTGATGCTTCTACTATGTACTCTTGATAAAATCCAAAGAAGAATCTGCAATGTTATCAGTCCTAACCTGGCATCTTGGCTTCAGTCACTTTCTTACCACTACATGGCAATCGTTCTGATGAACTTTTCTCCTTGGTGCCTTGACTGCATAAATTTAAGCATGCTGCTAGATTGGCGACTAGGTTTCATCGTTTTACTTTTAAATTAGCAAGATGCAACCCCTATTCAAATAGTTTATTTTCTCACATGTTTTGCCTGAGGAACTTCCTTCTAATTGCTTGCTTTGCTGTCACCTACAATATTCAAAATTTTTAAATGTAACATCAATTGCCATCTTCTATTTTCTTGAATCCTGTTCTCCACTTCTCACTCAAATCTTCTTTTTCTCTTTCACTCCTTGTAACCCCCTGTATCATTGTGTTATTGCTGCCTTGCTTGAGGTTAAATGATTAAAAAAAATGGAGTGTGAAATTTATTTTAACAATCATTTACATTATTTACATTGTTCGGACTGTTGTCCTCATCATTATTGCAATATTCACAATGTTTTGGACGTTGTACACTCCAGACTTCTTCAGGTGATTGGAATTTCAAACTGAACCCTTTATTTCATCCACCAAGGTAGATCGTCCTAGTTCCACATGCCATACCACTTCCGGATGTCTCAGTTATCTCCCTTTAACTCAGTTCTCCAAGTTTTTGTTCTCTACTGCAGTAGCCAGGCATTGAACTTACAACACTTTGGGTCAAGTCACTGAATCCAACTGACACTTTTATCCACTGGGCCATATGAAACTAGAACAATTTACACCCATGGACAAAATAAAGGGTCCAGTTTGAAATTCAAATCACCTGAAGAAGGCCAAAGTGTACAACGGCTGAAAATGTTGTGAATATGCCAATAAAAATGAGGACTACAGCCTGAACAATGTAAATAATGTAAATAATTAAAATACCGCATTTCGGAAATATAGACAGAAATTAATTTAACTGTATTATAATTACTGGAAAAACTAGAAATTCATTTTCAAGAATATTTTGGAAAATCCAAATGAATTTGAATATGGCTATCAATATGACACATACAGTGGCGAATATAATTTCCTTCTGCTTTCATTAAACTTGCTTTTTGTATTATTAGTGTTAACATGACTTTCCTTTTGTTGATTCTAAGATACCAAAACAGAGGATAAAATCATGAAGAACTTGTTTTTATTTCTTCAGAGTTCTTCTATTGATGTTCGTCTTGTCAGTGTTCAAGAGGGAAATGTTTTGAAGAGTCTCCCGCACGAAGTGTATTAATGTCATTTGTCTAATCATTTAAATGATTTATTATAAATAGCTTAGAAAGTCTAAATGCTCCACTTTGTTAAGTGGATTTCATTAGATAAAAGTGTTTGATGCGATGATATTTTCTTGCTTAGTGACTTTATAATTACATTTTGACTTTTTCATTTGTATATAATTAGGTTTAACAAGAATCCATAATATAAATGAATGGAAATTATTTAACAATACATTAGTCTTATATATATATATATATATATATATATATATAATGCATATGTATGCATGTATATAAAATATATATATAGAGAGAGAAATATATGTGTATATGTATGTATGTATCTATATATAAAATATATATATATGTATAAATATATATATATATATATATATATATGATATATATGCATATATTCATCAATACATATATATATATATATATATATATATATATATATATATATATGTGCATATGTACATATATATATATATATATATATATATATATATATATATATGATAAAATAAAGAAAAATAGAAACATATATCAATCTAACATGTTTCACTTTTATTAAAGCTTTATGAGAGATTGAGAGAAAAAAGACGAAAAACAGAAACTCTGGTATTTTTAATTTTGTTTGGGTCAGTTCCCATTGGTCAGTCATGTATCATGTGCATTAGAATTATAGATAATTCTGTATGTAAGTTTGTGAAGATTCTTGTATGTCTAAGCAGGCATTGGGTGGTAATGTGTATACATGATTGTGTAAGTGTGTCTATCTAGTGGGTGTTCTAATGTTTTCGCCTTTGTGTGGCACTTGCTTTTAATCTATGGCTGAACTTTTTATTTTTTGTATTAGATCGATATAAGTTAGATTCTTTGAAAATGGATTCAAAGAAAGCTGGCAATGTAATGTTATGTTTTAGGCATGTGTTTATAGTTAGTAATAATGCTATTAATAAGTTTTCAATATATTTTCTCTTTAAAGAATTATGTTTTTTTTTAATTAGGATGTCATTGGTGAAATCAAAGTTATGTCCAGCATCATTTCAATGCAATACAAGAGAGATCGTTTGTCTAAACCTAAGTTTCTCTTGAGTTCACAGATGCGGGCTTTTAGTTCATATGATGTCTCCCCCACATTAACATTTTTGCACTGCAAACAATTTATACCAGCATTTGAATTAGTGTTGTGTTTATTTTTTTTTCTAATTATATCTACAATATATATATATATATATGCATAGGTATATGCATGTATGTATATGAGACCAGGGTTTGAAACTCACCATGGTCCTTTTATCAGGAAGGAGACTTCCTGATGTTATCATAATGGATCAAGGTCGATCCCAGCATGTAGAACCTTTGAAAAGCGCCCGAAAACCATACAACAGGTTGACCCAAGCATTGTGAGTAAAATTAGGTAGATGGATCTCTTGGGAGCCATCGGTATTTGTGCTAGCATGAAGCCACAAGTCATTGTGGCTGAGGGCTTGAGTTTGCTAGCCTTGTTCAACTTACTGATCATACTAGATAAAATGCTCTCTCCCAGAAACTGTAACTGGGGTCTGTTCAGCATAGTTGCAGTATAAACCACAGGTGGGCTCTGTGGGTGTTGAGCAAACACAAATGTGTCTGAGCAAGCATCTGCAGTAGGGATTGGCTAGCCGCTCTAGTAGACAGGTATCCTCAAATATAAATCGCCAGTTATTTTATATATATGTGTGTGTGTGTGTGTATATGTGTGTGTCTTTAGATGTATGTATGTGTGTGTGTGTGTGTATATGTGTGTGTCTTTAGATGTATGTATGTGTGTGTGTGTGTGTGTGTGTGTGTGTATATGTGTGTGTCTTTAGATGTATATATGTATGTGTGTATATATATATGTGTCTTTAGATGTATATACATATGTGTCTATATATATATATATATATATATATATATATATATATATATATGTGTGTGTGTGTGTATATATATATATATATATATATATAAAAGAATTTGATTTTCTCTGACTCTTGGTCATCCATGCACTCTGTAGCCAAGAATTCAAGTCCTACCAGAAAATGCATATTTCTTGCTAATAAAATTTCTAAATTATTCCATCTCGTAGACAAAAATAAATATACTGTTTAACAAATAAGTAGGGCATCTACTCAAATATGAGTATCCCCTAAAAATAATTGTTCTGATTTACTTTTCTTTATGGTACCTAAACTTTATGAACTTAGATGTAACTTCAAGTTCTATGTGAACACTTTCTTCTGTTGCACTTCCTGTTTATGGAACTCTCTTTTGACTTCTTGCTTTCCAATGAACTTTGATCTTCAAAAATTTACATGATAATAGTTCTGATGAGCATTCCTCTTTGGTACTTAGACCTAAACGCCAATTTATTTAACTATCTAGATTGGCATCAAGGTTTAATCAACTTATTGTTGAAATGTCTGTAACTATAAGTTTTATGCTCGCTGTTAGATTTCTTCCACTTCTTTCTTGTGGAACTCTCTTACAACTTCTTGCTTTCCAGTCAAGTTTGATCCTCAAAAGTTTAAATGTCAATCATTATCTTCTGTCTTCTTCATTCTTATTCTTTTATTGTTCTCTCTCCTTAATAATATTTTTCTTTTTCTCACACTTAATAAATCCGTGTGTCTTTTTTTGTTGATAAACAAAAACATAATTGATTTATGACACAACCTAATATATTATTTTACCCATGAAGATAACTATGTCTCAGTTACCTTACTTGGGGCAAATGATTAAAAACAATTTTTCTTTCTTTCTGAATTTTTAGAATGAGGAGTTATTATTTACTGTTAGACTAATATCCTCATCTTTATTGTTATGATCACATTTCAACTGTTCTCTAATGATAATTATTTTAATCATTCCTGTCTAACCGTGAAATGAAGGAATGTCCTGAATGGGTTCTCTTCCAGTTCCTTCCATATGAATGCTGGTGTTCCTCAAGGCTCTATCCTGGGTCCTACACTGTTTCTGATCTTCATCAATGATCTTCCTGATGTCATCATTTCTCAAGTTCGCATCTATGCAGATGATGTTATCATTTACTCCTGTCTCAATAGTAAATCTGGCATTGCCGACAAAGTTAACCTGGCCATTGATCTTGAAAACGACCTTCAATTTGTGTTTGACTGTGGCATAAATGGCTTGTGAATTTTAATGCATCCAAAATGAAACTACCTGCCTCCTATCAGTATGGTTGATGCTTAATTCCATGAGAGCACATCACTGTGCCTTCTTGGTCTCACGTTCTCCATTAACCTGAGGTGGAACAACTATATTGAATCAATTGCTGCATCTACTGCAAGGAAAGTTGGTTCTCTGTGTCATGCTAGAAGGTTTTTCTCATTTGAGTCCATCTTTCACATCTACAAATCTACCATTTGTGTTGCCATATATGGTCTGGTGCTGCTGAGGTTCTCAACAAAATCCAAAGATGGCTATGATTGGTCCTGACTGGGGGTTTTGACTCCAGTCACCAACATAATATGGTACCCCTCTGTCTCTCCTATAAATATTTTCATGGCATCTGCTCTGACAAGCTATTTTCATTAGTGCCCCAACTGCATGAATTTAAACATGCTACTAGGTTGGCATCTCGGTCCCACCCTTTTATTGTTGAAACAGTTAAATGTAACCACCTCTTATATTCCAACAGCTTCTTCTCTCACACTTCCTGACAGTGGAACTCCCTTCCTCTTACTTACTTCCCTGATAACTATAATCTTAAAAAAATTAAATGTAATGTCAATAGACATCTTCTGTTGACATGATCCCTGTTCTTCTTTTTATCCTCCTCTGATCTTCTTTTTAGCCTTACCTCAACCCTCACTATACCCAGTCTTTTCCTTTACTCATGATAATATATTTTTACTTTGATCTCTGTAGTCTCATGCATACTAGTGGCACTCCCGCCTTGGTTGGTGTGAATTGCTTAAAAAAAATATTGGTTCAAACATAAACAATGTAAATAATGTTTACTATTCACTTCTGGCCATGAAACCTTGGTTTGAATCTCACCACGGTTGATTTGTTAGAAAGGTGATTTCTTCATGTATCTGTCAATCTGAACTTTTTATTTAATCTAAATTGTTCTTGTTCCATTATCAATGTTTGGTTTGGTTTGGTTTGTTTTACGGCATATCAATCTCAATGGGTTATTTAATGCCGACAAAATTTTTATTGCTTGTAATATGTTTTTCTTCAAAAATCTATTTCTGAGAATATTTTTCCTTGAAGAAATCTATAGCTGGTCATATTTTTTCAAAGAATGTATAGCTGTTTGTATTGCTGGTATAAATAGTTAACACCCAAACTTGTGTAAAAATAGATATTGATACCAGAAATACTTTGTAATAAAAAAAAAAAAATTATTACCAGCAATAATTTTTGAAGGAAAAATTATTATCAGCAATACGTAAAAAAAAATTTAAATAATTTTTTTTTTTTTATTACAAAGTATTTCTGGTATTAAAACCTATTTTTACACAAGTTTGGGTGTTAACTATTTGCTCATAGCTGGAACCCTAACAGGTGCTACTACCCCGAGTCAGGGTGGACCTGGGAACACCAGCAATTAAGAGGTGGTTCCATGCTCCTCAAAACCTGCTCAGAAGCCTTGCTGTTGAACGTAGTTTATCGTCATACCCAGGACGATACCCATGTCTGGACATCTTCCTATTTTATTAGTGAAGAGCAAATATGATTTTGTATCATGGAGTTTTGCAGTAGAGGAGAAATGAAACTAAATAAATTGGTCTCACTCTTAAATGGTGACATTTTGGTTTTTTTTTCATATTCTCTAACACTCAGTAACACCTTGTGTCTTAGTGGCTTTATTGCCTTGCTTGGGATACAATGGTTAAAAAAAAGAAAGAAATTCACCTTGCAATTTATTAAACTTGATTGAAAAGTTAAACGAAAAACAGCCATCAGCCAACCAGAATAACAGAAACCACTCAATCTTTTTAACAACTGTAATTGGCATTTTGTTGCCTTCAGCTTATACCTATTTGCTGTGTTGGATTTTTTTCCAGAAAATTACGAATTAAATGAATTATTCTGCAATTTTTTAATTTAGGTTGAAATTATTTTTTTTCCATTGAAAAACGTATTTAAAGATCATGACATAAAATAGAACCATAAAAGATTACTTCTTCTTTATGTGCTATGTCCCCTCAACATGTAAACGATCATGGCTCTCCACAACTTCCTGTCACTTGTAGCTGTTAATAAAATGTCTTTCTGTTATTTCTTCTAAGCCCTGTTCCTCCATCCATTTACTCAAGTTCACTAAGTATGTTATGCTTTGTTTTCCTCTGTCTTTTGCCGTCTATCTGTCCTGTGAGTATCAGATTTTCCAAGCCCTCCTTCCTCATTATGTGCCCCAGAAACTTCAACTGTCTCTTCATGATGATAAGTATTAGTTTCCTTTTTGTTTTCACTTTCTCCAAAACTTTGTCATTGCTCACATGTTCAGCCCATGGTATTCTCAGCATCGTAATCAATCTTAATTATTATAAAATGCAGATTGTGTGTGTGTCTGTAACATTTATATATTGGATCGGATTTCCTACATTTTTCAACCAATTGCAACAAAACTTCACAGGACTACATAAAATTACCTTGTGGTGATTCTAACAGCGCCAAAAATGGGAAAAATATAATTATTTTTGCACAAAATCAATTTGAAAACACGATTAAAAGACATCGTGAAAATGGAAGGGGGACAACTCACATCGGGTTGTTTGTGTGTGTGGGTTCATTTAAATATGGGAGCGGATTTCCTATATTTTTCAGCCAATAAAACAAAACTTCACTTTTTTTTTTTTTTTTTAGTGTTTCTTATTCTCTTGCACACTTTTTTTCTTTATTTTTAACATTTAGAATGCTTTAAAAATTCCATTTACAAGACAATTATTTATAATAAAATTCTATTCAATTGGGAGACTCATAACGATTGGAAACAATGTTTTTGTTTGAGTTTGGGTTTGACCAATTCGTAAAAAATAAAAAAAAAACTAATTAAAGACATGCGTGTCTGTCAACTTTAAACAATAATCTTTGTCAATTTTATTTTTCAGTCTTTATGATGGTGGATACTTGATCTATCTCTTACTGTTATATCCCCGGGCAACGCCGGGCTCTACTGCTAGTCACTAATGTTTTTTCACATGTAAAAAGTGTTATTTGTGACCTAAAAAGGAGTCATGTTCCTAAATAGCCTCATCAGATGTAGCCTCTCATGTGGAGGTCATGTATGGTGCCCAACTTGCTCAGAAAGGTCAAGTGTCACCTATATACGGCCTTAAATCACTGGTAAAATAGCTTCAAATGAATAAATTCTTTAAATCTTCAAGAAGACGATCTTTCATCAAACCCTGTAAAATGGCACTACTTTTTTTTTTTCATCTGCGGTTCTTCTTCTTTTATGTGCTATGTCCCTTCAGGACGTAAGTGATAATGGCCCTCCACATCGTCCTGTCCCTTGTAGCTCTTTATAAGTTTTGTCTTTTTGTTATTTCTCCTAAACCCTATTTTGCCATCTTTTCATTATTTCTCCCAAAACCTGTTTTACCATCTATTTACTCAATCTCATCAAGTATGTTTCCCTCAATTGGATCTGGGTGTATCAGGTTTTCTAAGCCCTCCTTCCTCACTATGTACCCCTGTCTCTTTCTGATGTTAATTATGTTTTCTTTTTGTTCCCATTATCTTCAAAACCTCATCACTACTCACATGTTCAGTCCATGGTATTCTCTGCATCCTTCTGTAGAATCACATTTCTGTTGCTTCAAGTCTCTTCTTTATCTTTGAAGAGATTGTCCAGCAATCACTGCCATATATCACATAACAGTTCAGTACTTTTGTCTTTGTTTCTAACAATTTTTTTTGTCTTTTAATATTCTGCTTAACAAAAGAACAATAACAAAAGTCACATCACTTGAAGACTTCCAACAGCAGCAACAACAAAAATGGATGGCACATGTAACTAAAAAAAAAAAATGAAAATATTTCCACACTACCAGAAACAAAATTTTAGAAAGGATTAATTGATTGATTTGTTTTTTATGGTTTATCAACCCTTTAGATAAATCTGAAATATATTATGGATTGTAATAATAATTCTTTATTTTTTGTCAGTGTATATTGCATTAACTAATTTTTTTTTCAGAATCACAATGATTTTTCCATCTATGATCCCTACTATACTATGCACAGCTTTAGATTGATTTGTAGCTTACCCAGGGGTATTTATGTGAATGTGACAAACTCAACTAGAATTTGAACTCCTCTCTGATTTCTCATTCTGAGGTGCTACTATTGATTACACCACCTGCACATCCAGTTAGGAATAAAAATCTCCCCTCAGTATTAGAATGGGCTATAACACTTAGTGGACTTGAGACATCGTTTAATTTCCTGAAAACATTGAAATCTTTTTATTTTCCTTTCCTTTTCCTTTGTGTACAATTTATATATATATATATATATATATATATATATATATATATATATATATATTGATAATATTAGTGGTAAATATACACATACAATGGAATAAATTATGATCATGGAATATTAGTGTTTAAGCCTTTTTATTATATTTTATTATATATATATATATATATATATATATATATATTTAGTTGATAGATGTGAGTTTGTGACCCTGGGTTTCACGCTTTAGCGATCGTCAACAAAGGATCACAAACTTTTCTATCAAATTAAATATGTTTTATCTATCTATCTCTTGATATTGAGCATATATCTAATAAGTACTCATATATAATATATAAATAATTATACATACTTATATTTATTTATATTTATATACACTTTTCATATATATGTATATATATATAGTCAAACCTAGTGAGCCAGACAAAACCTACCCAGCCAGCTCTCCCTGACGATCCACTTAGGTGAAACCTGGGTAGGTTTGTCTGGCTCACTAGGTTTATCTACGGTTGTATTGAGCTCTTTTTAGTTAGTTATTTACTCGTATCGGGTTTTTTCTTTGGGCTTCAAACCTGTATCTGTGCGATTTTTTTTGACAGACTTTCATGTTCCTGGCTCTTTCTTTTTTTAAAACCTTTTTTTCCTTCGAGATTGATTTGATTATTGGCAAATCAAAAATTCAAAGGTTTTTTTTTAAAAAGCTATAGTTACCTATATATATATATATATATATATATATATATATATATATAATTCCCTTGTTTTCATGTTGCCATCTGTTCTATTCAGTTTGGTAGTTCATAACTTCCAAAGTCTGTTCTCTTGTTACCTATATTTATATATATATATATATATATATATATATATATATATATATATATATATATATATATGAATAAAAACAAAAGGAAAACTTATCTTAGCCAATGTGTTTTGTCTTCTGAGGAACTTTATCAAGGCAAATGCAAGGATTTGATTTTGTAACAAGTATTTATATACAAGAGCAAATTCATTTTTGTAAACTTTTAAAATTGAAGAACTCTCATAAATATTCATCAGATTAGCTGAAAGTTCTAATCAAGCTATGGAAGATGCCAAGTGACACAAATCAATGTCTAATAAATGAAAGTGAGTAAATGATGTTCTTGAAATTCTTTTTTATGCAAATTCATATTTAAATTATTTTAGTTTGGGATTAATTTATATGCTTTATATATATATATATATATATATATATATATATATATATATATATATTTAATTTAAAAAAAAGCAGAAATTTAAAAAACACATCTATGAGTACAAAAAAGACCTCACAAAAAACAACTTAACTAATGCACTAGTCATACAAAGAAATAAATTCAATCACAATTTTGATTTTAAAAATGCTACACTCATAAAAAAAGAAAATGACTTACTCAGAAGGAAAATCCTTGAGAGTGCCACCATTGAATATTATTATATTTATCTCTGCCTAGGTTTTTCCCATTATCACCTTTCCTAACAGAATCACTACTCTCCCAAGCCAATGTACACAACTATATCACGAAATCAAAAGATAATATAATCAATACAAATATAAAAGCTATTTCTACACGTGAAAGGACCTGACATAATTTTCAGTTGACAATATGAATACAATAACTTTTTCTAAATTCTTCTAGTTGCTAAGGACATTTTTTTTGTTGTTAATTTGATTTTAATAAATTCATTTCGTTTTTGCCTTGAAAATTGGACGAAACGTGTCGGCTAATAAGACAGTTTTCCTTATATATATGTGTGTGTGTGTGTGTGTGTGTGTGTGCATATATGTGTGTGTATGTGTTTTTAGGATGTATCTAAAAATAATGAGATAATCTGGAAAAAGAATTTTATAAATATATATAAAAAGGCTCTAATATATGTATATGCCTGTGTAGATGTATGTATGTGTGTGCAGGTAGATAGATAGATAGATAGATAGATAGATAGATAGATGACACATACTCTCTGGTTTAGATGGACTGATTTAAAATCCACCAGGCATCTGTGATTTTGATATATATATATCAAATGCTATACCAGCCACTATAGTGCTCAATTCTATTGTGATGCATTTATATATATATATATATATATATATATATAAATGCATTGCACTTCATAAGAATTGAGCACTGTAGTGGCTGGTATGGAATTTATATATCACATATAATCCATTAAAAAATTCCCTTTCTCTGTTGTGTGTCTTAAGGGTCTCTGACTGATGTCAAATTGGTTGAGTTTTGATCTGGCTTGAAACAATTGTATGTCTAGTCACACTGATGAGCTGTAATACAGTGAAACAGTCTGTGGATGATATATATATATATATATATATATATATATATATATATATATATGTGTGTGTGTTCTGGTGTGTGGTCATCAGATGTGATAATTTAATTTGATTTATGGCTCCCTTTTATCCTTAGACATCTCAATACATTTTTCCTTACATTCAGTTTTGTCTTTCATTTTAACCTGAAGAAAACCGAAAGCCAAAAACCGCTCAATATGGTATTAGTCGCCCTCAGACATTACCACCAGATAACCATCCATTCTTCTTAGCCTAGCCTAGACCAGCTGTCATCTCTGTCTATCCTTCTATTTACCCATACCTGGTGGGGGTGGGGGAAGAAGAGATAGATTCATACTTTTCCCAAGAGTATTTCCACAAAAGTGAATACAGCATACTCGACTGGAATTTGAACTTGGCTTTCTGATTGCTCAATCCGAGCTGCCATCCATTACTCCACCGTGCCTTCTAATAATAGTATACCCCAACCTAAAAAAAAAAGTTCCTTACAAAATTGTATATTTTGTAAGAGTTGGATTCATACCTTTCCCAAGGGTATTAAGACATAAATGACTGCAGTTAACTAGATTGGAATTTGAACTCAGCTCTCTGATTCCTCAGTTTGAGCTACTATTCATTGCTCCACTGTGTCTCCAGTATACACAATATATATATATATATATATATATATATATATATATATGTAAGCAAATATATGAATATAGATCCGACAGTATGAAGAAAAATATAATGAAAAAAAAAACAAAATCCCTAATATGCAGTTATGCTGTTTTTTAATTTAATCTTGTCAATGTCCATCGACTTTTCATGTTGAATTGAATATGGTCTATGTTAATTATGTTTTATGAATATGTCCTGAAGATGGTCTATTAGACCAAAACGTCCGACATTGACATTATATTAACATTAAAACAGCATAACTGCATATTAGGATTTTTGTTTGGTTTTTCCATATATTTTTCTTCATATATATATATATATATATATATATATATATGGGATTAGCTACCTTTCAATACTGTCAAATTCAAAGTCATCCTTAGATTTGAATGAATCTATATCTCCATTTCAAATTTTGTCATCAGATTCCAGAATGGCCTGAATGTCTTTCTGACGTTTTGTACATGTTTATTTGGCTGACATGGTATCAAAATTCAATAATCTGTTGATGAAAATCCACAAAATAAATTGCTAATTTCAAAGCATTCAATCTGTACAAAGAAGTAGCCATGTTGCTTGGACTGATTTAATATTGTCTGCCTTACTACAACCAACTGGTATTATTAGATTTAGTTGTAAACAAACACATGTGTTTGATCACACATATCTAAACAGACTGTCGAAAAAGGGTTAGATAAATCATAGATATACACAGCCGTGCTACGTGAGATAACTTCTTTTAGAACACATAACCTAATCACATCAAATGTGAAATTAAAGTTCTTCTTCTGTGTAGCATGTCCTTTCAGAACATGGGCAATTATGGCTCTCCATAACTTCCTACATGGTTCTTTGCAGTGTTCTTTTTTTTTGCTATCACTCCTAATCCCTGTTCTGCCAACCATTTACATAAACTCCTTCTTCTATGTATTGTGTCCTTTCAGAACATGGCTCTCCCTAATTTCCTGTCCTTTGTAGCTCTTATTAAATTTTATCTTTTTGCTATCTCTCCTAATCCCTGTTTTGCCAATCATTTACATAAACTCCTTCTATGTATTGTGTCCTTTCAGAACATGGGCAATTATGGCCTTTTTCCTGTCCTTTGTAACTTTTACTATCTCTCCTAATCCCTGTTTTGCCAATCATTTGGCTCCTTCTTCTATGTATTGTGTCCTTTCAGAACATGGGCAATTATGGCTCTCCCTAATTTCCCTGTCCTTTTTGTAGCTCTTATTAAATTTTATCTTTTTGCTATCTCTCCTAATCCCTGTTTTGCCAATCATTTACATAAACTCCTTCTTCTATGTATTGTGTCCTTTCAGAACATGGGCAATTATGGCTCTCCCCAATTTCTTGTCCTTTGTAGCTCTTATTAAATTTTATCTTTTTATTAACTCCCCTAATCCCTGTTCTGCCAATCACTTACACAAATTCCTTCTAAGTATTGTGTCCTTTCAGGACATGGGCTTTATGACTTTCCATAATTTCCTGCCTTCCTTTGTAGCTCTTATTAAATTTTATCTTTTTATTAGCTCCCCTTATCCCTGTTCTGCCAACCATTTACATAAGATAGTTAACTAGGCTATCGACTGTTTTCCTCTGTCTCATTTGCCTTTAAAGGCTTGAGGTTATTTCATGTTGAAACACCAGTTCTTGTACAACCACTAAAGTTAAGCAACATTGAGCCTTATCAGTACCTAGATTGGTGACCGGTTGTGAATACCAGGTGCTGTAAGCTTGGATGTGTGAGTGGTTTAATGGATAATGGCTTGGAATTGTTAATCGTAGAGCTGTGTTTCAGTTCCCATTGGTGTCATTATATTCACTTACTCATATATACCCCTGGGAAAGGCATGAATCCACCCATTCTCTCCTCCCCGCTAGCTGTGGGTTAATTAGTTGGACTTGTATCAATAAATCCTTATCTCCCAAAAATTCTTACAATATAAAAATAATTTCTGGCTTTAAATAACCTGCAAAAGGTTTATTTGCTGTAAAAAAACAAATAATTCAGTCTTGTTATCAAAATGTTCTTTAAGTGTCAAATTCTCCATGCCTTCTTTTCTCATTATGTACCTGAAAAAATTTGTTCTCTATTTACATCATTCAGACTATTGTCCTCATCTTTGTTGCCATATTTATCACAACGTTTCAGTTGTTGTATGCTCTGGCCTTCTTCAGGTGATTGGAATGTTGAACTGAACCCTTTATTTCGCTCACTGGAGTAGACCATTTTAGTTCCATGTGCCATGTCTAATGGATGTCAGTTATTAGTTATCTCCTCTAAATTAACTTCTCCAAGTTCTCCACTGCTTTAACCAGGTATTGAACTCACAACTCTTTGAGTCCTTTCACTGGATCTAACCAATGCCTTTATCCACTGTGCCATGTGTCCTTAAGGCCAAAACGTTGTGATAAATATGACAACAAAGATGAGGACAATAGTCTGAATAATGTAAATAGTATACCTAATACCTCATCTCAGAAATATAGACAGATACTGAAAATTTGTTCTCTCTTTCTGATTCTAGCTATAAAGGTCTTTTTTGCTTGCATTTTCTCTAAAACTTTGTCATTGCTCACATGTTCAGTCCATGGTATTCTCAGCATCCTTCTGTAGAGTCACAATTCTGTTGTCTTATGTCCCCTTTTCATCTGTGAAGTAATTTCTGTTTTACCAACCATTTAAACAAGCTTGTTAGGTAGGTTATTTGCTACTTTTCTCTGCTCCTCTTGCCTTCATTATGTCCTATGAGTGCCACATTTTCTAAGCTTTCTTTCCTCATGTGCCCCAGAAATTATAATTATCTCTTTTTGATGCCACATATAATTGTCCTTTTTTTTGCATTTTCCCTAAAACTTTGTCATTGCTCACATGTTCTGTCCATGGTGTTCTCAGCATCCTTCTGTAGAGTCACTTTTTTATTGCTTTAAATCTCATCTTCATCTGTGTAGAGATTGTTCATCATTTACTGCAATATAGAACAGATATTACATAAGAGTTCAGTACACTTTTCTTTGTTTCTAATGAAATTATCCTGTTTCTTAATGTTGGTTTTATTAAATTCTCAAAAGTATAAAAATCTTCTGTTTCTCAGAGTCTATGGTAACACAAGATATTACCAACCTGTCTGTTGCTCTAATTGCAAGTCCACCAGTTTATATATTAGTATGAACAAAAGAAAAAAATGCCGCATTCTCCATTCTAGAAAATGAATGTAATATTCTTCGTGTTAACTGAATAGCAGCCATCTAATAAGTAAAGTGATGCCTGAAAGGACGTTTTGTTTTATATTTTTAATTTGGTATTTTTTGTCAGTAAACGTCACTTGAATATTATCATTACAGTTTTGAGTGAATAGAATTTTTCCTTTCCTTTTTCTTCTTTTTTGGTTGGAAAGGCCAGTTTACTCTTGGCTGTGTTTCAGAGCAGTATACTTTTTCATTTTAGTTTAGTTTATTTTTTTGCTTGAAAAAAATACAATGCAGTTCCTTAGTCAGTTTCGGGCATTTTTATTTTAACATTATCGCTAGACCTTAATTAAAATCATCTTTCTTTCTCAGTTATGAAGTCTTATATGAAAAGATGTAGCAACATATTCAGCAGTTAATACATAAGTCTTTTTTTCTTGTTCACTCTTCACTCTTATATATTTTGGCTCCATTTACTTGTTTTTATAGTGTGGTCAGAATTAGGCCAGTGACATGTTGAACAATGAAGATATTTATACTATTTGGTCAGCATGAATATTAATGCATTTGGAAGCAATTTTTTTTTCTTAATTTGTAGGTGACATGAATTTCAATAGATTTGGAAGCAATTTTTTTCCTATTAATTTGTAGATGACATGAATTTTAATAGATTTGGAAGCAATTTTTTCTATTAATTTATAGATGACATAAATTTTAATAGATTTGGAAGCAATTTTTTTCTATTAATTTGTAGATGACATGTATTTTAATAGATTTGGAAAGATTTTTCTTACATTATTTTGGCTCTATTGTTTTTACAATTTATATATTAATACTTTTTGGAAAGTATGAATTTTAATGGGTTTGGAAGCAATTCTTTTATCTATTAATACTTTGTAGATGGCATAAATTTTAATGGATTTGGAAGTATTTTTTGTATTAATACTTTCTAGAGGGCATTAATTTTCATAGATTTGGAAACAATATTTCTTGCATTATTTTGGCTTTATTGCTTTTACAATGTGGTTAGTAATAGGTCAGTGCAATGTTGAATGATGTATATATTAATATTTTTTTGAAAGCATGAATTTTAATGAGTTTGGAAGCAATTTTTTCTTGTATTTGTTTTGTAGCCAGCATTTGTAGACAGCATTTTAATATTAATTTTAATAAATTTGTAAGCAATTTTTTCTTCTATTAATTTATTAATTGTTTGTTTACGATGTTAATTTTAATAGGTTTGGAAGCAATGTTCTTCTAGTATTAATATATTAATACTTTGTAGACTGCATTAATTTTAATAGATTCGAAAGTAATATATTTATACATTATTTTGGCTCTGTTTATTTGTTTTTACAATGTAGTCAATAATAGGCCAGTGCCATGTTGGACAATGTATATTTTAATACTTTTTAAATAGTATGAATTTTAATGGATTTGGAAGCAATTTTTTCTTGTATTAATACTTTCTAGATGGCATTAATTTTAATAGATTTAGAAGCAATTTTTTCTGACATTATTTTGACTCTATGTGGCCAGTAATAGGTCAGTGCCATGTTGAATAATGTCGATATTAATACGTTTTTGGTCAGCATGAATATTAATTGGTTTCAAATTAATTTTCCTTTTTATTTACTATGTTAGTAAAACATATCATAAGACTAGAGCTTAATTAATTTAATCTAAAAGACGTATCAAATGAATCTAGATTTAACTATCAAACATTAACTGAGTTAAAAGACATGCTTCTAAAGTGGAACTGTATTCTGTTGAAGCTATCTCATATGAAAACATTCTCAACTATGATGAAAAAAACAGTAGCTAAAAATAAACTGCTTCTACAATTTAAATTTGTACTGTAATAAGCGGAAATGTGGTTTTGTTGTGATGCTTTTATTTAGGAAAGAGAAAACATTTCGATTCTGGGGATTTCTTTCTTTTTGATAACATTGGATAATCTATTATATTGAGAATCAGTCCAAGATTTCATGTTGCATTCACTAGATTCTTGGTGCAAAAATATATGATAGGTAACGTTGACAAGCAGTGAACTTGTTAATTCTAATGTTAAAAAATATGTTTAAAGTCTTCCCCTCCCCACCAAAAAATATTCAAATTTTTTAAAAATTTTAGTTTCATCTTTTTGTTTCTAACATTGGTTCTGATATATGGAAATAATTTTTTTAATCATTTCACCCCAACCAAGGCAATAAAGCCACTAAGACACAAGGGGGTTACTGAGTGTGAGAGAATATGAGAAAATGAAAAACATTATTAAG
Source organism: Acanthosepion pharaonis (assembly GCA_903632075.3). NCBI lineage: Eukaryota > Metazoa > Mollusca > Cephalopoda > Sepiida > Sepiidae > Acanthosepion > Acanthosepion pharaonis. The sequence goes on along the minus strand of CAHIKZ030002299.1, from coordinate 192,709 downwards.
GAGAGAAAACAATAGAAGAACAGGAATTAATTAATTAGGTGTTAATTATTAATTAAAAGTACTCTATTTTGTTCTTGTAGAAATAACTGAATGCCAAAATGGAAAAATCATATGTAACATGTTTCATCCTTCAAAAGGACTTCTTCAGATTAAATAATGTTTTTATTGATGGAATCAGGGAGGGAATAGAAATATAAAAAAAAATTCTGGTTAAAGTTAAATATTGGGTGAAAACTATATAATTCCATCAATAAAAATATTATTTAGTCTAAAGAAACTTTTGAAGAACAGGATTTTTTTCCATTTTGTCGTTCAATTACCCAACTTTAGTCTGGGTATAAAGAATTTATATATCATATTCTCCCATTCTTGTATGTGTATTATCAGTAATATATTGAAACTGATATATAATTTTTCATAATCTCTATGGAAGGAAAGATGTTTGTGCTGAAAAAAAGTATATAACTTTTAAATACCTTTCTTTCATTGAGTGAAATCATGCATGATGAGGATTTTTTTTTTTTCAAATTGTTCATTTGTTTTGTTTCTGTATTATTTTAGTTAGTTGTCTTTTCTGCTCAACCGCATGCAACAGAGGATTCATAGACTGTTACTTACATTGCAATGATTAAATTGCTGTGTGCGCGTAAAATTATCTGGTTAACTTCCTCCACTGAAGAAGATACTTTGATCAATTTTTTGTTTTTTGTTTTTATTTGACATATTACTTTCTAAATGATAATTCGATAAAAATACCATTCACTTGATGAATGCAAGAGAATATAATGAGCATAACTCGATGGAAGCAAAACAAAACAAAGTCCAAAAACAAAACAAAAAATAAAAATGAAATGAGAATAACAGTCAAAATCAAGTCATAATTATTATCGATTTATCTTTTCTAAAATCCTGTTCACCTCCTCCTTCTAGAGAATAAAAAAAAACATCTTGCTGCTTCTTGTTATTTGTTGATGGTGTACATACGGCACTTGTTAGATCTTAAGTCAAAGTATTCAGTCCTTGGCTCGAATAATGTGAAACACTAATGGACAATGAAATTAAGTTTTCCCTCTCACCACCTCAGGTGTACTGTTTTACAGTTAAGTTGGCAACTTGACCAAGTCATCTGTCAATAATTTATTAATGGCTGAAAGAGATGTACGTATCAACAACTGAACAAGAGGAATCTGGAGAGTCTGTGGTGTGGGGGATCTAACCTAAATACTCAAATGTGTATTCAATTACACTTTAAATTAATTATGAAGTATTTCTATAATATCTTGAGTTTTTTCCCCAATTCAAATAAAAAGCCAGAAAAAAAGTGCTTATTGATATGTTTTTAATACTGTCAGCACTGTCTTTTGTATCTTAATTAAAAAAAACAATTTAAAAATTGATCAGTTTACTAAAAATCGGTTTAATCAATGGTGAGGGGTGACTTTGAAAACTGGGGCATACAGTCCATGATGACTGTTAATGGTTACAAGAGAAATATAAGGAAATAATAAAATCAAGAAATAATGACATTTAAATCCTATTTATTTTTAAATTATTTCAATTTTTCACTTGTTCTTGGCAAATTTTTTCGGAATTTTTTCTTCAAAAATTTAAATGCTATGTTGATTATTATCTTCCTTTGTAATTCCTGTTCTCAATAATATTTTTTTTTCTTCTTCTCATATTCTTTCACACTTAGTAACCTCTTAGTGGATTTATTGCCTTGCTCAGGGTGAAATGATTAAAAAAAAGATTAATTGATCACTTTGATATAGAAAATATCAGCACGACAGGAATTAAATCCTATATATATTTTTCAACCAATAAAATTCCATCAGAAGGTTTGTTTGATAAACAATCATTACAAAGACAATTACCACCAAAACACTTGCAGACATAATTATAGAACTACTACATGTTATTTTTCGACCATTTAGAAAATAACAATAACTCCCTCCACCACACATGCAAATTCAAGAAAAAGATTTTTGCATGCAAGTGTGAAATTATTTTCTAACTAATGAAAACTTTGTATTTAAAAAGTTCACACCTCTATGTGAAATTAGATTTTGAATCCTCTTACTGGATATAAAAAAATAGAAGCATATTGCTTCTTGAGGGTCAAAACAAATTGGGAGGTCAGTTTGATCTACAGATGTATACACACACATGCACCCACACACATGCACACAATGGAAGAGATGACAGCCCGCAACCACCAACTAATGCCTTGTCCACACACACAGTGAAAGAGATTAACCAGCAACCATCAACTAAGCATTTGTCTACGAACTCACAAACACATTAGACTGACCATTGTAAAATAAGTCTGTACACACATTTCACATGGCACTAAGAATATTTAATTACTTTATTAAATAAACTTCACTCTAATGACAATTGAACATTTTATTGTTATTGTATATTTCTGAAAAGAATATATAAATGTTATTCCAACTGACATTCTGTTTCTAATTTTCCTCCAGAATATAACCTTTTATATGTTTCATTTAAAAGAACATTGTTGTAACATTTTATCGGATGATATGGTGTTTTAACTCTGCATCATTAATAACAACAAAGTGAAATACGAAGCCAAAAGTGCAACAATTTCAGTCTTGCCTGTGTATCAATTCGCTGAGATACAATTTTCCATTGAGTGAGCGATATACTTTTGAATATATCTACTAGTGTTGGGACGATTAATCAGAATTGGAATCAAGAATCGGAATTGAGAATCGGAAAAATCGGAACTTTTTTGGGTATTGGAAAAATTTGTGTCTAGTTTCCAATTCCAAAAATGATTCTTTTAAATTTTTAACTTAATTTTCCATTATTGGTACTAATGATAAATATTTATTGTTTTTAAATTATCACTAAAACTAAAATCATAATAACATCAAAATACGATGTAAATTTATTTTACTTGTATAAAGAAAAACAAAAAAATAAACTTTGCACAAATTTTTTAGGTAACCTTTAAAAGAATGCAGTTGATTTACAATGTTCCGAAAAATGCTTAAAAATTAAACAGAACAATTTTGTCAAGAAAAATACTTTCAAACATCATTGATAATTAAATGGTACCCATAAAATAATACACCGGAAAATTAGCAACAGAAAATTATGTCAACCATGAGCCAGTCGAGACTGTTGGATCTGGCTGTGGTGTCCATTGAAAACGAGCTTACAAGACAAACAGATTTAATTCTATTCAATTGGTAGACTCATAAGTCATAACGATTGAAAACAATGTTTTTGTTTGAGTTTGGGTTTGACCAATTCGTAAAAAAAAAAAAACACAAAACAAAAAAAACTAATTAAGACATGCGTGTCCGTCAACCTTAAACAATAATCTTTGTCAATTTTATTTTTCAGTCTTTATGATACTTGATCTATCTCTTACTGTTACATCCCCGGGCAACGCCGGGCTCTCCTGCTTGTTAGAAATATAGAGTTGATCTAAACTTTAGAAGTAATTGAAAACCAAATGCTAAACAGTAAACAAGGGATAAACCTCTGCTCCTGTTAAAAAATCATGGAGGAGTGTGAACTGGGCTCAGCTTCTATTAAAGCAATTGCTATCCTTAAGCTATTATTCCAACCTTTCTATATTTTCCTTAAAATTATTTTTCAATAACCACTACATAATAATTCTATTTTAAATGTGAAAAACAAAAATTCACCAAGTATATTTATTAAACTATTGTTCTAGTCTTTCTATATTTTTCTTCCTGCTAGGACTACAGTCTCAAATTATTTTATTTAAACTTCTTCAGAAAAGGCTTAGAATGAAACTCACTTTATTACTCTCCTATTTTTGCCATTAAACTACCATTCCAGTCTTTCTATAATTATATTTCCCTTGCTTTTAGCACCACAATCGCAATATTATTACACTGCCTCTACTGCATTAATGACCTTTCTATAACCTTTTTTTATTTGCTTCTACTATAAATAGCACTGTTTTCTTCCCATTAACAGTTCTCCTTTTATCATTGCTGCTGAGTGTAAAAATGACATTTTTCTATAGTTACTACTAGTGTTTCTTCATAAGTATTAGTATCTTTGTTACTGTCCATAGATTTCTACAAATGCCAGTCAACTATTGTTACTACCACTATCTTTTATCTTTTTATATCTTTCATTACTTTATATTTATATCCTGGTTGATTTATTACCATCATTAATATTTCTAATCACTTTATTATTAATATTACCACTTTCTCTATTTTTCTATTGCTATCATTGTCATAATAATTTCATTATTACTATAATTTCATAATGATTTTCATATCTTTATTATTGCTATATTTGTCTTAATAATTTTCATAACAATTTTATTATTACTACAATTTTACAATAATTTTCATGTTTTTAATAATCACTTCGTAATTAATAATAGTTAATTAATAATCATTTCATGATTACATTATTACTTCACTTTTACAATAATTTTCATATTTTCCAATAAACACTTCATTTCTTTATGACTACAATTTTACAATAATTTTCTTATTTTTTAATAATCACTTCATGAAATTGATAATTTTATTACTATACTTTTCATAGTCATTTCCATCATAATTTTTTATCATAATTGGATAATTAATATAATTTCATCAAAATTATTATAATAATTTTCATAATTTAATAATTTTACAATGATTTCATTTTTGCTATAATTTTCATAATTTCTCTATATATACATACATGCACACACACACACACACACACACACACACACACATATATATATATATATATATATATATATATATATATATTTTATTATCCATATTATATATCATTATATATTTTTTCATAATAATTTTCATTATAACAAATAATTTTACAATAATTTTATTACTATAATTGCCCTAAAAATTTTATAATAATTTTAGTTTCATTCTTAGAATAATTTTCTTAAAAATTTCAGAATAATTTTAGTACAATAATTTCATTATTACTATAATTAATGTTATAATTGTTTCATTATTACTATAATCTTCATAATAATTTTATCATTACTATAATTTTTCTTCTCATACTATTGCTCGTACCAATCTTTTACTATTACTACTGTACTGATTACTAATGTTATTTATTTGGTGTATATTATCAATAGTTGCCTCACTCTCCTCATTAAAATCATAAAATCTTTTCTCTCTAACTGTTTCTGCTACCGTCATGTTCCTCCATTGTTGCTCTATCTCTATTGGATGTGTGAGTTCGCATTCCTTCTGTATTTTAAATACTGTCAGTTGATACAAACTGGCAATCATGTCCGTTGACGTTTCTCATAACCTCTTCAATTGCTCTTTTGCCATGCAGAGAAATTTTTCTTCCTAACATCTTTCAGGGCAATAATATGAGAAACAAGTAACCTACCTAACAAGCATGGATGGCAGAAAAGGGACTAGGAGGAATATTAAGGAGACAAACCTTTCTAAGAGTTACAAAAGATAGAGAATTATAAATAGTTTGTCCATGTCCTGAAGGGACAACGCTACATAGAAGAAGAAAGATTTTGTGTAAATAGATAGCCAAACAGGCAACAAGAGAGATAGTGAGGGAGCAAATATTGTTTAGAGGTGATAAAGTAGGAAGCTGTGGAGAGCCATGATTGCCCAGGTTCTGAAGGGATGTGGCACATAGAAGAAGAAAGAGCTTGTTCAAATAGATTGCAGAACAGAGAATAGATGAGATAGTAAGGGGATAAACATTGTTTAGAGTTAATAGGTAAGAAGTTGTGGAGAGCCATGATCATCCATAGCCTGAAGTGATGTGGCACATACAAGAAGAATAGAACTTGTGTAAATAGATTGCAAAACAAGGAATAGGTGAGATAGTGAGGGGAACTCACATTGTTCAGAGTTAATAAGGTAGAAAGTTGTGGAGAGCCATGTTCTAAATGAACACAGCACATAGAAGAAGAAGAAGAAGAAGTAAGTTAAAACTTGGCAGATTTGTTATGGCAAATTGGATTTAGAACATTTCTTGTGGTTAAAAACAAGATAAGCTGTACAAAAAGATTTGTTCACAAATTGGTTCATTTTCATCTCAGTAACAAAGTAAATGAAAGAAAGAAAAGTTGAAATTTTCTTGAGTAAATTAGATTATGGTTTATTGTGTAATGTCTGTGAGTCAGCCAAAGACTAAAGGTTTTTGCCCGAAAACTTGCTATTTATAAAAGAAATGATCAGATCCAAAAAGTGTCTGATTTTGCTGTTTACTGATTGGTTAATTATATTCACTTTTTTGATTGGCTACAAATGATTAGTATTGAAATTCAAATTTTTCCTTATTTTCTCATATACTTTTTGCACAGATTTGTACTTGTAATGAAAAGAATTAGACTTTTATTGTCATCCATTTAACTCAGCATTTCTAGCATCTTACATAGAGTTTTATTGGTTATATTGACTCATTAACTTTTAAATTGTTTTTGTTAAAGTATTAAGAAACAGGAAAATGTTGTCAGAAACAAAGAAAAGAAAAACTTCTATCTAATATCAATCCTCATATATGGCATCGAGTATTGGATAACCTGTGACTGCCACTCAAAGACTAAAGATTTCTTTTTTTAATCATTTCACTCCAAGCAAGGCAATAGTGACACTAGAACACAGGGGCCTGCAGGGAGTGAAAGAGAACGAGAAGATTTTAGTGAAGAGAAAGAACAATAAAGAACAAATCTCAGGAAGACAGATGGCAACTGGTATTGCATTTAAATTTTTGAAGATTGTCAGTGGCAGGGAAGCAAGAAATCAGAAAGGAGTTCCACAGGTGAGAAGTGTGAGAAAAGAAACTATTAGAATAGAAGACCAGTTGTATTGAGGTACCTCAACAGTAAAAAAAATGAGACCCAGTTGCCAATCTACTAAAATGCTTAAATTCATGCATTCAAGGCACCAAGTAAGAAAGCTCATCAGAACTGTTACCATATATTTCGGCATACAAGGCGATCTTTTAACCTTAACTCCCCCCCCCCAAAATACGAGGCCATCTTATACAAATCATTTTAAAATACAATTGGGTGGGGTTGTCATGTATGGCGAATATAGCCCAAAACCTACATTTTAACTTGAAAATCTGGGGTTGTCTTATATGTCCAGTCACCTTGTACACCAGCATCTATGGTATCATGAAAATATTTGTAGAAAAGACGAAGAGAATACATGGCATGGTGACAAGAAAGTTACTGAAGTCAAGAGGCCAGATGAGGATCAGTTGCATTACAGACCCTTCTTTGAATTTTGTCAAGAATTGAGATATATAGTAGGAGAACCTGACCAAATATGGCAGCAGTATTCAATGCACAAAATTTTTTCTTATTTTGTCTAACACTTTTTGCACAGATTTGTACTTGTATTAAAAAATAGCCAAAAATTGTCCTCCACATATATCTGGCTTTTCACCATCTTAAATATAGTCTTATTGGTTTTATTGATTCATTGACTTAAAAGTCAATCCATAGTCCTCATTCTATTCTTGTAAAGGATAAGCTTTGAGAAGTTACCAAGATTAACCTTCCCAACACTGAATTTGATAAGTGTTTGAATAATAACATTATAAATATGAAAATACATATAGAAAATTGATTTAATGTGATATAACTTGATCTTTGGTCTGTTTCCTAAAATTGAAATGCATCTTTTTTTTATATATATGGCCATTATTCATCTTGTGAATTATATCCTGTATGATTGTGGTCATGGTAATGATAATTTTAACCATCTATATTTCTGAGATGAGGTATTGTAATTATTTACACTATTTACCATATTTGACAGCATATAAGATGCATGGGAGTATAACCCCCCCCCCCCATTTCAGCAGGGTAAATCAAGAAAAAATTAGTAACTAATAAAATTAGTAAACCTACATATGGCATATAAGATGCAGGGGAATTTTAAAAGATATTTTAGTAAAAAAAAAAAAGGGCGCCTTATATGCCATTGAATATGGTACATTGTTCAGACCGGTTTCCTCATCTTCATTGCCGTATTCATGACTTTCATCCATTGTATGTTCTGGCTTTCTTCAGATGATTTGAATTTCGAACTGAACCTTTTATTTCATTGACTGGGGTAGATTGTTCTAGTTCCACATGCTAGGCCTCCTCAAGATGACTCAGTATCAGTTATCTACCTGGAGAGTTGAGTAAAAGGGAGATAACTGATAGTGAGATATCTGGAAGAGGCATGGCACATGGAACTAGAACAATCTACCCCAGTGGATGAAATAAAGGGTTCAGTTTGAAATTTCAATCACCTGAAGAAGGCCGGAGCATACAACAGTTGAATTGTTGTGAATATGGCAATGAAGATGAGGGCAACAATACAATCAATGTAAATAGTGTAAATAATAATATTAACCCTTTTCTTATATAGAAACATTTGCCATTCATTAACTGAACAATAAGGCTACTTTAGTTATGCTTTTCTTGACTCCCTAGCCAATGGGATCAAAGTGTAATATCTGTTCTCATCACTGATGATAATGTTAATATTATCTGTTTTCTTATAAAGGAAATCTTCGGAATTCAGTTGAAATTTATAAAATCTTTCTCTTAAAACAATTTTTCAGAAAAATAGGTTTCTAAAGTCCAGTAGCTGTTATAGCTCTTTCCAGTATTGATGGGAGTTTCCTTCTTAACCTTTTATTTGAAGTAGTGTGGAATGTCTACATCTTGATTATGTCATTATTTTCTCTCTGAGTGTCATGTGTTATCCATTTCAGTTGTTGCTGTTGTGGAAAGCCTTCAAATGATTGTGGTTTTTCTTATTTCATACAGTTCTTTCTTTCTGATCCTGTAGCACAAGGGCATGAAGTTCAAAGAAGTATGGTCCTCTCTAACACCTACAGGGTTCATTCACTGAAACCTATTTTTAATCATTGATCTTAGAAAGCAGTAGTTTGATTGATTTGTTTTAAATGGCTTATCAACTTTTTGCAGGTAATTTTAATTTTTTGTTTGTAATAACTTTTATTGAGATAATAATGATTTACTGATACAAGTCATATTAATTAACCTATAGCCGTGGGGGGGGAGAAGAAGTGGATTCATAACTTTCCCAAGTGTATTTATGCATATGACTATAATGAACCTGACTAGAATTGGAACTCCGTTCTTAAATTTCAAATTACGTGCCTTTATCCATTACACCACCTGCACATACAACCTTACTGCACCTGGTATTTCCAAGCAGTTACCCATCTAGGTACTGACCTAGCTTGAAGTTGCTTAACTTCAATGAATCTATGAGAACTGGTGGATAAAGCATTAATAAACAGCTGACAGTTTAAATATTTCTGAATGGTTTAGATACCATGTATGACATCCATATGAAAGTTTTGATATGAGAACTCTGTTTAAGAATTTAAGATGTTAGGTTAACGTTTTGGCTTTTAAACAATTTATGGCATTGTGTGAAAGTACTCGAAGCGTAGCGTATTCTATGTTCAATTTCCTCATCTCCTTTACTACTACTATTACTACTAATAATAAACTAAATATATATATATATATATATATATATATATATATATATTTATTAAAGACATTTTTTTTATTTTAACATTCTTTTTATATACAAAGATTTAAATAAATGCTCTGTTTATAATAAACAGTATTAAATAACATTTACCAGCCTGAATGTCCGAGAAATTTTCATAGAAAATATTCGTCCTTTGACAGGATTCAAACCTGCATCCTATATGGAACCGTCATTTACGCTGACGTGCCTAACCTCTCGGCCACAAAGGAGCGTTCGGTATGCAGTAAATTCGACCTTGCCTAATGAACGCTCCTTTGTGGCCGAGTTGGTTAAGGTCGTCAAATGTAAATGACAGTTCCGTATAGGATGCAGGTTCGAATCCTATAAGATAGGACGAATATTTGGACAGATGAAAATTTCTCGAATTCAGGCCGGTAAATGTTATTTAACAGCCTGTTTATTATAAATAGAGCATTTACTTAAATACTTGTATCTATAAAAAAGAACGTTAAACATAAAAATGTCTTTAATAAATAAATTGTCAGACTTTGTCCATTTCTTAATATATATATATATATATATATATAAGTTACGAAGAACTTGGTAAACCGTATGGGTAATTCCAAGGAGCATGAAATCCTGAGAGCTCATATATATATATATATATATATATTGAGATATTTGAAGTGTTTCTTCTATGTGCCATGTCCTACAAGATGTTGGTGATCATGGCTCTCCACAGTTTCTTGTTCTTTGTAGCTCATACTAAATTTTGTCTTTCTGTTATCTCTCCTAAACACTGTAATGCCATCCATTTCCACAAGTTATTTTCCTCTGTCCCTCTTGCCTTCAATCTATCCAGTTAGTATTAAATTTTCTTCTTCTATGTGCTGTGTACCTTCAAGATGTTGGTGATCTTGACTCTCCACAATTTCCTGTCCTTTGCAGTTCTTAAATTTTGTCTTTCTATTATCTCTCCTAAACCCTGTTCTGCCATCCATTTCCATGAGTTGTTTTTCTCTGTCCCTCTTGCCTTCAGTCTGTCCAGTTAGTATCAAATTTTCTTCTATGTACTGTGCCCCTTCAAGATGTTGGTGACCATGGCTCTCCACAGTTTCCTAACCTTTGTAGCTCTTAATAAATTTTCTCCTTGTCTGCTCTGCCATCCATTTCCACAAGTTATTTTCTTCAGTCTCTCTTGGCTTCAGTCTGTCCTATTAGTATCATCTTTCTTTTTCTGTGTGCTCAGTTAGTATCAAATTTTCTTCTTCTATGTGCTGTGTCCCTTCAAGATCTTGGTGATCATGGCCCTCCACAATTTCCTGTTCTTTGTAGCTTTTACTAAATTTTGTCTTTCTATTATCTCTCCTTAACCCTGTTCTGCCATCCATTTCCATGAGTTGTTTTTCTTTGTCCCTCTTGCCTTCAGTCTGTCCAGTTAGTATCAAATTTTCTTCTTCTATGTACTGTGCCCCTTCAAGATGTTGGTGACCATGGCTCTCCACAATTTCCTGTCCTTTGTAGTGCTTAATAAATTTTGTCTTTTGTTTCTAATCAAATTTTACTGTCTCTTAATACTTTTCTCCATGAAAAAAAATCCAAGTCAATAAAATGAATAAGAATAAATTTAAGATGGTAAAAAGGTGAGGGTATGTGTTTGGTTATAGGCTATTTTTAATGCAAGAACAAATCTGTGTAAAAAGCGTATAACAAAACAAGAAAAATTTGAATTTCAATACTACCCTTTTTGAGCCAGTCAATAAAATGAATAGAGGCAGTTTAACCATTAGTGGTTTGCAAATAACTTTGTTCACTGAACAAAAAGTTTCTCCTCTCACAAGCAATTATGATTGTAGAATGATAGTATATTTGTACTTTGCAATTATGTTGTCATGTCCTGCTAGAGCAACAGGAAAGTGACTTTGACTGAAATCTAGAAATTTCACAGTCATATACGAGGATTGATATTACATAGCAGTTTAGTGTGCTTTTCTTTGTTTTCTAATGAGATTCTACTATGTCTTCATACTTGTTTAGCAAAAAAAAATACAATAAAAACAATACAACTATATTTAAGATGGTTTAAAAGGCTAAGATATGTGAGCAACAATTATAGTTTTAATTTTTAATACATGAACAATCTTTGCAAAAAGTGTATAACAGAACTAGAAAGATTTAGATTTCATTACTAACCTCCTTTTAGCCAATCAAAAAAATGAATATAACTAACCAATCAGTGAACAGCCAAATGCAGCATATTCTGTACCTGGCCTTTTTGTTTCTATTTTCCTTAAAACTTTCACATTGCTAACATATTCTCAGTACCCTTTTGTAGGGCCATCTCTGTTGCCTTAGTCTCCTCTTCATTTGTGAATAAATTGTCCAGCATTCACTACCATATAGGAGAATTGATATTAAAATTAGTTTAGCACTCTTTTCTTTGTTTCTAATATTTTTTTCCTGTTTCTTAATACTTTGTTTAGCTTTTGGAAGGCCTCTTTTTCTATTTCGATACACCTTTGGAATTCTGTAACACATTTTCTGTTTACACTATTTACATTGTTTGGGCTGTTGTCCTCATCTTTATTGCCTCAGTTTCAATTAACTCCCTTTAGCAACTCAACTCTCCAAGTCTTTATTCACCTCTGCTGTGGTCAGGTATTGAACTCACAACTCTTTGGCCCAAGCAGAGGTGAACAAAAACGAGTTGAGTTGCTAAAGAGAATTAACGGAAAAACTGAGATATCCAGAAAGGGCATGGCATGTGGAAATAGAACAATCTGTCCTCGTTGACAAAATAAATGGTTTGATTCAAAATTCCACCGTATATCACCTATTGAAATCAGTCATTTATGCACCATGCGTGATACATGCTTAGGTGATCATTTATCTTTCGATACATGACTGACGAGGCGGATTTTTTCCTGCAGTTAGTTGCCATTTCTTTCTGCAGTAGACCAGTTGCCATCCAAGGCTATAGAACCCAGTCTCTGCTATTTACCCATAGCTGGGGGGAGAAGAAGAGGATTCATACTGTTATAGTGGAACACACCTATTCTATAGTTAATAGACTCTCCCACCTATAATAAGTAGGAGTAGTAAGAGTAACAAGGAGTTGCTCAGTGGGTCGGTCAGTCAGTCGATGCTGGACAACCATTAGTCGGATACTAAAAGTATCAGCAAACACCATTAGATTTCTCTGCATCATTACCTATTATATCAAGTTCCTAACGTTTTGTACATCGAACCTATTTTAAGACCGACTTAGTACAAATACAAGCCTCCACTGTGAAACCGCTCCATAACACATACCTTTCCTAATGGTTTAGCATATAAGTGAATATAATGGATTTGACTGGAATTTGAACTCAGCTCTCTGATTCCTCAAGGCCAGAGCATACAATGACCAAAATTTTGTGAATATGGTAATGAGGACAACAGTCCGAACAATGTAAATAGTGCAAATAGTTACAATACATCACCTCAGAAATATAGACAGACATTTTCTGTTGTTTGTTAAATCAATTCCCAGTTAGTTAAGTTTCTGTACTTTTATATACAATAGCATTTACACTGATAATATAAATTTATATCCTATTCTAGCCGATTGTAATCATCCTTCTCATTTGTAATGACGGCTGAAAGAAGTCAATTTGTTATTGTAAGATTTGTTATTGTTTACAAGATACATTTTACTCTGTGGTTTAGGACTTTTCTTTTTCCCTTTGTTGTTGTTTTGCAGGGAAATTGAACAGATTTTTTTCAATGTGTTATCATCTTTGAACACATATGTACAATGGGAAGTGTTCGTTTTTAATTCAAACATTTTATGAGGATTTGTTTATTTGCTTTGTTGCCTAGAGTAAAACAACTTCAAATATAGAAACACTAGAAAAAATATGTTTCTCTTTATAGAACCTAATAAAAAAAAAAGAAAAGAAAAAAATGATTTACACTATCAATACATGAAAAAGTAGCTGTTATAGAAAAACAATCTGATACTCAATACAAAACAATATAGTCCCAGGAATTATGGGTACACAACATTAATGTTTCCATCAGCCCAGGCCTTCACAGCTTGGACCCACCCTGCCACGAACATTGAATTGAATCATCGTATTCCCTTCATATTCCATTAGTAAGGAGTAAGTTCCACTAAGACAGTTTAATTCCTAGATCTGTTGCAATGTGGAACAGAATCCCGAGTGGGCAATTAACAGGAGATAACTGATAACTGACATCCATTAGACATGGCACGTGGAACTAGAACAGTCTACCCCAGTGAGTGAAATAAAGGGTTCAGTTCAACATTCCAACCACCTAAAGAAAGCCAGAGCGTACAATGGCCGAAATGTTGTGATAAATATGCCAACAAGGAGGAGGACTATAGTCTGAATAATGTAAATAGTGTATTTGCCATTTAATTTTGCATTTTTTGGTATTAGTTGTTCCCAACCAAATAGTTCCCAGGTAATATTTTTTTGTTCACTTATCAACCCAATCCTTTGCGGGTTATTTAAATCTGGAACATATTTTGGAATATAAGAATAATTTTTTTCTTTGCAAGTGAATTAACAACTTTTGGAAATAACAATGATTTTTCCAGATATCAGCCCTATTATTAAACCCATAGTTGGGGAGAGGTGATAGATTTATACCTTTCCAAAAGGTATTTGCATGAGATGCTTTGATCTATTCCCCCATCCTTCTCTTCATTCTTTCCTCTATAATGTATCTTTACTCTTGCTCCCATTCTCTGTAACCCCTTGCATGCTAGTGGCACTCCTGCCTTGCTTGGGGTGAAGAGCTTAAAAAAAAAAAGAAGTGAATATAACGAACCCGATTAGAATTCAAACTTGGCTCTTTGATTTCTCATTCTAAGTCACTATTCATTACACAACCAGCACATTGTTATCCATGGCTTCCCTCTGTCTGTCTTGCTTCCATGTGCCTTGTGAGTGTCAAATTCTTCAAGCCCTCTTTTCTCATTATGTATTCCAGAAATTTCAACTTTCTTTTTCTGACTTGGATACAATTGACTCAATACAATTTTTCTTTGTAATCCTTTAAAGATTGTTTTGATTGATTAAAAGTTTGATTGTATTTATTTTATTATTAATATTTTTCTTTTACACCCACCCATCAAAAGTTACTCAGTCTATATCAGATGAGCAAACATTTTTTTTATTAATTCTTATTTTATGTGCCAAGACATGGCTCTCCACAACTTCCTATCCTCAGCGATGTTTGTCTTTTTACTATAACTACCAAGTCTGCTAACCATTTACACAACATTGTTAGGTAGGTTATTCACTGTTCGTCTCTGCCCCTTTAATATATTGTATGAAATGTCAAATTCCTTGACCACTCTCTCCTCACTACATGCTCCAGAATAGAAGTTATTTTATCTGTGATATAGTGATACTTGTTTATTAACAAGTGAGAAAGTTACAAAATCTTGTTTTTCTTTTTTTTACAGATACTCATTTGAGCCTGGATATATATTTTTTTTAATTTCTTACAGTAAGGTTCATCCTGTACAAGGCCTGGGAGCCACTTGAGGTAGAGGGTTACATTAAGAGGCAAGTTATGCAGATAGAAGAGGAACATAACAGTTAAGCCTAGACTTGAACAGGTTAAGATTGTAGTGTTTGGGAAGGCATCCTCTTAAGAGTCAGTTTCACAGATCAGAGGTTCGCATGAAGAAGTTGTTCGAGGTTAACTCACCAATGGGATATGGAGAGAATGTGAGTGGTTTGCTACAATGTAAGATCATGACGGGTTCTAGCCATGTGGGTTAGAACTGGCAGAACCATGGAATGTAGTTTGTTCGAGATAGAGCAGTGTGAGGCTCACCACACCGCACCTACGAGAAGGAGGTTATTTGAAATGGGTATTCATCTTCTTTCGTGTGTCGTGTCTCTTCAGAACGTAGGCGATCAAGGCCCTCCACATCTTCCTGTCCCTTGTAGCACTTTTATCCTTTTGTTATTTCTCTCAAACTCTGTTCTGTCATTGACTTACTAAAGCCCACCAAGTATATTACACGCTACTTCCCTCTGTCCATCTTTCCCTCTATCTGTCCTGTGAGTATTAGATTTTCCAAGTACTCCTTCCTCATTACATGCTGCAGAAATTTCTACTCCCTCTTCCTGATGTTAATTATATTTCCAATTTGTTTCCATTCTCTCCAAAACCTTGTTGCTCACATCTTTAGTCCATGGTATTCTCAGCATTTTTCTGTAGAATCACATTTCTGTTCCCTTAAGTCTCTTCTTCATCTTTGAGGAGATTGTCCAGCATTCACTGCCATACATGAGGACAGCTATCACATAACAGTTAAGTACTGTTTTCTTTGTTTCTAACTGCATTTTTCGATCTCTTAATACTCTGCTTAGCTTTTGGAATGCATCTTTGCCTATCTCAATATGTCTTCGGATCTCAGTGTCGCACTTTCCATCCTCTTTTAGAACACTTCCCAGATATTTAAATTTCTGTACCTGCTTAGTCTTCTCAATTTGTCTCACAGAGATTTATTCACTGCGAACCACATGGAACTTTGCTAAAAAAAAACAAAAAACTCTTACAGCAAATTATAGTATTCGTCCTACATTGTGATTGGCTGCAAAAAAGAACTGAGCGCTTATATTATTTAAGCCTCGCTGTATCCGTGCACAAAGAGAGAAAGATAATGATTTTTTTCGCTATCGGCCTTTTTATTTCCCCCCTCTTTTTAAGTAAGTCTAATAAAAGACGCCTAACAGGAAGAAGATAATTTGGCTTTCCTTTTAATTCAAGATTAGTTCCATGTTAATCATTTTTATAAGAATTTTGTAAGAAACGTGAAAAATTTCAAGTTTCTATTCAGTGAAAGATGTTTTAGGTCTTCTTATTTCATAATTCAATGAACCAATTTGCAGACATTACATTTAACTTTTAAACAGGCAACATATCAACCACTTGATAAGCTTGGCTATTATTAATAAAATAGAAAATAGTGATTATCGATAATGTTCTTATTCTTGTATTATTTCAAACTATTATTCTCATCTTAGTTGATATAGAGGTTATTATAGACACATTTCGACCTGGTACCCTCTGGTCATCATCAGGTTTTTTATTGATTGGCTGATATGTGCTATATCTGTCGATTATTTTTATATTTTGTCCCTTTCCTGCAATATCAGTTGTCCATTTCTGTTGAATTGTTTCATCACTATCAGATCTAAGGATTGGACTTATGAACAGCTGTTCTCATCTTGGTTGATATAGATGTTATTATAGGCACGTTTCAACCTGGTACCTTCTGGTCATCATCAGGTGTTTATTGATTGGTTGATATGTGCTATATCTGTCAATTAGTGTGATATTTTGTCCCTTCTCTGTGATATCAGTTGTCCATTTCTACCGAGTTTTTTTGTCACTATCAGATCTAAGGATTGAACTTATGAACATGAAATGATTGTATTATGTATAAAAAAGGTTAAAAAAGGTGAGAAATAATGGAAGTGTTAATATCAGTATCAATAATATCAGTTATGAACAGGGCCACAAGTTTCTGACTGTTTTTAAAAATTAAAACATTCCCCTTGCCATATTTATATAATATAATAATTAATTAGCTATTATATTTCTCTAGCTCTTCAAATGTATAACTAATTCTAATTTCTATATTCCCATGTTTACACTATATTAATTTTATCTTATGAACTGTCCCTCTTCTAAGAACTCTCTTCCCTTTTATCATTTATATCTCTTTATCTATGTATTTTAGATTTGTTTTTGAATACAACTTTGTATTTTTAAGTATAATTTTTTTTTAAGTATAACTTTGTATTTTTAAAATATAACTTGTTTTTAGATATAACTTATTTTTAAATATAACTTTTTTATTTTATTTTATTTTTATTTTTAAATGTATAATTTATTATCTTACATTTTTAATATATTTCATTTTTAAATATAACCTATTTATTTTTATTAAATATAACATTTTTAAATATAATTTTACTTATTTTTAAATATAAATTATTTATTTTTAAATATGACTTGTTTTTGGAAGGTGACTTTTTACTTTTAAGTATGACATTGTATTTAAATATAACTTTCTATATTTTAAACATTTTTTAAACCCCTTTTTATTCCTCTCTTAGTTTTAAATTAACATTTCATTCCTCATATAACCCCAATTTAATGTCATAAGGTTAATATCGAGGTTTAATTTTATAAAACCTCTTCCCTTTAAGACAAATACCTTCCACCCTCCCCTGACCGCTGCCTCATGCTTTTCTTCTGACTGAAATACTGAAATGGATAAATTTTGTATTAGTTTTTTGACAGTTTTTATTTTTTATTTTAGCTTTCACAGTTAAATTTCTATTTCTGATATGAACTCAGTCTATACTGAAAACTGACAAATTATATTTTCGTCTGTCAAAATAAGCTAATTCCCCATATGAGGTGATTTGGGATTTAATTGTGTATTAATTTTTGCTCTGTAATAATAAATACATTGAGCTCTTTTTGTGGATCAGTCTTAATATTTTATATCACTAGGATCCACTTGGATTATATACCAATGGATTTATTACCTTTACTATATATATGATTATATATCAATGGATTTATTACCTTTACTATATATATATATATGTATATATATATATATATATATATATATATATATATATATTAACTGATTTAAAATATGGTTTCTTTACTACACAGGAATTACAACATTTCAAAAGCCAAAGCTAAAAACTTCAAATTTAATTATATAATTAAATTAAAAGCATTAGTTCTGTTTCATCTTCAAGCGAATTTTGGAATAACTTTCTTATTTTTAAATTTACTGAGTTTTAAAAACACATACAATTCATAATTTTTTGTTTCCAAGAATACAGAGAAATCCAGTCATTTAGACATATTAACTATTATTGTATCAATTATGAGTTATGTTCAGAAAAGAGGTTAAGTTTAGGGATGGTAGGGGTGCATTTTTCAAGGAATTTTGACATCCGTTCAAGGCATGTCGTCTGTTTTTTTATCAACAACAAAAAGTTTTCGGCATTTTTTTCCTGTTAAATTCGTACTTGTATACTTAAAGATTCTTTCTAAAAGGTGTGTTTGGGTTAGAATAGGTTATATTGAACTACAATTATAAAATATTATTTTTACTCATAATTACTAATAGACTATATTTCTTTTTAAATCAAATAAATGTAATAGAATTACTTAAATTATTTTAAAAATTAGTGTTTAAAAAAAGTGTTTAAAACTCAGTAAATTTAAAAATAAGTTATATTTTAAATCACTTAATTTATAATATTTATGCTCTGTAAATTTACATTGAGCATTATTTTGTAAAAATAAAAATATCAATAAGAACACCAGATTATATATCTTACTGTTCTTTTCTTTTTATTATAATATATATATATATATATATATATATATATATATATATATATATGATATACACATTCAGTTAAAAAAAAACAAACCATAGTGGATATAAGAGGACAACAGTACAAACTATTCAAGCTTATTCTTGTATTATTTTGAATTATTGTCCTCATCTTGGTTTATATAGATGTTATCACATTTCGACCAGGTACTCTCTGGTCATCATCAGGTGTCCATACAGGGGGATGAAAAAGTAGATATATAGTAATGAAAAATAAAACATGCACACAAAATGTATTGTATTGATTATATAAACATATCAGTACAAGTATAATACTTACTGTATACCTACTTTTGCAGCCCCTTTTATTGATTATTATAATATTTTGTTCCTGTGATATCAGTTATTGTCTGTTCGTGCTGAATTGAGGAATCACTACATAATCCAAGGATTGAACTCATGACTACTAGACAATGGTTACACATGTATAGCTATCCCTGTATTCCTTTGAGGTGTGTTTTTTTTTATATTCTATTTCAGATGGATTTTGATATTTGGTTATGATGACAGGTTTGTATTTGCTTTTCATAATTTAGTATTTCATTTCTAAGATAAGCAATTGGCGATATTCTTGTATTATTTCAAACTGTTGTTCTCATCTTGGTTGATATAAATGTTATTATAGACAACATTTCAAACAAGTACCATCTGGCAGGTCTAGCAAGTGCTACCTCCTAAACCTCCTGGGGCCACGTCAGATTATGGAAAGTGCAGTACTATGAGCCTTGCTATCTTATCAACATCTGCTTTTTTTCTTCCTACATTTATATACAATACAAATTAAACTAAGCAGAAAGGATGACAAATTTGTTGGGATTTTGGCATCATTTTGGGGTCTTTTTTCTCTCATTCAAATCTGTGAATTTGTTTTGTTGATGATAAATCTCGTAAAAATACTATATAAAATTCACTATTTTTTTATCCATAATACTGAACGTGTTAAAATTATTCGCGTTTTTAACAAGAAAAATTTCTTAAAATTAATAGTTAATCCTTACATAATACTTTCTTTTACTTTGTCATCAAAATGGCATCATCTGCATATCTTATGTTGTTAAAATTGTGCCCACGAATAATAAATCCTGGTAGTACTTCTAGTTCTTTAAGGATCACCTTGATGTAAAGGTGAAATAAATCCAGTGAGGAGATATAAATAACCTTGTCTTATGCCCATTTCTATTTTAGTATTTCATTTCTGAGATGAGTAATTGTCAATATTCTTGTATTATTTTGAACTATTCCTCTCATCTTGCTTGATATAGATGTTATTATAGATACAACATTTCGACTAAGTAGCCTCTGGTCATCATCAGGTATCCATTGATATGGGATATTTCTTGATTTTTGTGATATTTTGCCCCTGTAACATCAGTAATTGTCCATTCCTGCTGAATTGGTGCATCAATGCCAAATCCAGATATTGAACTGATGACCACTAGATGACAGTAACATGTATAGCCAACTCCTATAACCCCTATGCCACTGTCCCAAAGAAGATTAGTGGTATGTTTTTTTGAATCTTTTATATTCAGTGTCAAATGGTTTTTGAAATTCGGTTATTATGGTGGGTTCGTACTGCTTTTTCATAATTTAGTATTTCATTTCTGAGTAATTGTCAATGTTCTTGTTGATTCCCCCGTGGACTATAGGCCACATCTACATCTTGCTAAGTTGTGTGGCTGTGGTTTTGGTGGCAAATAAACTTTTACCGGATATAATTGCTAGCGCCACACCCAGCTGGATATGAATTCATAGTTTTCCTTCTCGGAGACTGTTTTATAAGATGGAATTGTTAACCCCACACTCAGGAGTTGTTCTACTATACTGGTTGCAAACCCAAGTGAGAGAATCCAGTCTATCCTGCTATTTAACTCATACCTAGGGAGGGAATAGATGGATTCATATCAGCATGTTAATCCCTCTTTCCACATCAGTAACTGCTACGCTACATACATATCCATATCAATAATCTTCTTTTATGTGCCATATCCCTTCAGGCCGTTGGCAATCATGGTTCTCCACAATTTCCTGTCCTTTGTAGCTCTTAATTTTGCCTTTTTCGTATTTCTCCCAAACCTTGCTCTGCCATCCATTTACCTAAGGTTGCATTGTTTTACTCAGCTGGCATCTTAATCACACCCTTTCACTGTTGAAACTATTAAATGTAGCCGTCTCTACTACTCCAATAGCTTTATATCTCGCACCTCTTGCCTGTAGAACTCCCTCCCCTCTTCCTGTTTCCCTGATAGCTATAATCTCCAACTATTCAAATGTGATGTCAATCGACATCTCCAGATGCCTTGATCTATCCCCAAATTCTTCTTTATTTTTCCTTTCATCAATCCTTGATCTTGCTCCAACTCTCTGTAACCCCTCCGTGCTAGTGGCTTCCTGCCTTGCTTGGGGTGAAACGCTTAAAAAAAAAATCCCTTGCCTTCAGTCTGTCCTGGGAGTATCAAATTTTCCATGTTCTCTTTCCTAATTATATGCCTTAGAAATTTCAACTATATCTTCTTGATGTTAAGTATTAGTATCTTTTTTGATTCTATTTTCTCTAAAACTTTGTCGTTGCTCACATGTTTGGTTCATGGTATTCTTCTGTAGTGCCACATTTCTGTTGTTTCAAGCCGCTTCTTCATTTGTGAGAAGATTGTCCAGCATTCATTGCCATATAGGAGAATTGATATTACATAATAGTTCTGTACTCTTTTCTTTGTTTCTAACAAATTTTTTCTATATCTTAATACTTTGCTTAGCTTTTGGAAGGCATTTTTCGCTATCCCAATACACCTTTGGATTTCAGTGTCACACTTTCCATCAGAGCCATGCAAATAAACTTCCTACAGTTGTTTGTACAACATTTCATTCTTTAAACATTTGTAGATTCAAATTTATGTATATATTTAAGAGTAATAAGAAATGTTCAATCACTAACAACAAGTGAAAAGAATTTATCTAAACTTCATATAAAATTTGTTACAGCTACAAAAACAATAAGAAATTTAATACAAATACATTTTTACATTAATGTGTGTGCCCTCCAAGACTGAATCCTTGCACTTGCATTGTTCTAAATTTTCATCAACAGCCTTCCCCGATGTCATCAGTTGTCAACTTGTTATCTATGCTAACTGAAAAAAAAAACCCAAAAAACTATTTACTCCTGTCTTAATAATAAGTGTGATTGGTTTGATAATGTCAAATTGGCAGCTGATCCCCCAAATGATATTCAATCTTTTGTTAACTGGGGCAAGGAATGGCTTGCTAATTTTAACACATCCAAAATGAAACGGCTCTTTTTTTAATCATCTTAGAGAACTTTTTTTTGCCTGATGCTAACTTCCAGGAGAGGGACTCATTGTGAAAAGATGATTCACTGTGTTCAATCAGTGAGTCATTGGAAAGTTGTTTCAGTGTTATGCTAGACAATTTTTCTCACCGGAATCTTTTTTACACCTTTACAATCTTTTTACACTGCAATGTTATCAATCCTGACCTGGTATCTTGGCTTCAGTCACTTTTCCGTCACCATAAGTTCTATGCTAAAAGTTCCTTCTCTTGCCTTTCTTGCACATGGAACTCTCTTTGAGCTTCTTGCTTTCCACTCATCTTTGATTTTCCAAAATTTAAATGCAATGTTTATCATTATAGTCTGTCTTTTTGAATTCTATTCTTTTATTATTCTATTGCTGTAATAATGTTTTTTTCCGCAGATTTCTTTGACACTCAGTAACCCTATGAATCCTAGTGGCTTTATTGCCTTGCTTGGGGTGAAATGATTAAGAAAAAGAAAGAATAATAACAATAAAAAAACCTGAATGAGGAATAGATCATAAAAATGATTACAACAAATACGCAGGTGAAATATCTAGAAATTTAAATAAAAAAATATACAAACACTAAATGGATGTTTTATGAAATAACACACACCTTAGATGTTCATTGTAATAGTTGATTTTGTTTAGTGGCATATCAACGCCTCTATGGGTTATTTAATATCAAAATCTAAATATTTTGAACACAGTTTTATGGCTTCAACTTTTTAAAGCCAGAAAATAATTTTAAACTGTAAGAATTTTTTTTTTGAGATAATAATGATTTAGTGATACACGTCTTACTAATTAACCCATAGCAGGGGGAGAAGAGGCGGGTTCATATCTAATCAAAATTATAATGTGGATATAAAGTGGAGGATCAATTCTATATTACAATCAATATATAAACGGATCCCTCACTTTGTGGCCACGGTAGTTTCTATACATTTACATTCCAGAGAATGTAAATAAATTAAGTGTCTGTGCATAGAGATGTCCTTTTTTGATTCATTTTTTTTACAGCTTATCAACCCTTTGCAAGTTATTTAAAGCCAGAAAATATTTTTAGATTTTAAGAATTTCTTTTTAATAATAGTTTAGTGATACAAGTTTTACTAGTTAACCCATAGCTGGGGAGAGAAGAGATGGATTTGTACCATTCCCAAGAGTATTTGTGAATAAGTGAATATAATGAACTCAAAGGAAATTGGAACTTGGTTCTCAGATTAACAATTCTGAGCCATTATCCATTACACCACCTGCACATCCAAGCTTGCAGAACCTGGTATCCTGATAAAGAATTATAACTGATGTTTGTTGTATTTAATTCCCTCCCCATGCATATATATGATTCCACTGATAAAAACATTGTTTAGTCGAAGTCCTTTCAAAGGACAAAATGTAACACATGGATTTTTTTCCATTTTGTCATTCAATTACTCATATATTTAAGCCCCCCCCAATATTGTTTAATTTTAAATTTACATAAAATTAAAGCATATATTCTTATCCATTTTTTTTTTTTTTTCAGGCCCTGGCATTTCTGAATTTTACACAACACATTCACTTCTTCGGACAACCCGAAAGAAGCCTTTACAGAAACGGTCATCTTATCCCCGTGATTCAAGCATCAATACAAGGAACTTGAAGACACCTAACATCGGTCATATTCCTGATTGTACACAGTGGATTGTAGACTCGACAGAGATGACGCAATCACCAGATGTACGGAAGAAATTCTAAATGCAGATAAAAGAAAAACTATAATTAAAGAATTGCAGAAATATATTGGACGAAAAACGAGAGACAAAACAAGAAAAGTAAAAAAAAGAAAAACATTTTCATTTATTTCTTTTTTGTTATCTCTTAAAGATTTTTTGTTTTGCATCTTCTAAGCGACTTCATTACTTTAATGAAACTTTTGTGTGAAGCGGAAAAAGTAGAAAAGAAATTTAGTTCCAAGAAGTTGATAAAATTTGTCTTTTATTTTTAACACAAAAAAAAAAAAGCCCTTACCTAAATAGCCTGTAATTTAATATTTTGTCAAATACACACGTCTTTATCTTTTAATTACTTGAAATATTTAAATTATGTGCGAGAAAAGGTGAGCATACCTCTGGTGTGGTTATTGATTTTTTTTTGGCGGGGGAGAAAAAAAGATCAAGTGCTCACAAACACAGAACATCTCCAGTTCCAGAAGTTGTACTCTAAATACAACTCCAAGAAGCAGGCATTGATTAGATATTGATTCTTGCGAAAACAACATTGATCAGAATTTCACGTTCTTCCAGCATCAGTTGTACTCTAAAAATGTTCAGTTACCACTAAGCAGGCTGTGTGAAGTGTGGAAAATTGGCGCACCCTTTCCAAAGAGTGAAAACTTTTTCAACTCAATGTTTAATAATCATTTTCTCAGATAAATTGGATTTTCTTTGATTTTATTACAGTAACTCTATTTAAAAGATAAATCAATTAATCATTCTCTCATGACTTTATCAATAAGAAAACAATTTTAAATAAACTTATGGGTTCCTTTGATAGCAGTCTTCATCATCATCATCATCATCATCATCATCATCATCATCATCATCAGTTTCATGACTGGGTGGGGTTGTAGAGCCACTGGTCAGCTGAGCACATGACAAACTTCCTCTATATATCTCACTTGCATGCTAATTTCTGAGATCACAGAGACTCAGAAATTGACACAGCAACCTTCACCTTGTCTTTATCATTGGGTCTAGTGTCTCTTATCTTCCCCTAAATGATAGGCCATAGATTCTCTTTGGGGTTCAGGTCAGAGTTAACCAGCCAATCAATTCCATTCTAATAGCTACCTCTTTCCCACTTTTCACCTGTAGTACTCTCTTCTGGCTTCTTGTTTTCCTGTCAACTACAATCTTCAAAAATTATCATCTGCCTTTTTGAACCGTGTTCTTTTATTGTCCTTTCTTGTCAATAATGTTTTCTCAGCACCTTGTTAGCAGATGAAAACATGACATGCTTTATGGGGTTCTAGTTAGGTGAGATGAGAGTCAAACTCAATCATGCTATAGTCAACAAGCAGGTTCCTGAGATTTTTGTCACTGTAGCTGGGTGCTGGTTCTGCTGGTAAAAACTCAGTATCTTCTGAGCAGATTTAAACATGATATAGTCTATGGAGATTCAATCAGTCTAGTTGGCTGATCAGTCAAGCCTATTAAGTTGCTTAGATGATAAACATTAAACAATCTAAGCTCTTGTCCATTTTATATAAATAGTTCATGTTAAACCACATTGTAGCTTCCTTCATTTGGCACACTTTTTTCTTTTTCAAAGTTGAGATGTACCAAATACTTCTAACAATTTAAGAGTAGAAGAATCATTATTTTGTCAAAGAATCTGACAATTGTAATTTCCTATCCACTCAAAACACCTTTATTTCCCCTATCTGACTCTATTTTTCTCCATTTGGAATTGTTTATGGTTGGAACCATGATGATATCTGATTGTCTTTGACTTTCACCCTTGATCATGGAAAACATGCTTGCCACATACTATCACTGCAGTTCTTGTGATGATCCAAGAATTTCACCTCTAATGTTGCAATATATGTTGGCCTGATGACTCCCTTTGATCATTATGCTCTGCTGCCATTTGTTAACTTGCTTAGATGATAAACATTAAACAACTTAAGTACTTTATATAGTTCAAGGGAGATAAATGATAATCTACAAAGCCCAATAATACTATGGTCAGCAAGCAACTACCTGAGATCTTTGCCAATATAGCTAAGTGCCAAGGCTTGCTGATAAAAAACCAGCATCTTGTTAGCAGATCGAAACATGAAATGCTCTATGGTATTCAAGTCAGGTGAGTTGGCTGGTCAGTTAAGGCCAGTAATACTATGGCCAGCAAGCAACTACCTGAGATTTTTGCCAATGTAGCTATGTGCCAGGTCCTGCTGGTAAAAAAACAAAACAACAGCATCTTGTTAGCAGATCGAAACATGAAATGCTTTATGGGTTTCCAGTCAGGTAAGTTGGCTGGTCAGTCAAGTCCAATAATACTATGACGAGCAAGCAAGTTCCTGAGATTTTTGCCAATGTCTCAGGTGTCAGGTCCTTCTGGTAAAACATCCAGAAGCATGTTAGCAGGTGGAAACATGAAGTGCTGTATGTGATTCCAATCAGGTGAGTTGGTTGGTCAGTCCAGCTCAGTAATACTATGGTCAGCAAGTAAGTTCCGAAGATTTTGGGCACTGTGGTTAGATGCCAACATCTATATGAAGCTTATCAGCAGATGGAAGCATGATATGCTCTAAAAATTTACTTTTAGATGGCTGTGTTGACTCTGGACTTGATAAAATACAGTCAACTAACACCAGCAGAAGACATCCTACACCGAATCATCACACACTGGACTTCAAGCCTCTTCACTTTTCATTATTGATCCTTGAGATGCTTTCAGGTGGAGAGTGTCACATTAATAACCAATTACTATTTAAACTTTTTTTCTTATTAAAAAATTTAAAAAAAAATTTTTTATAGCTATATTCCCAATATATCTTGGAGACCAAGATACAAAATATTCAGATATTTTCTGCATAGTTCACTACCCCCATGTAACAAACTGGGGTAATGTCATCAACTCTTTTTTTTCATGGGGTCAGTATGCATATATCTACAATGGTTGGCTGAAAAGTTCATGGGTTAACTATGAAGGGCTGATGCTAGAACTGTGAAACCGTGCATGCATTAATTTTCACTCTTCATATTAATAACTGCATTGTTTAATCTGACTGTTGACTTATTTTGAAAATAGACAAAATTTGATGTTATCAAGTAGCTGCAGAAAAAAGGCTTTAGCTGCCAAGGACATTCATGCTGACATGGTTTCTACATTAAGGGATGGCACTCTAGTTTTATCTCAGTTTTCAATAGCTTTTGTGCATGATTGTGGTTTTGAAATGGTTTTTTCACCCTCCTTATTTTCCTGACTTGGACACTCATCTGACGATCATCTGTTCCCCAACATAAAAAAAACACTTGGCTGCAAACCAGTATCATAGTGATGATGACATCATATCTGCTGTTGATGACTTTTTTGACCAATGGGATCCAACCAGTACAACACTGATGGAAGAAGTGTGTCGACTGCAAGGAGGATGATGTTGATAAATAAACCTCATTTGGTCACATTCCATGAGAGTATCTTGACCAGCCTATGAACTTTTCAGACAAACCCTTGTGTGGGTATATATATATATATATATATATGGCAGAGAGGGCTTGTAAAGAAACCTGCTATATGGGTAACAGTCTTCCCCCATATCTACTTACCCAGGTTTTGCACATCAGAGAAATGGAAGGAAGAAGACACATGTTATACTCGAAACACTCTCTAGAGCCCAATTACAGCTAAGCCTGGCAGATATCAAATCTAATCTAATTATTATTAAAATTGCTTTCTATATTCTTCTTCTTGTATGTGCTGTGTCCCTTCAGGACATAGGCAGTCATGGCTCTCCACAAATTCCTGTCCTTTGTAGCTCTTAGTAAATTTTGTCCTTTTGCTATCCCTCCTGCTCCCTGTTTTGCCATCCATTTACACAAGCTTGTTAGGTAGGTTATGTGTTGTTTTCCTCTGTCCCTCTTGCCTTTAATCTGTCCTGTGAGTATCAAATTTTCCAGGCCCTCTTTCCTCAATATGTGCCCTAGAATTTTCCACTCTCTCTTTCTGATGTTAAGTATAAATGTGTTATAAAAAGAATAGGATCAGAAAATACCTTAACGAAGACTTTAATAAACAAAATGGCCTGCATTGTGGCTCATGCTAAATAAGAAATGACCAAACCAAAGGTGATTACAAATATATATCAGAGTCCTAAGGGAGGTAATAATTACATAAAGAATTCTAATTAAGGACAGCAATATAGATGACAAAGTTTGTTTCCATTTTCTTTAATACTTCATAATTGCTCACATGATCAGTCTATGGTTTTCTCAGCATTCTTCTGCAGAAACACATTCCTGTTGCATTAGGTTTTTCTTTTTTTATCTGTGATGAGATTTTCAAGTATTCACTGCCATATGGGAGGACTGATATTACATAACAATTAAGTACACTTTTCTTAGTTTCTAACAAAATTTTCCTGCTCTTGTTTAAAAAGAGTGAGAAAAAAACGGAGCCAACAGATGGGGCTCAGAAAACAAAACAGGAGGAGGGAGAGTTATCTCAGACCTTCATTCCATATATTCCAGCTTTGTTTGCCACACCTGCCAAAAAGACCGTCATGCAAAGAATGAACTGCTAAGTCACTCTAGGAGCTGATCATAACAAGACTAAATTTTGTCCAAACAAAACTCTCCCATTATCTTTCGAAATAAGATTGATGCCGACAATTTCTGCTTGTTTAAAAGATTTCATTGGTTTATATTGTTGTCTTCTTTTTCTTTTATAATTCTCTTTTTATGTCACTGAAAAGCATTAACATGTAAACATTTTAATGTGAACCAATCAACATAATGACACCTTAAATAACACTTTTGAATAAAATCTTACTTCTTGGATGAAGACAGAGTTTGAATTATCAACTTTCAACAATTCTTGGTAAATTTTCACCTGAAGATTATCAGAAATTCTTCCAAAAATATTTAAGAAAAGATGTTGAAAAGGTGATCACTTGAAAATTTTTCTAACTGTATAATATTGGTAAGTTCTTATTTATTCTGGCTTTTCTGTTTTTTCTTAAATCTCACAAAATTGTTACTAAACTCCCATGAATAAGATATATATTATTCACTGTTCGTATAATTAATTATAATGGGCACATGGCCAAGTGGTTAGAATGTTTGGATGAGACCTGGATTTGGATCTCACCATTTGTCAGGAAGGAGACTTCCTGATGTTATCAGACTGGAGGGGTCAATCCCAGTGTGTGTCACCTTTGGAAAGTACCGGAAAACCATACCATGGGTTGACCCAAGTTTTGTGAGTGAAACTGAGTAGACAGAACCCTTGGGAGGGGGTGTTGATAGCTATGCTAGCACAAAATCACAAGTCATTGTTGCCGAGGGCTTGAGCGTGCTGGCCTTGTTCAAATTGTTGATCACACTAGATGGTATGCTCTTTCCCAGAAACTGTAACTAAGGTCTGCTCAGCATAGTTGCAGTATAAACCACAGGTGGGCTCTGTGAGTTTTGAATAAACACAAATGTGCCTGAGCAAGTGTCTGCAATAGAGATTGGCTAGCCACACTAGTAGACGGGTATCCTCAAATACAAGTGGCCAGCTATACATAATTACTTATATTTTTAATTTATTTTTGTCATTTTTTGCTTCAGTTCAGAACACAATGTTTTGTTTATTCCATTTATTTTAAGCCAATGCTGGATGTAATATGAAAACCAATATAAAAAAAAATTCATTTTCCATCTTGCTATTTATTTAAACATTTCGCCCAAAGCAAGGTGAATGCATGGAGTTATTTTGAATGTAAGAGAATAAGAAAACTTAATGAGGAGAAGTGAGGAGGAAGAACCCTACAAAAACAGGATTGATGAAGACAGATGGCAAATGGCATTGCATTTAAATTTTACAAGACTGAACATGGCATGGAAGCAAGAAATTGGAAGAGAGTTCCACAAGCGAGAAATGCAAGAAAAGAAAGTCTTAGAATAGGTTGGATAGATTGTTCAACAGTAAAACAGTGAGGCGAAATTGTCACTCTAGTAGCATGCTTAAATCCACACACACACACACACACACAAACACACACACACACACACACACACATGCATATATATATATATATATATATATATTGACCAAATTGTCAGTCTAGTAGCATGCTTAATTCCACACACACACACACACACATATATATATATATATTGACCAAATTGTCGATCTAGTAGCATGCTTAAATCTGCACACACACACACATTGACCAAATTGTCAATCTAGTAGCATGCTTAAATTCCCCCCCCCCACACACGCACACATGCACCCACACATGCACACATACAGGTATAACAAAGGTTCTTTGTCAAGTTTTTTGAATTCTCATATACTTGTATTTTGATTGGTCATTGCAGCTTATGTAACAGCGTTTTCCCCCTAATGAGGGGTGTTTGATCGGTTTGACTCTTTTAAAACCCTTTATTCTACATTCAACACCATTACGTGATAAGACACCAAAAGTGTTAAAACAAAATGGATATTTTTTTAGTGATTTTATAACATACTGATGTTATAATTTTCAAATAGATTATATATATATATATATATATATATATATATATATTAAAATTTATAATTCAGAGTCCTTAGCATTTATTATTATTTTTAAAAAAACAGGGCTTGATACAACAGTAGAGCATATTATTATAATTGTTTTTTTAAAATATATAATCATCGCAACACTAGAATTCCCATGTTTCAAAACCGAAACTTCAATTCAAATTCAATCATAAAAATTAAACTTAAAACACAAAGTTCTGTTCCATTATCAAGCGATGCTAAGAATAACTTTTTAGAAATTAATTCACTTTGTCCAGACAACAACATATTTAGTTACCTCCCCTGAAACATTACTCAAGCCAATCACAGTACTCAACTCAGAATTCTTCACTTCACAAGTAAAAAAATTTTAACTTTCAGATGAACACAGCAATTTTGTCTTTGAAAATGATGAACACTACAATATTTGTCTTGAAATAAACAACAACCTGATGATGAAATTGTGCTATGTCAAAAGTACTCAGAATAAAATAATATGCATCAACACAATAATTTTCTCTCTTTCTTCAATAATGACACCAAAAAGCTTATGTATGACTATGAAAGGATCCAATTGAAAATGAGTAGACAAAACTTGTCTAAATTATTCAATGAAACATGTCTCAGTATATATATATATATATATATATATATATATATATATATATATAAAAGATGTTTGTCTTTGTGCCAGTCTCTCTATCTTTGTGTATGCTATTTATGCATGTCCACATTTCTTGACTGATTTTGATGAAATTGTACACAGATGTTGCAAATTTAACCAAGATAGGTCAGGACCAACTTTTCAATCTCCAGTTGCCCTGCCCCAGGTTTGGCAGAAAAATCAATAAAACTGAAGCTGGGTACGACTTTTTGCAAAAACCAAGGCAAAGTTACATGCAAACAAAATTTTTATTGGATTAGCTGAAGTTCTTTGCACTTAGTTCAAAATATAACTCATGTTATGAGGTTTATGTAGAGTGCTTGATAGTTTTTCTGCAAAACAACTGTAAAAAAATTAGATTTTTCATGTTACTTAAAATAAAAACTTTAATAACTTCTTCACTTTTTATCTAATTTTCTTTAAACAGGTTGCAAAAAATTTGCCATCATACAAGAAATAAGATAGTTCTGCTTGCTTCCCCTCGTATAATAAAAAACTATGAAAAACTGTTCAAAAAGCCTGTTTTTCAGCTATATCTCACTGTTTTTTTTGTCCGATGCTTTCCAAATTTGCCATGTAAATTACATATGACGCAAAATTTGTCTTGCGTGAATGTTTGGTTTAGACTATTTCAGTTAAGTGGATGAAAACTGCGACAAAATCAGCTTTTGCCATTTAGCCAATACTTTCTTCATGTGATTCCATCCTATATTGGCATTCAAACAACCTTTGATGCAAAGATTGTTTGAGAATGATTATACTAAATGCACGAAGAAGGAAACAGCGTTGATGCATTTGCACTTGCAGGTGAATCAAGCTCTGACATTTCATCCCTGTTTTTGTTTGATTATTAGATTTGTGAACAATGCCATACTATTTGAAAGTTATTATGGTCATAGGAAATTTACTGAATATCTAAAACATTGAAAAAATTTAGCCCTGAGTAATGACCACACAAGAAGTTTTTATCGCTGAAATTCATTTATTAAGAACAATCAAACCATAAAAAAGATGAGGTGGGGAGTAGCTTAATATGCTGGATAATGCATACAAGGATGAACACAGGTAGACATTTCTAGACAAGGGTGTATGGATATACAGGGGGTTGCAGTTATACAATTACAGCCAAGTACATCTGGGCAATGTGTTCTGCCATAATACCTATTCTATTATAATGAACTCTCCCACAGATAAGTAGTAGTAGCAGTGGCCAGTTGGGCTCAGTGGTGTTGAGCGAGTCAGTCGATATCGGACATTGAGGTACCAACCATTTGGCGACGAGGATGAGATCCAAAATGTTGTAGAGTAGTTTTCAGAGTGGAGGCTTGTATTTCAATAAGTTGTCTTAAATTAGGTTCGACGTACAAAACATTAGGAACTTGGAAATAAGAGTTAATGACGCAGCAATCTAGTTGTGATGGTTGGTACTTCAATGTTTTATATCGACTTTACTCTCTCAACACCACTGAGCCCAATATATATACTGCTACTACTACTTATATTATCTGAATTCAGAGTCCTTACAATAGAATAGGTATTATGGCATAACACAATGTCAGGTACCTTGGTTAGTATATATATATATATATATATATATATATATATATATATCAAGAAACCAAAGTATTGGTAAAACGAACACAAAGTCTACCAAGTGAACAAAGACGATAAAAAACAAAAACCAATAAATCAAAAACAAAGAGAAAAACCAATACAAAAAGAAAGAAAAGGAAACAAAACTAAGAAAAAGTGTCCAAAAGATAGACACCTACCTAAACAGTAAAGGTCAAAGTTCAGACCACTACTCAAGTTTCACGCTGCCATGCATACTGGTTATGGGAAACATCAGTAGCCATTTAAACATTGTCTTCTTTGAGTTGTGTCTCTGGGACATAGAATGTGTTGACATAAAAATCAATATTACGTGGTGACTGTCAAATACACTAAATTCAATCTTGAAATTATTGTCTATTCCTTTTATGGTCTGTATATATATATATGCCACTAGAGGATTCAGCAGTCCCATATATATATATATATATATATATATATATATATAAAAATTTTTTAAATGGAATTGTCAGGCCTGATGTCAGTTGACCCAGTACTTTATGAGCAACTGTTACGGTTGTACTCTTTCCCAAAACGGGAGGAACCCGAAGGAGGCTATGCTGAAGGGTTAGTCTCCTTTGGGGAGGTATATATAAGTGAACCCGTTTATACGGGTTCAATGGGTAATATTTTGGCATTATAATTTTTAAATTTTTTGCCCACATTAAAAAAGGCCTTGTTTAACATGACACCTTCTACTGAATATCGTCAGGCCTGATGATTCTGTTTAGCATGAAACAGTCTGTCGCTTCTAGTGTTGACTTCAAGGTCCAAAATTTATATTTACATACATTCTATCACTAATATTGAACATTTTATCCCATGAATATTGCATACCTTGAAATTATTTCTTCATATATATATATATATATATATATTTTGAAAAATATGACAAGGTGGAAAGGATTTTTGTGATGCATTTCATCCATTAGGATTTCATTGGACTTAGTTATATTATATATATTATATCATTTTCATTATTTTTATTTATCTGTTGTCATTGGCTGAAGCTGACTGACATATATATCAATAAGAATGGTCAAAGTCTGGCCTTACTAGGCATATGAATACTGTTTTTGCAATGTCGCAGTGCATAGCACGACGCTTTCAAGGAGGTGTCCGAACTTGTCTAGAATCAGGTTGGGGTTGCTGTTGGAGCTGATATGATGCAAAAACCGAAATCGGTGATGAGAACAGTGCATCACCGAAGACCACTTTGATGCATCTAAAATGTATTATTTAACTTTTATATATATATATATATATATATATATATATATATATGTATAGAGAGAGAAAGAGATAGAGTTTTAAGTTATGGCAAGTTGTCCGTTGGCTTTAGAATGGTTTTTTTTTTCGTTTAATATATTTATATATATATATATATATATATATATATATATATATATATATTTTATTTGAAATTTTTATTAGTAATTTTTTTAAAAAATTTCATTAAAAATGACCAACTCTGTACTGCAGTTTAGTTTTCTATTTAATTCTTCTTGTGGTCTTGTAATTTTCTTCTCTTCTTGACATAAATTACATAGAAATTGTCAAAATGTTTAGTATACTTTTAAGCATTATCAAGAATTATTTTATTTTTACTTTTAACTGAATGCATGGATTGTTTTACGAATGTATCTAGAGTTATAGGAAGGTTTTATTTTTCATACACTGTCAGCACATTGTAGCCATGTTCATAGTTGACATTATTGAGTGTTGGTTTTCAAAAATTAACTGACATCCCTTCTTAGTCATTTTTAATGAAACTTGTGCACATACACACACGCACACACACACACATGCACACAGATATATATATATATATATATATATATTACTAAATTTCAATGAATAAAATACATATTATTTATTTAGTTATTAATCCAAATTACATAATAGAATATTGCTACTGTACTCCTGCTATATATTTAGTGAGTCTTGATAAAATCCAAAGAAGAATCAGCAATATTTTTGGTCCTGACCTGACATCTCAGCTTCAGTTACTTTCTATAAATATTTCATGGTAGTTATTCAGATGAACTTTCCTCTGTGGTACCTAGACTTTATGAATTTAACCACAGTATTTGACTGGCAACAAGGTCTCATCAATTTACAGTTGAGTTGGTTAAATATAACCATAAGTTCTATGCAGTTTCTTTTCTCACACTTCAACTTTGATTTTCAAAAATTTAAATGCAGTTCCAATCATTATCTACTCTCTTCCTGATTAGTCTCCTATTGTTCTTGCTCCTTTATAATATTTCTCTTTTTTCTAATCCTTTTACACCCATTAGTCCCCTTGTGTCTTAGTGGCTTTACTGTCTTGCTTGGAGTAAATTTGATTAAAATATATATATATCATTCACAGACATTACTGTTTCGCAGCTCTTCAGTGCGACTAGACATCTAAATACCTCAAGCCAGGATTGAAACCCAACCAATTTAGTGTCAGTCAGAGTCCCTATCACTGAGCTATCTTCATTCAATAGAATGAGGCAGCTAAATCTAGCATATTCTTTTTTTTTTTTACAAATCTAAACAAATGTCAAACAACCAGAGTGCTCCATTCATTTTACTGAAGAGCTGCGGATTAGCGCAAGTGGTTGTTGTTTTTAGAATTAGCTTGTCATTCAACAGTGCTCAATTGAAAATATATTTTCAAGAACTATATATATATATATATATATATATATATATATATATATATATATATATATATATATATATGATACACACATTGCTCCTGTAACAGCATAATTGTCCAAATTGTGTAAAAGCAAAATTGTCCAATCGTTCAATTATAGTCTGAACTGTTGTAGCTTAGAAATGATTAAAGATATCTTACTGGAATTCTTCGAGGTTTTTATAACACTATTGGACTCTACTTTGAGTAATAAGAATCTATAATTACTCTCCAAGCTTGACAGAAGAATTGTGATGAAATTGGTCATAAACGAAAATGGCATTAATCATTAATTAATCATAACTAAGGATTGGCAGATTATGAAGGATTAAAATAAATTTGAAATATATATATATATATTATTCCAGGATCATTTTCCAACTTATTCAAGATGATTTTCGCCCTCTCTAACCTTCTAACTTTCTATCCTGGAGTAACAAGTTGCCTCACATGTTTCACATTTCATTTTCAAGTCATTTTTCATTGCACTTTGGACTCTCATAGCTGAAACTCCACTCTTGTGGATTAAGTTAGATTCTTTTCTAATTGATCTCTGTAGCTCTAAGTTGAAATGATGATCTTGCTTCCTGTTATGACCACCTTTTTTAAACCTATTCACAGTTCTCTTGATGTTTCTTGAATGGACTTTGAAGATGAAAGACAGAATATGAATGTTGGTATCATTATTGAAGACCTGGGTGATCTTTTTCCTCTCACTATTGCTCAGTTGGGAAGACAGTGGGTCTGACACAAGACAATTTTAACCTGTTCTCTTTTTCTCTGAATAACTTATAGGGTTTTTCAGTGATTCTTACGGCAAATGGTGTCAAAATGGTTAAAAATGTTATCTGAAAATCTGGAAAAAAAAGAAACTCAATTAGTTTAGTGATTGTTTAGATATTAAAAAATTTGTGGCATGGAAAATAATGCTGTTAACAATTTTTCTGCTACATCGGGTATATATATATATATATATATATATATATATATATATATATATAATATAATCCTATAATCTAATTTTGTATGGAGCACCGTTTTTAAAAATAAAAACAAAAAATACTAAAGAACCCTGGATTATTTACCTAACATGTTCTTTCCTATTTTTTCTACATACCTGCACACACACACACACACACACACACACACACACACACATATATATATATATATATATATGTATATTAAAATAAAGAGAAAGAACAGTAAGATCTATAATCCAGTGTTCTTATTATTTATTTTTATTTTTAAAAATCAGTGCTCAATACAATTCTGGAAAGCATAAATATAAATTTACTAATAACCATATTTTTAAATTAGTAAATTTATAATATATATATATATATATATATATATACACACACACACACACACACACACACACACACACACATATATATATAGATATAAATATATACAACATGCCAAATTGTTGGTAAAAACTGAGAAGAAAAGCTGAAGACAGACACCTACCTAAGCATAATAGACAGTTGTGCTCTATGTCTAAATACCCAAGACAGAAGAATTATGATTAAAAAAAGAAACAAAGTTCAGATCACTACTTTAGGTTCACACTACTGTGATTGTCAGGCATTCTGGTCATGTGAAACTTGAGTACCTGTTTGAACTTTAAACGTTCAACTGTTTTATCACCTCCAAGTTCTTACTTGCCATTTTCAATTCATCTATTTGATTACCTTTTGTTTGAGCTGCCATATTTAATTAAACTGTAAACAATAAAACAAAACAATATTAGGAAGCCTTTATGCAAAATTTAAAACTATTTTATTTATCCTTAAATAATTGGTAAATTGTAATATTTAAATAATCGGCAAATATTTATATGTTAAAAAAAATGTACTTGAGAAGAAAAAGATAATATAAAATAAAAGTTAATATGAATTTTGGTGAATTTACCGATGAAACAAAACAACTTAATTGGAAATTTGAAAGATTTAATAAAAGAATGGTGCTACTTATAGTATGAGGCATTTGTGAATTACTGTAAATGATGATGCACTCATTATTGCTGGAAAATGCTCAGGAGAAAGTATGTCGTGTTGACTGTTTTTAAATGACATCAGATCAGTTTATAATAATTTACAGTTAACAATTAATAGTTGCGATCACTATTTGATGATTTTTAAAAAAAGTTTTTGTATAAAAAATTGTTAATGATTTTTAATACATAACCAGTTCACTGTTCACTGCCTTTAACCTTAATACTAACCCCTAACTCTAACCCTAACCCTAACATATTTCATACTTCCAACAGTTGGTAAATATCATACAATAGTAGAAAATGAATAGTAGATATTATACTTTAATAGCACCAAAAAATTGATAGACAGGGCTTGTCGATATTGTTTAATAAAACATGATTGTTTCTACTGAATTACACCTTATATATATACTAGCAGCATGGCCTGGTGTTGCCCGTGCTTGATTCAAAAATCATACGACTCATACAGCAATCACTATCACTTGACTTAAAATATTTTTGCCCTTCCTTGCCTTTAAAGGAGTGCCCTTTGCCGTGCTGATGTTGCTACATGCCTTACTTCTTGCCTATCTCACACTGCAAATTTTTTCTAAGCTCTATACTAAACATCTGTTACGAAAAAACAACTAAACAAAATGAACACAAAACAATCAGCTTTAAAAAAGGACTCGTAACTGGAAAAACCAAATGAAAAAAGAATGTTAACAACAAATACTTTTTCACACCCAACCCAGTTCTGCGGAATCAAAATCAACATTGAGTTTAAGCAAGCGAATGAGCTAATTGGAATAAAGAGCCATGCAGATTTAAATTTTTCCCACTTGTGACGAATGCAGCTATTGATTTTTTTTGCATGCTAGCATGCTAGTTAGCATTCATGTCAGTCAGCTGTTGGCTCTCACACTGGCCAATAGAATCTTCCTACCTATTTGTGGCAGCCAGCTATAGGCTCTCACTCTGGCCAGTAGAAAATGGCCACAAACTACATGAAAACTGCCGTAGAAGCATGAAAAAATCAATTATTTCCACTATTGATGGGAGTTGGGAAATGCAAAGTTGGTCTTGGCCTTCCCGCTAATTTGTAGCATGTGCATGTAAATTTTGGTGCAAATCCAGTGAAAATTGCAGCCATGCATTCGTTACACACACACACACACATCCTGCCTTTTATAGATAGAGATAAAACATGATTGTTGCTACTGAATTACACCTTATATATATATATATATATATATATATATATATATATATATATATATATATGTAAATTTCCACTAGATTGCTATTTGAAGGGCTAATTGTCCTAATCTGTTGAAAGCACTACCGATTCCAGATATGATGGGTTACATTCAAATGCCTGTTTTCAGTAGAGCCTGGGTATTTTTATTGGTATTCTTAACTTTTCTGACCTACTTACACCTTCCAATTAGCCAACCAAGTCATTTCCCAGCTCTCAAAAAATGTCGCCAAAAAGAAGATAAAGGAAGTGCTTTCATGATGACATTTTCTTTTTTATTTAAAAAAAAAATAGGAATCTAATAAAAGACTTAATCAATTGGAACGTTGGACTTGTTGTAATATTATGCCATTAATATTAGGGGGAGTCCATCCTAGAGTACACTACAGATCTAATTCAGCATTCAGATGATTGCAGAATTTTGTTTTAATACTGGCAGGCACAAAGAACCCTGCCTTACATGAA
The DNA here is from genome assembly GCA_903632075.3 of Acanthosepion pharaonis. NCBI lineage: Eukaryota > Metazoa > Mollusca > Cephalopoda > Sepiida > Sepiidae > Acanthosepion > Acanthosepion pharaonis. Next base: position 153,499 of record CAHIKZ030002299.1, on the reverse strand, counting down.
TAAATTGTTGAAAATGGCACTAACACTTTCAGGTGCTTGCTACACAGCTTTTGATACAGAATGGAAACAGACAGCCAAAACCTCTCCAGATTAACAACATTGTATTCATCCTTCATAGAAGTCATGGTAGAGCTCAAGAAATTGCTCTTGAAGTGCCTCTTTGACAGTTCTAACATCACATTGACATGGATCTTTGATCAGTGTGCTTTGAGCATTATCAGCAACAATCCTCGGAAAATATCTTTGGAACTCATCTCAAAAAGCAGTGAGTGGATCAGCAATATCTTCAGCAATTCCTTTCATAATAACATCATAAACACATTTACTCAAACTCACAAAAGACGTAAAATTGCCCCTTTCTATTTGGCCTTTCCAGAGATGAAATTTGGCCACAAATACCTTGATTTTGTCTGTCTGGATCAGAATGTTTATATCATTTCCTTGAAACTGCTTGTTGAGTTCATTAAGCTCCTCAAAAACATCAGCCAAGTAAACCAGTCGAATGCAGAAGTCATCATTTCTCAACTCTTCCAAAAGAATAGCCTTTCCTTGTTCCTCAAGGAACAACATAACTGTTATACCGGAACGTACCTATTTCTATTGTAAATAGACTCTCCCACAGATAATAAGTAGTAGTAGTAGCAGTCACGAGTGAGCTCAGTGAGTTGTGTGAGTCAGTCAATGTCGGACATTAAAGTATGACCCACCCCCACAACTAGATTGCTGCGTCATTAACTATTATTTCAAGTTCCTAATGTTCTGTACGTCGAACCTAATTTAGGACCGACTTAGTGAAATACAAACTTCCACTGTGAAAATTACTCTACAACACATTTGGCGATGAGGGATTCGTAATTCATATGGAAGAAAAATTTTTCGTTCACTCTATAACAACTTTGGCGACCAGAATTCGAAATTCATACGAAAAAAATTTAAAGAAAAAAAAAAAATTGTTTTGCCATATAAAACACTTGGCGACAAACGTATTTTGGATTCATACGGGGAAAAAAAAAAAACTTTGTGTTCACTCTACAACACTTGATGATGTGGATTCGTAAATCATACTGAAAAGAAAAAAAAAATTCACCCGCCATAACAAACATGGCATACGAGGATTCGGTTTCATACAGTGAAAAAAAAAAAAAAAAATTTGCTCGACACGTTATTTAGTGACAAAATTCGTTTTTCATACAGAGGAAAAAGAAAAAAAAATTTGCTCGTCAAATTTTTGGTGACAACATCTCGGATTCACATTTAAAAAAAAAAAAAACTTGGAAAAGTTTTCGAAAGGCAAGACGTCAACTTAGTGACAAAAAAATCAGTTGTATTCTCAACTGGGAAAAGAATTTTTTTTTCTCGATAAGAGAGTTTGCTCAAATAGATCACGAATTACAAATTCGTTTTGGTCTCCCCTCTACAATATTTAAGCATTGTGTAAACGTTTTGCGAAGATGGACGAATGCAAAAATATATTCCACGAATTTTTTAAGTTCCAGACGGAACAACAAATGACAATATTAGAGCAACAGAAAGCATTCCAGATGCAACTACAGGAGGAAACTTTTAATAGACAGATGCAATTTCAATGAGAAATGGAACTGATGCATAAGGAGTTTCAAAACAAAATTCTGGAAATAACTGAGAAGAGGAAAGAGAAAAATTTACAAAAATAACCTCATTGAACACTTCAAACACCCGTCAAAACATGTTGCCTTTGAACAGCCATCAAACTTGCATATGAAAAGGCAAAGCATCATGTCCTGCTTCCAAATTCTGACTTGTGTTAAGAGTTGAATCTTTGATGGAGTTGACCACTTTAATCACAATCACGACAAGTTATCATGAAGGGATCTTGGAAGAGTTTTTGACATCAGTGCTTCCCTATAAAGCACACAGTAACTAGTTTGGGCTAGTGGATTCTTTTGCTGGATGAGGGTAACTAATCCTGATCTTGAACCCAACATTGCAGGAAATTCATCTACGCATACTCCAACCAAGGAATCCTAATTCAAGTTAAATTCTTCAAAAAACAAGGATAAAAGTTACATGACATCTTCAGCTTTGGCACTTGTTTCAAGCGGTTGGCAAAGCAGAAAATCCATACTCAATTTTCTCTTTATGATTGTATCTCACAAAGACTAACAGTTGAGAAAGATTTGCAACATCTGTTAACTGATCCATTTGGATTTCAAAGAAAGTTGTCTTTTTAATTTTTGAAATCGATTACTGCTTCATACTGTCAATACAAGAACGAATGGTGTCATTTGACATTGAAATTTGCTTCATCATCTGATAGAGTCTCTCAAAACTAGTATGGTTCAGGTTCAACAAACATGATTTTACCAGTGTTTCCCCAATTGTATATTCCTTCTTATTCGTCCCGATCTCATAGGCAACTTTGTATAACACTTTCACAAATGCAGCTGTTTGGCAATGGAAGGTTCCAGTTGCATCTAATCTTGCTTGTTTTAAATTGGCCTCTTTGAGCTTGAAAAACGCACGATCATTTTCTTGGAATACTGGATGGCTGTTTTTAAGACCTTGTTTCAACTGGAATTGTTTCATGGAGCCATCCCCCAAATTTTCAAACACAGCACACATTGAGGTAGCTACTCTTCAATCTGGATCAGAAAGGAAAGCCCAAAGTCTACGAAGGAATCTTGATAACGTTGTTTTTTTGGACATCTTCTCCTGAGGAAAATGAAAAGAAAACAATAATGGTAAATTGTGTCTCAAAACTTCAACAAATATAAAATTGCACATATGAATGCAAGCAATGATTGGATCCCAAACAGTAACAGTGATGGACTGACACAGGTTGATTACGTTGTTAAAAAGAAGGACAAACAACTACTGGCTGTTTCCCCGAGTTGCTTGTTATAAAATCACACACAGAAAAACACAAATCACAGAAAACCTCCTTCAAAACATTTTCCCCCTGACAACATGAAATTTCCCCCTCGGTTAAGTATAGCTGATTTAGACTGTCCTATCTTCATTATTAATTAACTTTCTAATTGCTTTAGCTAATAACAGTGTTGATATTGTCTGATGATACTTTTAGGTGAGAAACTGAGTCACCATTCACCATGCAGTGTTTGTTTCTATGCTGACTCTCTCTCTCTCTTTCTATCTATCTATCTATCTATCTATATATATATATATATATATATGTATATGTATATTTGAGCAGCAACCTTTCTTTTAAACTTCTTTCATTAAATATGGCAGACAAGGAACATTTAATTAATTTTTTATTTAGTTTTCCCAGCATCTTTACGTGTTGCCATTTTGGAGGAGTAAGGGAGTACAGAAATTTTCTGTAATGTTCATTGACCCAAGAACTTTCGGCCATTTCTTTAGCCATTTTCAAATTTTTTTTTTGTTGTTGTTGTTGTTAGTTTTTCCTCATGTTTTGACTGTTTAAGTTGTATTTTATTTTTGTGTTGTTTTGAATAGGAGCATTTATTTTGAGCATGGATGTAATTCATGTGAGTATATTTCTATTTTTTTAAAAAACATTTAACATTTCACTTCCACTGTTAAATAACCTTGAAAATGGCTAAATGTATAGCTGAAAGTGCTCAGAAAGAATGAACAGTTGGACAATTTTTATATAATTTATTCTCTGAAAAGAAAAAATTATAAGATCACATGAGAAATTCTATAAAAAATATAAATCAAAGCACCTTGTCTGTCATATTCAATGAGATTGGTATATATATATATATATATATATATATATATATATATATATATATATATATATATATAATAGATATGTGTCTGTATATATATATATATATATATATATATATATATATTATATTCAAACAGGTTTGGTTAAATAATTTAAACATATCATGTCAATTTAGTTTGGTTGTGATCCTTTCAAGTTCACAGATTAATTTCTTGCTAACCTTAGAAAATTGATTAAAAAAATACCAAAATTTTCTTTCAAAGTTTTTATTTTCCCAAGTACTTTCAATCTCATCTAATCTTATCTCATGTAATATAGATATATTTTCAACTAATATCTCTCTAAACTGTGAATGTGGGCATATATACAGTAAGTATTTAATCATTTTTTTTTTATAAATTTCACAATAAAACATTGTTCAATTTGAATGATACTTACTTCAAATATTTTAATAAACACTAACTAAACAGAAAGGAAAATTGAGAAACATTGTTTTTATGTATATTTATTACCAATTTATGAATTTGACTGTGTGCAAAAGTATTTAACACGATTTGTTAATATTTAGTAGCATATCTTCTGTTCTGCCTTAAGGCCTCGAGGCATTTTCTGTAGTTTTTATGAGCTTCTTGCATGAAGATTTTCACCCATTCTTCTTCACAGACTTTCTTCAGTTCCTTGATATTATACAAAGTTACATTTATGCAAATTATTAACATTGTTCCTTAACTTTTGTCCAGTAGCTGATTTCCTTTGTTCCATTTAATCTTTACTAAAAAAAAACTATTATGTAAATTTTTGTAACTTTGTATAATATTTATACATTACACCCTAATCTTTATTTGGTAAAAATTTCATTGCTAATCATGCATTACTTTTTAAGTAATACACATATTTATGTCTTTGTTGTTTCCGTTCCTTATATTATGGCCACTACTATATATATATATATATATATATATATATAAATTAAAAATCAGGAGATCAGTTGAATCCACTACCTTGGTTTCAACCTTACAGTATGCTCTGGCAATTTTTATCAAATGACCTCTCAATGCTTTATTTAAAAAAAAACCTAATGAACACTATATTATTTATTATTAAAATAAATAAACAAAAGCACAACATTGGGTGTGATAGAGAGGGAGGTGGAGGATGTGAAGAAGGAAGGACAAGAAGAAGAAAGAAGAAAAAGAAGAAAAGCAAGGGTATTATAAGGGTATTGTGGGGGATGTAATTGAAATGTATATTTTTTTTTTTTTATCCAGCGTCATTTGTGCTTAAGAGTAATTTACTAATATGTATGCAAGGACTCAAGACTTTGAATTTCTGTTTTAAAAGATTGTTTGGATCCGGAAATATCATTGTTGCTAATTTTTCCTGTTGTCAGAGGTTGCAAATATTGTTGTGGATGTTATAAGGCTTTGCCTCTTTTAAAATTTTCCAGCAATATATATATATATATATATATATATATATATATATATAAAATATATGTTTACATATATATATGTATATATATGTTTACATATATATATGTAAACATGGAGAAATCATCTGATCTCTCCTTGTTTACACACACACACACACACACACACACACACATATATATATATATATATATAAATAGATAGATATAGTGTTAATTTGAAATACTGTTTTTAAAGTCAAAGTTGTTGGATTTTCAGTGATTTGCTGATAAGGAGGCATTTAAGGCAAGTAAACTTTATTGCAGAGTGCTCAATCTATTCAAATGAGTGGTTATACATATATAGCAATGAAACTCTAAAGTAAACATGAGTTAAGTGAAAAACACTTTCTCATATTAATTAATATGATTATATATAAATAAACATGGAGAGATCCTATAACGCCATAAAAAAAAATATATATATGTATATGTCTGTGTGTGCATGTGTGTTTGTGTGCACGTGTGCATGTGTATGTCTCTTTATGATTGAAATTTTATCTTAATCTCCTGAAAGTATTTGTTAACCTTTGTTTACTTATCCTTGTAGATAAATGATCTTGAATCGCATTCACATATTCAATATTCATCTGGTAAGAAGGTACATCTTTATAAAACATCCTGCAAAGAAATTAGTATCAGATGTTTGGATTTGTACAGATCTTTTTAAATAAACAACGTGTGCAGCAGAAAAGCTCTCTGCCCAAAACTCTTCCAAAAATCTAACATTATAGCTCCTAACAAGCTCTGAGGGAACAATAAGTAAAAAAAAAAAGGGTAAAAAGAATATTTTTGTGTATTCAAGCTTAATGATTACATTAAAATACTGGAAAGTGATTGGCTCATTCTACCATGCCAGAAAGCACCTAACTCTTTCTGCCATGCTTTATCTTTACAAGAGTCATATTAGAATAAAAATGGAGTATTGCTGCCATATCTGAGCTGGAGATTCTATACTTTGAATGTCTATTGGGACTCAAATTCACTCCAGACCTCAGGTAGAAATATGGTTGTCTCATTCTACTAATCTAGAAAATACCTCACTCCTTCTGTTGTGCTTTATTTTTACAAGAGTCATATTAGACCAAAAATTCAGTATTGGTACCATATCTGGGCTGGCTGTTAGGGCATTCCAATCTTCAGTTTTCAGCCTTAATAAAATTAAGATATCTATTCAAAAAATAAATATATCAAGTTTATTTTTATTTTATGTTTTAAAGCATTCCTTTTCCCAAACTTTGAATGGAGTTTAGATCAAAATTTTAAGAATGCTTAAAAATTAAGAATTTAAATCATGACTCCTACATAGAAGGAAAATTCTCTTGAAAATGATTTAAATTTTTGCCAGAAATTAAAACAGGCTGAATGGTTGAAAAAAAAAAATTTAGCCTCATTGGAATTTCAATTTGATATTTATGTTTACTTTTTACTTGCATCTGAGTCTTTATTTGAATGCTAGTCTTCTTTTGATGACAGTATGATCACTAAGAATTCCTTGCACCACCACCACCACCACAACAATGAAAACAACAACAACAACAACAATGAAAACAACAACATCAATGAAAACAACAACAACAAAAACAACATTATTGAGTGAGAGAGTAGTGCACCAGCAAAGTGATACTGGGATACAAATATATAAAGACCAGTGTACCCATCAGGACACCCAATTTGATAAGTGTATATCTGATACTTGCATTGCAACCAAATGTGCATTGTATATTGGAAGTCTTTGATAATATGAATGCCTAACCTTGCAGGTAGAACCCCATTTGAAACATCTTCTGGTCAGGTAACTACACCTACTCAGATGGTCTCTGATTGAAGTTGTTGTTTTTACAGTAATGTTCAGCCTGTACAAGGCATGAGAGCCACTCCAGATAGAAGGTTAGAGTAAGGGGTAGTTTATATGGATAGGAGGTGAAGATAATCGTTAACTTGAACAGGTTAAGATTGTGATGATCATGGAAAAATCCTCTATATAGTTAGTTCCACAGGGCAGTGGTTCACAGAAAGAATCTGTTTGAGTGGAATTTACTGCCTGTTGATTGAATACAAAGGGAAATGTGGGTGATTTGTTACTACATAAGTGGCATGACAGGTCCTAGCTGTGTCACGTATTGAAATTTCACTCCCTATGTTGCCTCGGTTGCCTCAGCATTCAAATTTAAAAATACAATCCTCATGACACTAGGCCACCAATGCTCCCTCTACTACTCATGCGTAGAAACAGAAATGCCCCATGCATGTCCTAAGGTTCAAGTCAGGCAATTGACAAGCAAATCTATTGTACTAAATGGAATATTGACTGTATACCCTCTTAATTCAGTGAAACAAAACATGTTGAGTCTCTTCTTCATCTTTGAGGAGACTGTCCAACATTCGCTTCTGTAAAGGAGGACAGATATCATGTAGCAGTTCAGTACTCTTTTCTTTGTTACCAACGAAATCCTCCTGTCTCATAATACTCAGCCTAGCTTTTGGAAGGCGTCTTTGGCCATCCCAATACATCTTCAGATCTCAGCATCACATTTACCATTCTCTGTCAGAACACAAAACTAATAACAACACTATTATATGCCCAAATGGTTATGGTAGGGCAACTGACAAGCAAATCTGTGGTACTAAATGGAATATTGACTGTATACCCTCTTAATTCACTGAAACAAAACATGTACATGTTGACACCTCCAGACAATTAAGATCAGAAGCCACCAGAGTCATGTCTAGTGTAGCATCTGGACTTTATTATTATTATTAAGTTGGTATTGCACATTGATATAAGTCAATGGAAATTCTGTTCTTGAAGCATGTTGTCAACAAGACTGCTCACAACTCAAGAATTTTTCAGAGAATCCTCACGGAATAAATGATGCTAGTTTTCTGGAGGTCTGTAATCTTGGTTTCACTTCCAATTTATTCCAAATAGTTTTTCAGTTTTCCTTCTTCCTTTTGATTTCATTCTTCTTCTTCTCTTCCTTTTCCTTCTTCATTTCCCCTCTCCTTCTTTTTCTTCTTCTTCTTCTTCTTCTTCTCTTTTCCCTTCTTTTCCTTTTCCTTCTTCATTTCCCCTTTACTCATTCTTCTTCTCTTTTCCCTTCTTTTCCTTTTCTGTCTTCATTTCATTTTTCCTTCTTTTTCTTTTATTTCTTCTTCTTTTCCCTTTACTCCTCCTCCTTCTTCTTCTTCTTCTTCTTCTCTTTTCCCTTCTTTTCCTTTTCTGTCTTCATTTCCTTTTCCTTCTTTTTCTTTTCTCTTTCCTTCTTTTCTAATTCCTTCTTCTTCTTTTCCCTTTCCTTTTTCTTCATTTCCTTTTCCTTCTTTTTCTTTTATTTCTTCTTCTTTTCCCTTTACTCATTTTTCTTCTTCTTCTTCTTCTTTCTTTCCCTTTTCCTTCTTTTTCTTTTCTTTCTTCTTTTTCCTTTCCTTTCTTATTTTTCTTTCTTCTTCCTTCCAATTTCCTTCTCTTTCTTTTTCTTCTCCTCCACCTCTACCTACCCTCCCCATTTCACTATTTTCTATTACAACTAAAACTAATAACACTATTACATGCCTCACTGGCCAAGGTCAGGCAACTGACAAGCAAATCTGTGGTACTAAATGGGATATTTACTATATAACCCATTTTAATTAACCATGACAAAGCATGTACAAGATGACACCTCCAATCAATAAAAAATCAGAAGCCATGAGAGCTCTTTAAGTCTACATCAACCATCAACATTTATCTTACTCTTCCTCACAATACTCTCTTGCTTTTCACTCCTTTACAATTTCATCCAGTGACCCTAAAGTGTTCAACCATTTTCTTTCCCCATATATGCCCATTAACTGTACCTCTTACTCTATAACCCTCTAACTTGAGTGGTCCCCGAGCCTTGTATTGGGTGAACTATGAGTAAATTAAGAAATAAAGACATAATTACTTAACTGAAACATACTTTACAAAATTTGCAATTTTTCAAAATGGTAGCATATATAGTAGACTGTTACCTATAGTAGAATCTTTAATGTTTTTCACATATTTCAAAGTTAAAAAATTAATAAAAAAATGAACAAAATCTTCATAAGCTGCAGAAAGTTGTCTAAGAGGTGAAATTTCTTCTATGCTATAGCAGTGAAAATAAATTTTGTGATGTGAGGTCTACTGGAGCAAGTTTGGCATCAAATAAGCTTTGTCATATAGACTATGAAAAAAATAGTCCATTATACATAAATTTTCAGTTTACAGATTTTCAGGTAAGTGATTATGTAACCTATGTTGTCAAAATGATGGCAATTGTTATAAAGTCTTAATAGTGCAATGCAATGAAACAAAAGTCTTGAAACAATGTATTTAGATTCAATAAAGCGGAGATGAAGAATTTCCAACTAAAACAGATGCCAATGAACCATTTTATGAATCTGTTCCCTTTATATTTTTTAGCCATTCAATGGTATCTATGATTCACTGATTACTCCTGGTATTATATAAATCGCTTTTTGTTCAATATCTTTTCATGTTAGAAATCTTATGTGTTTGATATAACCGTGGAATGGAAATATCTCTTGGAAGAAAAAACTTAGCAACAGAACCACAAAAATGGCAACGACAAAACCTATTTCAAGATCAAGTTGAAACAAGATGGTCACTTAATAGACAAAGGTATCTGAGTGCCACACATGAAAGGTTTGAACCAACAAAACCTCAATCTAAAAAATGTAGGAGTAGAGGACAGGAAATATATAAATAAATTGATTCTGATGATTATTATATGGTTTGATTATTATTTTATTGTGTTTTATCTTTCTTTTGTGTAGTACGAGTTTCTGCCAAGTCTCAACCAGAGATTTCAAGAAAAATGTTTTTTTGTATCTGTCTAAATTTCTGAGATGAGGTATTATGTACATTATTTACATTATTCGAACTATTGTCCTCATCTTTGTCACCATATTTATTACAATGTTTTGGCCATTGTATGCTCCAGTCTTCTTCAGGTGGTTGGAATGTTGAACCCCAGAAAGCTGTAACATGAGGGGAAGTGGAAAAATCAGACATATGGAGACAGAAAGGAGATCACCGACCTCTCTGGTTGAGATCATAGACAAAGAACACCATTGAAAAATTCATAAACTTAAGAAATCAGCACATATGCTAGGCCACAAAAATCTCCTGAGCCGACCAAGCATAGAAATGAATACAATATGGGAACCTGTAATAAGGAGTGCCAGAGAAAAGCGATAATAATAACAAAAATTGCAATATGAGCTCTGGCAAAAACATGTAATGATAACAGTAAAAATTGAAATATGAGCACTGGTAAAAAAATGATTGCTGAAGACATTTTATAATACCCAGAAATTCATACACAGATATCCTCAAGGACACATAGCACAGTGGATAAAGGTGTTAGTTAGTGACAGGACCCAAAGAGTGTGAGTTCAATACCCTGTTAAGGCAGTGGAGATCTTTCAGAGGGAAATTAACAGGAAATAACTGATAACTGACATGGCACGTGAAACTAGAACAGTCTATCCCAGTGACCAAAATAAAGGGTTCAGTTCAACATTCCAACCACCTGAAGAAGGCTGGAGTGTACAACGGACGAAAATATGGCGACAAAGATAAGGACAATAGTCCGAATAATGTAAATAATTTTTTTTGTATCTGAAGATACAAAGAGATAAGGTGTTATGCAATCAGGAAGAAAATTATTACTATTATTATTATTAATGATAATGATCTGAATATTATGAGTAACATTAATAATCAATGTTGATAAGCACTGATATCTGTTTTTTTTAAGTGAAGGAAAAAGAACTATTTTTCATTGCCTTCTTGTACATTTTCTATAAATACTCTCATGGTAATTGTTCAGATGAGCTCTTTACTATGGTGCCTAGACTCTTTGAATTTAGGCATGGTAGAGTAATGGATAGTGGCTTAGATTGAGGAATTGGAGAGTAGAGTTCGAATTCCAGTTGAATCCATTACATTCACTTATGTGCTAATACACTTGGGAAAGGTATGAATCCTCTTCTTCTCCCCCTCCCCAGCTATGGGTAAATAGCAGGACAGACTGGGTCCTATAGCCTTGGATGGCAACTGGTCTACTGCAAAAAGAAATGGCAACCTACTGCAGGAAAAAAATCTGCCTCGTTAGTCATGTATCAAAAGATACATGATCATAAGTGTGTATCACGCATGACATATATCTGACTGACTAAACTGACAACAAGGTCTCATCAGTTTACAGTTGAGCTGACTTAAGTTCTATGCTAACGCCCTTCCAGCTACATGCTTTCCAGCTAGCTTTCACCTTCAAAAATTTAAATGCAATGTCAGTCACTATCTACTGTCTTTCTGATTACTTTTCTTTTGTTTTTGCTCCTTAGTAATGTATCTGTTGCAAACTCTTCAACACCCAGTAACCCCTTGTGTCTCAGTGGCTCTACTACCTTGCTTGGGGTGAAATTAGTTAAAAAAACTCGTGTTTATGTGCTTTATGGTGTAATCAGCGTGGATTGAGAAATCAGAGCGTCAAGTTCAAATTCCAGTCAGGTTTGTTATATCCACTTATGTGCAAAATCCCCTTGTGAAGAATATGAATCCATCTCTTCTCCCTGCATCTATGGGTTAAATATCAAGACAGACAGGGTCCTATAGCCTTGGTTGGTAACCTGTCTACCACAGAAAGTAACAGTAACCTACTACAGGAAGATCTTCTGCCTCAGATGTCATTAATTGGAAGAGACATGATCCCATATATCACGTAACCGACTGAGTGTTCATAGAGTTAATATACCCTTCAACTTGTTGGCTTAGATTTGAGTCTACAAAGATCTACAGTTCTTCATCTTCTATGTGCCATATCGCTTCAGGTTGTTGGTGATCATGGCTCTCCACAATATGCTGACATTTGTAGCTCTTAATAAATCTTCTCTTTTTGTTATCTAAACCTTGCTCTGCCATCCATTTATTCAAACTCACTGGGTAGATTATGCATTGTTTTCCCCTGTCCTGCTTTCCTTCAATTTGTCCTGTGAGTTAAAAATTTTCCAAGCCCTCTTTCCTCATTATGTTCCCTAGAAATTTCAACGACCTGTTCCTGATGTTAATTCTAAGTATCCTTTTTGTTTCTCTATTTGCCATATGCCTTCAGGACATTGGTGATCATGGCTCGCCACAATTTCCTGATGTAGCTCTTAATAAATTTTGTCTTTTTGTCATCTCTCTTAAACCTTGTCCCACCATCCATCTACTCAAGCTCAGTGGATAGGTGATGCATTGTTTTCCCCCGTTCCTCTTGCCTTCAATCTGTCCTGTGAGTATCAAATTTTCAAAGCTCACTTTCCTCATTATGTGTCCTAGAAATTTCAACTAGCTGCTCTAGATGTTATGTATAAATGTCCTTTTGGTTTCCATTTTAGAGAGAACTTTATCGTTGCTCAAATGCTCGGTCCATGGTATTCTCAGCATCCTTCTGTAGAACAAGATTTCTGTTGCTTCAAGTCTTTTCTTCATCTTTTATATCTCATGTATGATCAGTTTACTGCTTTTAAAGTAAGACACAAAAATTTTAAAAAATATTACTGTTTTATAAATACAATAAAATATATGACAAGTTGGAGCACACTGCAAGTTCTGTGTATGGATTTGCATAAAAAAAGGAAAAAGGAAACATAGTCTTCTGCGGTAGTTTTGTTATTTAGATATGGAGTAGCCAGGTTTCGTCTGTAAACTGAATCTCATAAGCATTTAATTCCAGTATCTTAGAGAAGAATTTTTAGATTTATAATCCTCATCAAAATATAAAAATAAACTGCTTAAGTTTTAGCAGAAAAAGTCAGTGGATATACAGATGTAGATAATTCTGTGAACGAAATGTCTCAGAATAAGAAATGTTCTTTTGCTTCCAGCCATCTTTCATTCATTTGTGCCAGCAGTACCGAGTAATGAGAATATAATGGGAGGTATCCTGAAACAAATAATTTATATATTGGGCAACATTCCCTTTGGATTCCATTTGGTGTGATGTAGGTTCCACTTGAGCAGCTTCTGCCCACAAACAACAGCCTTGTGGAATGAACCCCCAAGTGGATGCTTCCCTGATCACTACAGTCTTAACCTGTTCAAATCTAGTGTTAACTGTTATCTTCTCCACATATCCCCATAATCTGTGCTTCTTACTCTGTAATCCTCTACCTCGAGCGGCTCTCGAGCCTTGTACAAGGTGAACATCATTGTAAAAAAAAAACCCAGCTAATTCAGCACCCTCATTAGCATATATTTTCATTTGATTCTGTGGTTAGTTAAAAAAAAAAACAATAAAAACTGACACCTCGATTTAATAACTAAAAAAAATAATTTCGGGCATGCATTTATTGTTGTAAATGATAATGAAATTTGTGAATCTGCAAGTATTGACGGTGAATTGTAATTAATGAAGGTATTTTTAACTAAATTAAATTAATTACACAGCTGAGCATCCGACCTGACGGAGCCCATCCCTCTTGAGGTCAAACCACAGCAGCTGACCAGTACATATCTGGGTTGAATGCAAGAGGTATTTATTCATGTGTAAAGTGTTTTGGGCAGACAAATAGACCTGATAGAGCCCATCCCTTTCTGGGTCGATGTACATCACCTGACCAGGTTAAAAGCATGAGAGGTATTTATTCATACATAGAGTGTCTTGGACAAATAGAGGGCCTGGAGTATTTGAAACTCTCAGAGCATAGTGAAAGCAGAAGGTCCAGAGAGAAACAGTAACTTAGCTAAATACCTTGTGTAAACAGATTGCAGATGAACTGGGAGTGATAGTTAGGGGATAAATCTTGCTTAGAGCTGCAACAGGAAGGAAGTTGTGGAGAGCCATATGACCAAAAGGGATATGGCATGTAGAAGATCTTTTCTAGTAATTATCTCATCCTGGAAATCTGAAACTTTTCTTAGACATTTTACATATCAACAATTATGTTAATTGGTATATTTTCAGTTTTTGAAAAAAAAAGTTTTGAGTAAATAGTAATATAGAAATAGCAAAAAGACAAATATTACTGAGAGTACAAAGGATAGGAAATTGTGGAGAGCCATGATCGCTAACATCATGAAGGAGCATAACATAAAAGAAGAAGCATTTATTACATCTTTTGCAAGGTTTCATTTTCCATAGTATTTTTTAAAGCTTGCATATTTTTTCAGATGTTAACCAGAATTTTTAAATTAGAATTCTAATTTTTACTACAAAAACTTTCTATGTGTGTCATATATGACTCAGCTCAAATGATACTAGAATAGACTTTGCATTCCTTATCACACCAGGTACACCAGAGAAACCAGCTGCATCAGTGAGTTGACCTGAAAGTTTACTTCCTACCCACCAGGTGTAGATCTGCATCTCACAGGATATCATTTGTTTTAAAGATAGATTAGAAATTTTTGACCAAATTAATGTCAGTAAACAGGTGGTCAACGCTGCTGCTCTTTGGATGTGTACATATGGGATGGCTGATGACAGGAAGATGTATAAGCACCCACCTGAGAGGGAAGAAAGTCTTTTACATCCTTACCATCTTGTCACCAAATTCAAAAACCAACACATTAATCCACTAGGCTAAAGTATTGTTTAGTGATATGTTAATTGTGAGTTTGATCCCTGGGTCAGAAAGAGAGCAAGCAATAAGTGAGTTGTACTAAAAAAAGATAAGATATCGTTAGACATGGACTGTGGCACAAGAACAATCTATGGGAGTAGGTTAAATAAAGGGTTCAGTTTGAAATTCAACTATATTAATAGTATTATATATATTATTGTCAATACTATGAAACTGTACCTATTTTTTTACAGAATGCAGAAGCTGGGCCAGGATGGTGAGTGATTGGTCAGAATATCTCATGGGTGTGAAATTCTGATAGATTTAAGATCAAACAACAGAGGGCAACTTAAATTATGAACCATTGCTTTCTGAACCTAGATTCCTTAGAGAGGCTAGCCTGCATGTGGTAGAATGCTAAGTCAACATGTGACAGAATGTTAAGCCAACATATAGACATACATTCTCCTAAAGATCTTCCTCCTGCTACCAGTTAGAATAGATGCTACTGTGTCTGTCCCTATTGTATAATAAAACAAATAGAAAAAAGAAACTATCTTTCGTTGATACAGTCTATGAAATGAATGTTGTTGGGCGTCTGAAGGGCTGATGTCATGGAACACAACATTTTGTTTCAGAAGCTATTTTTTTTTTTTAAGCATTTCAACCCAAGCAAGGCGGAAAGCCACTAGGACGCAAGGGGTTACAGAAAGTTTAGAGCAAGATCAGATAGGAGTGATAGAAGAAAGGATGAGGGTAGTGGATAGATCAAGGCAACTGGAGATGTCAATTGACATTACACTTGAATAGCTGGAGATTATAGCTCTCAGGGAAACAGGAATAGGGAAGGGAGTTCCACAGGCGAGAGGTGTGAGACATGAAGCTATTAGAGTAGAAGAGATGGCTTCATTTAGGAGTTTCGACAGTGAAGGGGTGAGAGTAGGATGCCAGTCTTGTAAGGCGCTGGAACTCATGACGTCTGGGAACCAGTGAATGCAGCTCTTCGGGGCAATTTTTATGAAAGTATTTGTAGAACAGACAGAGGGAGGCGACAGCACGTCTGTGAGAAAGTGACTGTAGATGAGATGCCAGGGCAGGGCCAACTACATTGCATATCCGCCTCTGGAGCCTATCAAGAACCCCGAGGCAAACAGAAGGGGCACCAGACCATATATGGCAGCAATACTCCATGCAAGGGCGAATTGTTGATTTGTAGATCTGGAGGTTCGACTCCAGGGAGAAAAACTTCCTGGCGCGGCTCAGGGAGCCAACTTTCCTTGTGGTGGATGAGGCAATTGACTTATGGAGAAGATGAGCAGTAAAAAATCTGGGCATTTTAAACTGGGCTTTGGAACCATCAAAGCTGCAGGCAGATCTTGAGAATTGAGAGGGAATGAACTAGTACGTGACCATACATCCCAAAAATGATTTCAGCGTTTTAACGGTTGTTAGTTGTCCCTTGAAATAGCAACATTTATCAACTAGGATGTTTTATAATGCAAAGCAGAAGTAACCCAAACACTAGCACTCACAAAATTTGAAAAGAGCTAATATAATCGAAAGACACTACATGCAGATCTTTACATAAGCTTGTCATGAGAATTATCCTTGTTGATCTGTTTGTTATCAAATACATTTGAGCCTTTCAAGATAATCCCTAACATCAGGGCCAGCTCAAGGTACTGGCAACTTGTGTAATCCCATGGGGTGTCATCAAGGTCAATGGCATCATCATGCCATCATGTCATGTGTTTGGGATCTTCCAATAATAAAGCTTATGAAAACATACTTGTGGTTGTCTATGACTCAAGATAGATTAAATTCTTTGGCTATTTTGTCAATAAAAAATGATCTTGTAAAGAAGATAGATGCAGAAAGTGCCATGAAAAGATTTGCATATCTAAAGGCTATAAAAAATGTTTTAGGTAGGAAAATGAATGTTTTCTTTAGTTTCTATTAAGTTGTATCTTGTAATTAGTTTGTTATTCTAAATTTTCAGTTTTTCTCCTTGTGAAAATTTAAAAAAAATTATACTTGTAAGGTCACTGAAGATAAACTTGCCCAGGGTGCCGACAACCCTAGGGCCATCATTGCTGAAGAGATATGGTATAGAGAGATACTAAAGAAGCTTATATAATATGATAGAAGATTGTAAGAACAAATACTATTGCAAAAACAATACAAGTACGTAAAATAGATATTAGTAGAAACTATGCTTAGTTTAGTCTGATACAATACTAATCAAAATGAAACAGCTATCTTTTCATCTTAGAGACCTCTTTTTGCCTTCCATCATCATGGCTGATGCCAACCTCCTGATGAGCAACTCACTATGTCTTCTCATGTTTTCAACTGCTATGAATTGAAATGATTATATTCAATCATCTGCTATGTATCTTGTTGGGAAATTCAGTTTTGCATCTAGAATCCAATTTTGCATGTTTATAAATAAAGGGAATCATTATCTATATCCTGAAGATCAGGGCCAGCTCCAGGTATGGGGAACTCAGGCAGTCACCCGGGGTGCCATCAAGGCTGAGAACAACATCATGCCACCATGTCATGTGTTTGGGATCTTTCAAAATTAAAACTTATAAAAACATACTTGCAGTTGTCTATGACTCAAGACAGATTAAATTCTTTGGCTATTTTGTCAATAGAAAACAATCTTGTAAAGAAGATAGGTGCAGAACGTGCCATGAAAGATTTGCAGATCTAAAGGCTAGAAAAATTGTTTAGGTCGGATAATGAATGTTTTCTTTAGCTTCTATTAAGTTATATATTGTAATAAACTCGTTATTCTGTTTTTTCAGAATACTTGTAAGGGCACAGAAGTTCAGTTTTTTCCCACGGTGCCAGCAACAGCTAATTAAACGAAAAGAGAAAAGAAACTGTCTTTCATTGATACAGTCTCTGAAGCAGTGTTGGGGTCTGAAGGACTGATGTCATGAAATACATTTTGTTTCAGAAGTTTTAATGGAGAATACAAACAGTGAAAATCTAGGCATTTTGAGGCCTTAGTTTAAACTGAGCCCCTAAAATGCCACAGCAGCAGAACTTGAGAATTGGGAGGAAATGAAATAGAATTTGAGCATACATCCCAAAAATAGTTTTCTGTTGACCTTGATCATTTTCTATTAACAAAATAGCCAAAGAATATAATCTATCTTGAGTCATAGACAACCGTAAGTATGTTTTTATAAGCTTTTGTTTTGGAAGATCCCAAACACATGACATGGTGGCATTATGGTGACCTCGGCCTTGATGATGCCCTGGGCAACAGCCTAACATACAGGGTTGCTGAATGTCTTTCACCACTTGTCTGAAAAATTAAAAGGTGTGTGTTCAAAGAACTGAGCAAATCAATAGACTCACACATTGGGCTGTATACTCATTTTGCAAAAAAGTCACAACTTACATTACCGTGCTTCTCTCACCTGAAGATAGCAGCAAAGGTAACTCAAAGGTAACTCTGGAAGTAGGCCAGAAGAGAGAAAGACAGAGAAAAGCATGTGAGCTGAAATAACAAATAATAGATTAAGTAATGGTTTCAGTTCAAAATTCCCTGAAGTTTGCCCAGATCAGCAGACACCTGAAGAAGGCCAGAAAGTGCTACAGTTGAAATGTTGCCACAATAACAAAAAGATGAGAACATTAGCCTGAATGTAAATGATGTAAATAATAATAATTCCTCATCCTAGAAATTCAGGCAAAAAATATTTTTCAACATACTCTCCTTCCATGTCAATGCACTTAATCCAATGCTTTTGCATTAATCACAGAAATCAAACATCTTATTATAATTCTGCTATACCCTGCTTAGCATGACTTACACCCTGCCAGCCAGTACCTTATATATATATATATATATATATATATATATATATATATATGTTATTATTTTTTAAAGATATGATTCCTTTGCTACATAAGAGTTCTCATGTTTTGAAAACAGGAGCCAAAAACTTCAATATAATTATTAAAATTAAATTAAATTAAAGTATCAAACTCTGTTTCATCCTTAAGCAAAATTTTTGGAATAACTAATCTTGAAATTTACACAGCTTTATAAACATATTATTCATAAAATTAATTACTATGGAAATGGCTGAAGCAATTATTTCAATAAGGGGCGTAAGGGTTTTGTATTGAGCACTGTTTTTTTTTGAATAAAATCAAAGAACTTCAGATTATTTACCTAACGTGTTCCTTCCTATTTTTCTATATATTTGCACACACACACACACACACACACACACATATATATAGATATATACAACATACGACTTTCCAGGTGATCTAATTCCTTAAACAAGGAAAAATCTTGAACCACAGAGCAAAAAATTGCTTCACAACGTCAGCACTCAACAAAGGATTAGTTGATTCATTACTCAACTTTCCTGCTCTCATTATCTTCAGGCAACTAGAATGCCGATGTGGGTGTGTGTGTGTGTTATTTAAAATATTTATAGGGGAAGAATGCTCAATATTGAAGCTAAAGCATTTATAGGTACAGACAGTGTGGACACATGAAAATAATCAATACTGCATGGTGACTGTCAGTTTCATAACAATATGAGCTTCAGATTGAAGCATGAAGCTGACAGTCAACATGCAGTATTGATTTCTATGTCCATTATGTCTATGTCAATCTGTATCTTTCTTAAAATTCATAAACTTATCATACTTGCTCTTAGCAGATTTCTTTTAGCTTAACTTAAATTATGAAAATTACTGAATTCTAGTCAAAAGTTATTGTACCATACCTATGGACGATAATGGGTATGTCCCCATTCATATAAATACAGTAGTAAATACTGTATGTTGGTCTGCAGTTGGGGATTTGTCTCCAGCTGTGCTGGTTAAATTCTCTGCCTCTGGGCAGAGTGGATCCCCAGAGGAGGCTATGTTGAAGGGCAGAGTCTTGTCTCAGGAAACAGCTACCCAACTCTGATTTATACGGTGTCTACAGGGAATTTTTGGCCAAGCATACAGTCTCGGATACCCCACATTAAATTTGGCCTTATACCACATTTGTCTGTGTGGGGTGGTTGGTAGATATCCTGCAGTTGGAGATTCATTATGGAATTCACTTGACTCACTTCTAGCAGTTGACTACTACTTCTATGCGCTGCTGGTGAATCTTATATGTGTTGTTCTTGTCCTAAGTATTATCGTTCATTACCAACCTACATTTGATTATTCTATTCAAAGTAAGCTTCCCTAGGTTACAACAGAAGTAAGCTTCCCTAGGTCACAACAGAAGTGAAAGAAAAAAATTCTTTATTGTCATGAGATTTCCAAGAAGAAATTAAGGTCAGACTAATGAGGCTTTCACTGAAATCAAACTGATATTTGTAAAATTAACTGTATGGCATGAATATTCAATAGAAGCAACTTTAATGCATTAATGTCTAAACATGGTTATTTAACGCAGTAATGCCAGCAAGGTAATAATGCCACTAAGATTCAAGGGGCTACTGGGAGTGAAAGAGAATTAAAAAAAACTTTAGAAGGAACTGGAAATCTCGTCCTAAAGAGGAAACAAGTGATAAATCTCTACCTGTGGTAAAAAGCGGCTATTTAAATCTTTAACATTGGAACCACTATACTTGTATATTTACATTGTCAAAACTGTAATGTCTTAACTTGGCTATTTCCAGCATCAACACTGTATAGCTGTTATATAGAAATAAAGTATTGCTGCCAACACTGGAGTTTCAACACAGATCACCAGTGAGCAAACACAGGTGATTCCATTCCTAATAAGTAGACCATATGATCATGAAGGAAATGTATATTGGGAATTAGCGTGGTGGGTAATTGATCACTATTTCTATTCTATTCCCTATTACTATTCGGATCACTATTTCTACACTATCCTCTATTACTATAAGAATCACTCTTTCTACACTATGCTCAATTCCTATAAGAATCACTCTTTCTACACTATCCCCTATTACTATTTCGATCACTATTTCTACACTATCCTTTATTACTATACATATTACTATTTCTACACTATCCTCTATTACTATTCAGATCACCTATTTATTAAAACTCTTTCCATATATCAGTATCCTTTTTATGCAATTACTATATGGATTATTATTCTGTATGCTATTTACTATAATATTTCTCTATACTAATCACTATATGGATTACTATTTGGATCACTATTCAATGGTTACTTTTTGAGTGAGTGTTATCAAGCAAGTACTATTAGTGTGAATGTTATTTGACACCAGTATTTTTCAACAGTGTTACCATAGTTGTATTTGCAATTACAAAGTCTATTACAACAAGCATTACAAAAGTGACAATGATTATTTGTTGACATTACAAAAGTGACAACAAGTGTTCATTGACATCACAAAAATAGCCGATATGTGGCTATTTTTATCTTGATCATTGTATTGCCAATACTTGGTTATTTATATTTATAACACTATAATACCTAAACTTGATTATTTACCTCTATAACTGTGAGCAGCGTTAACTATATTCAGCAATTTAAACCATCAACATTGTATTGCAAGCATTTGACAATTTACATCTTAAACATTGCATTGCTTACACTTGGCTATTTATATCTTTAACAATGTATTGCATGAACTTCTCAGTTGATATATTTAATAATGTAATATCTACACTTGACGATATACATTTTTAACACTGTAATGTCTCCATTTGGCAATTTACATCTTTAGCACTGCATTGTCTACACTTGGTAATTTACATCTTTAACAGTGTATTGTCTACAGGTGGTAATTTACATCTTTAGCACTGTATTGTCTACACTAGGTAATTAAACATCTTTAATACTGTATTGCTTACACTTGGATTTTTACATGTTTAACACTGTATTGCCTACACTTGGTAATTTACATCTTTAGCACTGTATTGCCAACACTACATTTAAATCTTCAATACTGTATCGCATGCATTTGACAATTTATATATTAAACACTGCATTGCCTATACATGGTAATTTATATCAATAACATTGCATTGCCTACACTTGGCAATTTTCATTTGTAACACTGTATTGCATGCACTTCTCAATTTATATCTTTAACACTGTAATATGTACACTTGATGATATACATCTTTAAAACTGTATTGTCTACATTTGGAAATTTACATCTTTAACAGTTGGTAATTTACATCTTTAGCATTATATTACCTGAACTTGTCTTTTTACATCTTTAACACTATATTGTCTACACTTAGTAATTTAAATTTTAACAATGCATTGCGCACATTTGACAATTTACATCTTTAAATTTATATTGCCTATATTTGGTAATTACATCTTTAACACTGTGTTGCATGCACTTCTCAATTTATATTTTCAACACTGCAATATGACACATGACAATATAAATCTTTACCACTGTACTGCCTATACTTGACAATTTACATCACTATATTGTATGCACTTGACAAGTGAAATCTTTAACAGTGTACTGTCTACAGAGTCTGTCTATATTTCTGAGATGAGGTATTATGTACATTATTTACATTATTCAGACTATTGTCCTCATCTTTGTCAGCATATTTATCATATTTATCCTCTGTGGGATCATGTTGAGATCATTGACAAGGAACACCATTGGAAAATTCGTAAACTTAAGGAATCAGCACATATGCTAAGCCACAAAAATCTCCTGAGCCGACCAAGCATAGAAATAAATACAATATGGGAACCAGTAATAAGGAGTGCCAGAGAAAAGCAATGATAATGTTATAAAATAAAATAAGACATATCTCGGCTGATTTACAGGCAAATACTCAAGAGCGAGAGCCGGATATGAATGGGACAAAGCCCCATCACAAAATGACCATTAACTTTCTTTACAAATGTTTCCGACACACGAGTTCCGGTCGAAAAATAAAATAATATTTAAAGTGTTCTATTTTTCGTCCAATAAAAAAAACTTCCCTCCTAATTATACTTTTTCATTTTTCGAGCCTGTTAAGCCATAAAAAACGCTATAAAAGGGGTCACACAGAAGTTCAACAGGCAGTCCACAGGTGCCCAGGGTAGAGACCTGTCACGGTCAGCAGCTGACAGCAGGGGAGCATCAACCACTGTCAACATGTGTGAACTACTATGAGAGATCGACCTAGATCCGAAGCTGGCTTATGAACTTTACCACAAGGTAGCTGTCCCAAACCCACACGTTCCTGTTGTTGCAATATGAGCTCTGGTAAAAACATGGAATGATAACAGCAAAATTGCAATATGAGCACTGGTAAAAATGGTTGCTGAAGACATTAGGTTTATAACACCCAGAAATTCATACCCAGATGTCCTCAAGGACACGTGGCACAGTGGATAAAGGCGTTGGTTAGATCCAGTGACAGGACCCAAAGAGAGTGAGTTCAATACCTGGTCAGAGGGAAATTAACTGGAGATAACTGACATCCATCAAACATGGCACGTGGAAGTTTGACATTCCAACCACTTGAAGAAGGCCGGAGCGTACAACGGCTGAAACGTTGTGATAAATATGGTGACAAATAGTGTACTGTCTACGCTTGGCAATTTACAACTTTTAACAAAGTATTGTTTACACTTTTCAATTTATAACTTTAACACTGTAATATCTACACTTTACATATTTAAAACTGTAATGCCTACGCTTGGCAATTTTCATCTTTAACACTGTATTCCCTAAACTTTGGTTATTTATATCTTACATGCCATGTTTTCAATAGTTAGCTATTTATGTCTTTAAAATTGTAATGCTGGCTGTTTGCGTCAAACACATTGTGGTATCACAACTCCATTAACAAAATGATCCAAATGTTCAATTTTTTTCTCTTTTGATCTTTCTGATATCAGCCATTATTTGATTTTCTCTTTTTGAGATGCTATTATGAATCTAAGTCTTGCTAAAAGAGCAATGCTTCCTCTTATTATTGAACAATATGAAGAATTCATTTCATTTTTGGGAACAAAGAGTTTTCAAGAGAAATAACTCCAGATATCTGATGGCGCCTGTAATTATGACAAAAAAATAATTATCATAATATAATTAAGGGGAAAGAGGATAGCTATTAGTCATTATTTATTAATTCACCGTTTAGTCATTAATATTTAATTTATTGCATCAGGTGTTGTATTTTCTTAGAAAGTAATTAAATTTAGAAAGTAAAGAATTTATATTCAACTAGTTTTAACCTGTGAAAATTTCACAGTTTTCCTATTTGAATTTTCTGATATTTTAGCACGCATGGCAAATTCCATAACAATAATAAACCTGTAAAATTTCCCCTATCACATTGTTAAGTATTTGAGCTTGACAACTTAAACAAGATATTGCGATATCATAAATAAGAATGCTGGTCGTTATTTTAAGAAGTGGGTACAAATGAAAAGATCTGAAATTGACAACTTTTTCCATTTCCCTGAAACAGCTGCTAAACTTCCCTTCTTTAATTTATTTTCTCACTGAAACCAAGTTGTGATTTTTCCCTCTTTCCATTCAAAACTAGTTCATTATTTATGAGGTATTGGCAGAAGATATTAAACATTTCTGTTTTCCGCCCCGTCTTTCATTTTCTCAGTGAAACCAAGTAGTGTCATTTCTCTTGTTGTGGGTGGTATAATGTCGTACAAACAGATATTGAATGATGGAAGATCAAAACAAACACAACAAAAACTTGAGTAAAAAAATATATTGCCAAGTTTATTTTTGTTGAAGAAAATACATTGACAAAAATAAGGCAAGATGTATATCTTCATGTTCAGGTAGACAGTGAGAGAGCGTTAAAGAGTATTGTGCTGAAAAGGACAGTTTAGTAGCCGCTGAGGATTGTTGTCCTGAGGACGGATTTATAGTCGTTGATAAGTGTTGTCCTGAAAAGGACAGTTTTTCACTCATTGAAAATTGTTGTCTTGAAAAGGACAGTTTTTCAGTCATTGAAAATTGTTGCCCTGAAAAGGACAGTTTTTCAGTCATTGAAAATTGTTGCCCTGAAAAGGACAGTTTTTCAGTCATTGAAAATTGTTGTCCTGAAAAGTAGTTTTTCAGTCATTGATAATTGTTGTCCTGAAAAGTAGTTTTTTCAGTCACTGAAATTGTTGCCCTGAAAAGGACAGTTTTTCAGTCATTGAAAATTGTTGTCTTGAAAAGGACAGTTTTCAGTCATTGAAAATTGTTGTCTTGAAAAGGACAGTTTTTCAGTTATGGAAAATTGTTGTCTTGAAAAGGACAGTTTTTCAGTCATTGAAAATTGTTGTCTTTAAAAGGACAGTTTTTCAGTCATTGAAAAATGTTGTCTTGAAAAGGACAGTTTTTCAGTCATTGAAAATTGTTGTCTTGAAAAGGACAGTTTTTCAGTCATTGAAAATTGTTGTCTTGAAAAGGACAGTTTTTCAGTCATTGAAAATTGTTGTCTTGAAAAGGACAGTTTTTCAGTCATTGAAAATTGATGTCTTGAAAAGGACAGTTTTTCAGTCACTGGAAATTGTTGCCCTGAAAAGGACAGTTTTTCAGTCATTGAAAATTGTTGTCTTGAAAAGGACAGTTTTCAGTCATTGAAAATTGTTGTCTTGAAAAGGACAGTTTTTCAGTCATTAAAAATTGTTGTCTTTAAAAGGACAGTTTTTCAGTCATTGAAAAATGTTGTCTTGAAAAGGACAGTTTTTCAGTCATTGAAAATTGTTGTCTTGAAAAGGACAGTTTTTCAGTCATTGAAAATTGTTGTCTTGAAAAGGACAGTTTTTCAGTCATTGGAAATTGTTGTCCTGAAAAGGACAGTTTTTCAGTCATTGAAAATTGTTGTCTTGAAAAGGACAGTTTTCAGTCATTGAAAATTGTTGTCTTGAAAAGGACAGTTTTTCAGTCATTGAAAATTGATGTCTTGAAAAGGACAGTTTTTCAGTCACTGGAAATTGTTGCCCTGAAAAGGACAGTTTTTCAGTCATTGAAAATTGTTGTCTGGAAAAGGACAGTTTTCAGTCATTGAAAATTGTTGTCTTGAAAAGGACAGTTTTTCAGTCATGGAAAATTGTTGTCTTGAAAAGGACAGTTTTTCAGTCATTAAAAATTGTTGTCTTTAAAAGGACAGTTTTCAGTCATTGAAAATGTTGTCTTGAAAAGGACAGTTTTTCAGTCATTGAAAATTGTTGTCTTGAAAAGGACAGTTTTTCAGTCATTGGAAATTGTTGTCCTGAAAAGGACAGTTTTTCAGTCATTGGAAATTGTTGTCTTGAAAAGGACAGTTTTTCAGTCATTGGAAATTGTTGTCCTGAAAAGGACAGTTTTCAGTCATTGAAAATTGTTGTCTTGAAAAAGGACAGTTTTCAGTCATTGAAAATTGTTGTCGTGAAAGGACAGTTTTTCAGTCATGGAAAATGTTGTCTTGAAAAAGGACAGTTTTCAGTCATTGAAAATGTTGTCTTGAAAAGGACAGTTTTTCAGTCATTGAAAATTGTTGTCTTGAAAAGGACAGTTTTTCAGTCATTGAAAATTGTGGTCCTGAAAAGGACAGTTTTTCAGTCATTGAAAATTGTTGCCCTGAAAAGGACAGTTTTTCAGTCATTGAAAATTGTTGTCCTGAAAAGTAGTTTTTCAGTCATTGATAATTGTTGTCCTGAAAAGTAGTTTTTCAGTCATTGAAAATTGATGTCTTGAAAAGGACAGTTTTTCAGTCACTGGAAATTGTTGCCCTGAAAAGGACAGTTTTTCAGTCATTGAAAATTGTTGTCTTGAAAAGGACAGTTTTCAGTCATTGAAAATTCTTGTCTTGAAAAGGACAGTTTTTCAGTCATGGAAAATTGTTGTCTTGAAAAGGACAGTTTTTCAGTCATTGGAAATTGTTGTCCTGAAAAGGACAGTTTTTCAGTCATTGAAAATTGTTGTCTTGAAAAGGACAGTTTTCAGTCATTGAAAATTGTTGTCTTGAAAAGGACAGTTTTTCAGTCATTGAAAATTGATATCTTGAAAAGGACAGTTTTTCAGTCACTGGAAATTGTTGCCCTGAAAAGGACAGTTTTTCAGTCATTGAAAATTGTTGTCTTGAAAAGGACAGTTTTTCAGTCATGGAAAATTGTTGTCTTGAAAAGGACAGTTTTTCAGTCATTGAAAATTGTTGTCTTGAAAAGGACAGTTTTTCAGTCATTGAAAATTGTGGTCCTGAAAAGGACAGTTTTTCAGTCATTGAAAATTGTTGTCTTGAAAAGGACAGTTTTTCAGTCATTGAAAATTGTTGTATTGAAAAGGACAGTTTTTCAGTTATTGAAAATTGTTGTCCTGAAAAGGACAGTTTTTCAGTCATTGAAAATTGTTGTCTTGAAAATGACAGTTTTTCAGTCATTGAAAATTGTGGTCCTGAAAAGGACAGTTTTTCAGTCTTTGAAAATTGTTGTCTTGAAAAGGACAGTTTTTCAGTCATTGAAAATTGTTGTCCTGAAAAGGACAGTTTTTCAGTCATTGAAAATTGTTGTCTTGAAAAGGACAGTTTTTCAGTCATTGAAAATTGTGGTCCTGAAAACGACAGTTTTTCAGTCTTTGAAAATTGTTGTCTTGAAAAGTTTTGTAGTAGTTGAAAAGTGTTGTCCTGAAAAGGACAGAGTATCGCATACCATTGTTGCTGAGGAATGGCTGGCTGGAGCTGGAGAATGGCTGGCTAAAACAGTGACTGATGGTGAACTGGAGCTGTGGCTGATGATGATGGCTGGAATGGCTGCTGCTGCTGGCTTGAGCTGTGGTTCAGCTGTCTGTTGCTGCTGGAACACATACTGTGGTATTTAAAAACTCACTACTAAGTCAGGATGCAACCCAAGCTCAGTTGTTTAACATGAGGTACCCAAGTATGTACACTCAGGTCACTGGTCAAAATATTTGTCAGTTTTTACTCAGCGCCCATTTGCGTGTAATTGGGCACAAAGTTTGTCTAAGCTGGTTATGATCTGCCAGAACAGATAACAATTTACTCTGTCCCCCACTAGGATGGGATGTGACAGAAGGTCTATTTTTATGTGGGGACCCGGGTGCGTACACCCAGGACAGGTACAAAAATTCCCCTTAGCCTTTGCGCTGACCTTGGTGCGAGCACCGACCCCTCCCTCTGGTGCAATGGTAGGGCGCGGCCTCGGACAGCTGTTCCCCAAGACTGGGCCCCTCTTCTGTATTATTTTCATCAGTTTCTCCTCTGTCCTTTGACAGAGAAGCTCCTGAGCACACTCTGCCCAAAGACAGAGACGCAACTGAGAGATTATAAGTAGACGTGTAACTACTCAAAAAGAGTAAAACACAGTGTTTACTTGTTCCCCCATGAAGACAAGATGTGACACAAGGTCTTTTTAAAGTGGGGACCTATGCACAAAAATTCCCCACAGCCACCGTCGGTTGTGCTGGCCTCAGTGCAAGCACCGATCACTCCCTCTGGTGCAATGAGAGAGTACGGCCTCGGGCAGCTGTTTCCCAGGTCTGGGCACCTCTTCAGTATAATTTTCCTCAGTTGCACCTCTGTCCTTTGAGAGAGAAGCCCCTGAGCGTACTATGCCCAAAGACAGAGACGCAACTGAGAGATGATAAGTAGACGTGTAACTACTCAAAAAGAGTAAAACACAAATTGATCCTAACCTTTCTCATAAGCTGAATCAATTTTACAACTGTTGCTGGTCCTGGAAGGCGAAGTTTCCTCCAGTTGTTTTTTAAAAATGTACAACACCAACTTTCCATGTGATAAAAATGGAATCGCTCATTTTGGAAGGGCATAACAGTCGTGCGAACTAATGAAGGAAGGGACAAGCACAATTATAGTAGGATATTATGCTTGATCATATTTTCTATCTTCCCTTCTTTCTTTCTTTTTCTCACTGAAACCAAGTAGTGTCTTTTCCCCTCTTTCCATGTGATCAAAACACAGAATAGTCCATTATTTATGATGTATTAGCCAGATATAATGGTCGTGTGAACTAATGAAGGGAGGGACAAGAACAATTATAATAGGATGTCTTTTATTTTTGCTATGTTTTATTTTTCTCTTGTAATGCAAACACAAAATTTCTTTTTCAACACAGTAAATATTGTGTCAGTTTTTAACAAAAATAGAGTAAGAGCTAATCAGTTTATTTTTATATGAACATTTCATTCTTTCTTTCAGCATTTAATTTGGTTTTGTTTTGACAGCAGTTTTTATTTTTAAAACTCATTCATTGATAACTTGTTTTAAATTTAAATTCTTTGCTGACATTATTGGACTTAAAATGCCCATTGATTTTATGTTGGCATAACCTTGAATGATGAGAAATATTGGTTGTGATGAACATTTGAAAAATTCATGAGAAATGTATATTCAATACCATCAAGTGAAGTAGAAATAATTTTTGCTTCATGTTCAAGACATTGACCTCCATTTAACAGCTCATTTTATGTTAATTTCTAAAGAGTAACACTGAAGGGAGGTAACTGTTTAAAACACATACTTCAAAGAGAAGATAATTTTCTCTTTTAAAAAAAAATATAGATCATTTATATTTAGAAGGGTTTTATAAAATATGTATCTTAAATCAATAAATTCATAACTTCCTCAGAATATCTTGTCATTTTATATTTTAACTTACAGTTCAAGTTTCAGGGTAATGTAGATTTTTTACTGGCAATACATTGATTAATAATATATGAGGGTCATTCAATAAATAAGGTGGATTTTTCGGTATAAGGACTTCTAATACAGATAGAAGCTTATTTTTTTTTTTTTTTCAACGTAGTCTCCCAGCACTGTCACACACTTTTCCCATCTGTACACAAGCTTCTGTATTCCCTCAGCATAAAAATCTTTGGACTGATGTCTCAGCCAGTCGCTCACAACACTTTTGACTTCATTGTCACTTTTAAACTTTGTGCCTCTCGTGAATGCTTTCAAGGGACCAAACAGGTGAAAGTCTGAAGGGGCAAGGTCTGGGCTGTAAGGGGGATGAGGGAGCAGTTCCCAGCCCAGCTCATTAATGGTCTGCACCGTTTGAGGCCTTGCGTTGTCATGATGCAAGATGACTCCTTCTGACTGATGACTCCTGCGTTTGTTCTTTATGTCTTTCTTGACCTGCCTCAGCAGTTCACAGTAGTTCTTCTGTCAGACTGAATGAGGTCATTGACTGATTCGATCACCTCAGGAGACCTCACTTCTGTAGGCCTCCCAGGCCTGTCTTCATCCTCAACACTGCTCCGTCCTTCTTTAAACAATTTAGCCCACTTGTAGACATTTTTTTGGCTGAAACATGTGGCAACATACACAGTTGACATTCTCCTATGAATTTCAACTGGTTTGCACTCTTCAGCAACCAAAAACTTGATAACTGACTGCTGTTCAATCCTGGAGCATGATTCTTGGTCGGCCATCTTTGTTAATTGCCAAAACTCTCAAAGTTTTTTTTTTAATCTGCAAAAGAAATTAAATCGATGTGAAAAAGAATTAAAACAAAAAAAAAAAAATAAAAAAAAGTAAGCTTCTATCTGTATTAGAAGTCCTTATACCAAAAAATTCACCTTATTTATTGAATGACTCTCGTAACATTTAAAAGTACTGTATATACTTGGGTGTAAGCCTACTTAAAACCCAGACACTTTTGTGTTCTTGGGATTGTCACCGAGGTACTTAGTGGAGAGGATGGTGTTTTCAGGTCAGCCTCATGTCAAACAGGGAGGTGTTTCAGTGCAGGTCAACTCCTATGAAAAACTTGTTTCCACTCAGGTTGTCCCCGTCATCTGTCGAGGGAAGATCAAGTCCGAGCTATGCACTTGTCTACTGGTAAACCTGCAGATCATACCTCTATCCCTTCTCAAACCTCAACTTCTGAGGAAGGGGTGTTTTTTTTTCCTGTGTTGGGGTCTGAAATGCCCTGCAAGGTTTATCAAGCAATGATTTGCTGTGACAGGTTGATGGCAAAAATGGTACTGTCTGGATTGTGCTCCTCTGAAGCAGCAGTGGGGTAGGCCTAATTTCCTCCGTGAGTAAGTTAGGATGTCCCAATATAACAAAAAAGAAAAGAAACAAAAAATATACAATTCTTACAAATATTATAAATTGTCCTTCGTAAGGCACTGTAGATCCATATATATTTCTTTCTATTCATTTATTTTTCTTTGGTTTCTCGCGAATGTGTGGAGAAATTGACTGTTAAGTAGGAAAGGAACAGTGTACTTAACTTGTGTTGTTGAAATAATTACTAAACAAAAAGCTTGTTATTATTTTTACTAACCTTTTATACTTACATTGGTCACATGACAGGGTTATATTTGATCCCTGAAGTTGTATAAAAGGAGAAGAAATCTATCTCTCTTTTTAAAGATCACAACTTTTTGTGTAACCTTCTTTGGTCCATGCTGAGTAGGATAATCATCTCTCAGTTGCATCTCTGTCTTCAGGAAGAGGGCCACTCAGTTATATCTCTGTTCATGTGCTGGGGAAAAACATACACGAGAGATGACCAGTCCCAAGGAACAGCTTCCCATGCCTGTATCCATCTTATTGCACTAAAAAAAGAAGATTGGTAGATGTACCGATGTCAGCATGTACAAAGCCTGAGTGTATATGCTCGGATTCCCCACTTAAACCCGACCATGTGTCACATCTGATCTCAGTAGTGAAACTGGGGTAAATACTATATTCCATATCACCAAATTATCAGAATGTTATACATCACGAAAAACGGCAATCTATTTTGCAACTTGAGGTAGGTGCTATTGTTTTGTTTTTCCTTGACCTGACCTGTCTCTGTTTATTTGGGGATTAGAGGTATTTTCTTGGCAATATTGCAGTACTGGGCATCATCCTGGACATATTGTATAGCAAATAAATGGTCTTCATTCTTTTTTTATACAAAGCTACCTTAAAATGGTCAGAAAAATCACTTATCATAAAATATCTAATACAAAGGTTTAGATACTGTATTTTTGTTTTCATTCTTATCTAGGCTACAGGAAGTGGGCTAATATATTTAGTAAGTAGACATCTTTCTGCTGAGAGGCACATTATTTTTATTAACACTTTCAATCTGTAGGCTGACAGGCATTCATTTCACAATTTAAAAAAATAAGATGTCTCTTCAATTATGTGTACCCACCAAATATAATATTTATAGTAATAATAAATATTGTGTATACTCATATATAAGCCAACTTCATGTAGAGTGCAACCCCTAAATTTTTTTGTGAAAAACTTGATTTTTTGATAATGCAACCCCAGCTTCTGAAGCAATACTAGTAGGCCCCACTACACTCAAATATTGCAGTAATGGGCATCATCCTGGACATGTTTTATAGCAAATAACCAGTCTTCATTCTTTTTTTGCCCAAAGCTACTCCAAAATTATGCGAAAAACCACTTACTATAAAATATCTGATACGAAGATTTATATACCACACTTTTGTTTTCTTTCATGCTTGACTATGATAGTTCATTTACTCTGGATTTGCCTTCTAATTTCTTCCTGTAACATGTACTATAATACATTGTGTATAATTTATATATGAATAGTGGTATATACTTTTATAATGTTCCTCAATTTTGTTGATTCCTGTTGATAATGCTACTGTATACCATAAATAAAGCTACTAGAATTAAAATTAATTTGGTATTTCACCCTGTGCAATCATCATTTACCATATATTAAATGTCAAAATGTTTTAAGAAGATGTGCAATACCATTATGCAAGGCACTGTTGAAAGTGGACATAGGAGAAGACGCCAACGTAAAAACTGGTTGGACAATGTCAAACAATTGACAGGTATGACTATACCAGAATTGCTGATGGCTGCCATTGATGGACCGTTGTGGAGGAGATTTAGTGTGGCTTCTGTATTGAATCCCCCCCCCTACAATTACAAAAGCCAAGAGGAGGAGGAGGAAGAGGAGGAGGATGATGATGATGATGATGATGATGAAGAATTATTAGATATGTAATGAAGAAATATCACATAAAATAATACCAGTAAATGTAAAGAATATAATAAATAAAAATAAATACAAATAAACAGAGGAAAGGAAAACAACTGAAACATATAGATACATATCAGACAAAAGAGGTACTGTTGGAAAAGCAATACCTCAGTGATGTAAATATATGTGAACAAAGATGAACATGGATTGAAGGAAGGGAAAAAAGCATTGTTAATTCTTCATTTATATAAGGAATTTGTAGAATTTAAGTGGCACATATTGTGAATGATGTTCTGTTATTCATGTAGTAACAGAAAGAAAGAACCTAGGCGATCTTACCTGTACCGTTAAAGTTAACCAAAGGTACTGTGAGAATATAGGCCTACCAGATAGGCTACACTTACAGTCAAGTGAATGTCAATTGACAGAGCCTTAATACAATAATTATAAAATATATATTACCAAAATGTGTTGTTTTTCAAATCACTGCTTTTCTGAGTTTTACTCTTTGTGCAGTTTTCGGACAGTGTTGATCTACTTCTATATTTATAGTTATTAATTGGAAGAAGTTCCATATTAGGATCAACACCTCCTGAACCAAGTATGGAACTCAGAGTAGTGGTGATTTAAAAAAACATCACAGTTTGGTAATATATATTTTGTAGGAGAGTTATAACTCTGAGTAAATAATTATAAACCCCATTATATATATATATATATATATATCTGTGTGTGTGTGAACAAAAATACTTGTAAAAATGAGAAACAGCAAGGTGTAGAAACAACAAAATGAATGTTACTTATTATCTGGTTGTTATGCAGTGTTGGAGACATGAGAGACAGTAATACTGAATAAATACTGTGAGTTTGGGGTCAAATGTAGATCAAATATGGATTGGAATCTGACAGATAAAGAATAAAAGTCTTTCTCGTATGATTTTTATAGAGGTGTGCAATGATTGTCCAGATAATTTAGTCAGAAAATACAAGGAATTTTTTTTTTCCTCAAATTTTTGTTGGGTGCTAAGAAATAAATCTTTCTCTTAGTGTTAAAAGATAAATGTTTCTATTACTGCCTGAAAAAGGAACCAGAGATTTTCATTGACACACGTGTTGATGACCTGTCCATGTTTAGTGATGTACAATATTGAGAATGTCATGTATTTGTGTGAATAAAGGAGAAAAGTTTTAGAAAAAGTGAATTAATGGTAATTATAATTGTTATAATTATTTTATTATAATTATTTTTGACACTATAATTGATTTTTATTTATTTATTTTTTATGGACAGAACAAAGTGTCAGTATAATTAATTTTTTATTTATGTACTTTTTATAGTCACAGTATTTTTGCTTAATATCTTTTTATGTTAAAAATTTTATGTGTTTAATCTCTATCTATAAAAGGCAGGATGTGTGTGTGTGTGTGTGTGTGTGTGTGTGTGTGTGTGTGTAACAAATGCATGGCCGCAATTTTCAATGGATTTTCACCAAAATTTACATGCACATGCTCCAAGTTAGCATGAAGACCAAGACTGACTTTGCATTTCCCAACTCCTATCGATAGTGGAAATAATCGATTTTTTCATGTTTCTACGGTAGTTTTCATGCAGTTTGTGGCAGTTTTCTACTGGCCAGAGTGAGAGCCAATAGCTGGCTGCCACGAATAGGTAGGAAGATTCTATTGGCCAGCATGACAGCCAACAGCTGACTGACACGAATGTTAACTAGCATGCTAGCATGAAAAAAAAAATCAATAGCTGCATTTGTCACAAGTGGGAAAAATTTAAATCTGCATGGCACTTTACTCCAATTGGCTCATTCGCTTGCTTAAACTCAACGTTGATTCTGATTCCGCAGAACTGGGTTGGGTGTGAAAAAGTATTTGTTGTTAACATTCTTTTTCCATTCGGTTTTCCCAGTTACGATTCCTTTTGTAAAGCTGATTGTTTTGTGTTGATTTTGTTTAGTTCTTTTTTCGTAACAGATTTAATGTTTAGTATAGAGCTTAGAAAAAATTTGCAGTGTGAGATAGGCAAGGAGTAAGGCATGAAGCAACATCAGCATGGCAAAAGGCACTCCTTTAAAGGCAAGGAAGGGCAAAAATATTTTAAGTCAAGTGATAGCGATTGCTGTATGAGCTGTACGATTTTTGAACCAAGCACGGGCAACGCCGGGCCATGCTGCTAGTATAACAGTAAAATGGAAATATCTCTCAGAAGAAAAAGATTAGCAACAGAACAAAGACAGGGATGACAAAAGCTATATATGATCACTAGACATAGACAAAGGTATCTGAGTGCCTCACATGAAAGGCTTGAACAAATAAGACTGCAATCTAAGAAATATAGAAGTAAAGCAACTGATTCATTTTGCTCAGGAGCTAATTTTGTCTAAATGCAGATAAATATTTTATTTGTATAGATTATTAAAATGACTAACTAATGGCCACTCATAAATTTATTAACTCAAGTTGATTTACCTTCCTTGTCACTACAGATAGGACAAGAAATTCATAAATAAATACACTGTAAATATATAAACTAATACAAATTGATAATTATTATATAGTTTGATTATTATTGTATATATATATATATATATATATATATATATATATATATATATATTTAAAATAAATCCTAAAGAGCCAGGAAAACCTACCAAGGTTTCACCTAAATGAATCTTCAGCATATTTTAGTCTTACTACTCACTTGGGTTTTTTTTCTTAGGACTAAAGACCTAAGGCACTGGACGATTTGTTCCGCCCTGTTCTGATGTTTTTAGTTCTTTCTTTTTTTTCCAATTTTTTCTTGGGTACCGATTTGTTTTTACATATCTACAAGTGCTAGCCAAGGTTTTTTCCAAATGAGTATAGGCAGCATATCTTCATTCAAGCATGTTTGTTTGAATAATCTAGACGTATTATGTCTATTTTTGTTATAATCCTCTCAAATTCAAGTAAGTTTTCTTTAATGGACAGGCACTTAGATATAATATACAAAGTATTCAGTGAAATAATGTTTGAAATATACTTATTATCTATCAGCTGAGACTTTCCCTGTTTTATGTAATTGGTTTATTTCATTATTTTCCCTTTGAGTTACTCCTGAATCTTAAGGAATGGTTTTGAAAGCTCTTTATAAT
The DNA here is from genome assembly GCA_903632075.3 of Acanthosepion pharaonis. Taxonomy (NCBI): domain Eukaryota; kingdom Metazoa; phylum Mollusca; class Cephalopoda; order Sepiida; family Sepiidae; genus Acanthosepion; species Acanthosepion pharaonis. The sequence continues at coordinate 117,707 of CAHIKZ030002299.1, read as the reverse complement.
ACAATAAAAACTGGAAACTGTCCTGGTTTGTGGGTGGAAAATTATGGTAAGCTCATTTATATATATATATATATATATATATATATATATATATATATATATATATATATATATTACAGCAAAAAACAAAAATTACCTTAACATAGGTATAGTCTATTTCAAATCGTTCTTCACATGGTTATCATCAGAGAGTGGGTTTGTGTTAGCAATTGGTGGGGACATAAGGTATCTTATCCTGAGAGAAGCAGTCTGGGTTTGGAGTTTATTTATGGCTAGGATTTTTATTTGTAGATTAATATCACTTCCTACTATGTGGTGTTTCTTATAATGGCCCCAGAGTGTGTTTTTCTAGGATTCACAGTAAATAGTTTTTGTACTACTAAGTAATGGGGGATTTAAATTAATATTACTAGGATCTACTCGGATTATATACTAATGGATCAATTACCTGTACTATATATATATATATATATATATAATATAATTATTTATTCAAAAATTATAACATGAATATATTATAAAATCACTACAAAAATAGCCATTTTGTTTCAACACTTCTGGTGTCTTATCAAGTGATTGTGTTGTAGTGATTTTATAACATATTTATATTATAATTTTCCAATAAATAATTATATTTGCTCTACTCTGCATTGAGCACTCTTTTAAGAATAGTATTTCTTGGTTATTGGAATTTATTCTGTATACACCAATCCTATACTTGGATATATATATATATATATATATATATATATATACCGGGTGTAACAGCAAAATTGTTCAAATCATCTAAAAGCATGCAATAATTGTCACAAAAGGTGTAATTCCTACAAAATGTTCAATATCTAAAAAACTACTAGACTAATTGAGTTTCTTTTTTCCAGGTTTTCAGATAAGACATTTAGCCATCTTGACACCATTTGTTATAAGAATCCCTGGAAAACCCCTTGAGTTATTCAGCTAGAAATAGAACAGGTTTAAAACAGTTTAAAAAAGAGGGAACAGTAGAGAGGAAAACTGGATCAGGAGGTCACAACAGGAAGCGGGATCATCAGTTCACCTTTTCATTTGTATTGTTTTAAGTAGAGTCTAATAGTGTTATAAACATGTCAGAGAATTCCAGTAAGATATATTTAATCATTTCTAAGATACAACAGTTCAAAGCTTAATCTAACAATTGGACTATTTTGCTGTTAGATGATTTAGACTCTTTTGCTGTTACACCTGGTATAATTGTATTGTGTATATATATAATGTATATATGTATGTGTGTTTGTGTGATAAAAATATAGCTTTAAGATATGCTTTGTGTTTTGGCTTGACTATTTGTATATGAAGGTCAATGGTGCAATTATGGTTAGTGAGTTCTTATTATAAATATAGTAAGTTATAATTATGCATTATGGTTGTATAATGCTAATGGTTATTGGGTAGGTGGTAATGACTATGTTTCAAATTATTTTAGAGGCTGTTGATTAGGAATAATTGTGGATCTGAATGCATTTATTTGTCGCTATTTTATAAATTTGTTAATGTTGTGGATTCCGGTATGAAATCCGGTCTCTAAATGAATGACAAACGCAGGAATAAAATATAGCAAATAAATGTATCGACATAATAATACAATTGGTAATACAGTTAGTAGATCCAGAAATGCGGTTAGTAGCAATAATAGTATATATACAGTTATTGATTACTTAATCATTTGTTGTTGATTATTATTATTACATTTAATTGTCTTTATGTCTACATTTGTAGTTCATCAATTTGTTTATTTAAGTTTTTTGTTTATTTTATTTATTTTTTTCTTTTTTTCTCAGGAGTTGGTTGATAACATGGCTGACCCTGGCTCAATCCTGGGTTGTTCCCATGCTGGTCAATACTGCTGCCAGACAACTGATGCTTATCTACTTTCTGCTTTGTTCTTTCATCTGCTTCTGTCCCACGTTGTGTTCCTTGATCACAGAGCAGTGATGATTGAATTTTGTCAGTACATGAGCACTCGATCGGACTGCCGTGGAAAGAAGAAAGAAAGAGAAAGAACACTTCCACTGGCAAAAATAAAAATAACGTAAAAAAATAACGAAGAAAGTTGCTAGGTTAATTTTCAATTGGCTTATATAGCTTTAGATATGACAAAATTAACCCTTCCCCATTAGACTCTCTATCATGGAACCTTGTTTTTTTTTTCTTTGCTCCATATCTTGCATAGCTCCCTCATACTGGGAGGTCCTGGTCACTGTACCAATTAATACAATGTTGTATATATGTTTTGGGTTATTTATCTGTTGTGCTTTTTTTTATTATTTGTGTATTCTTGGTGCAACTGTAGCTGATTTTTACTGCGTTTTTATTGAATATCTTATAAAGAGTGATAGATGGAGAGGCGTGTTTGTGTATGAGTTTAATGAATATTTTCCCTACATTTATTTTTACATTTTTATTGTTGGGTGAGATAAACCATATGATGTTTCTTTTCCTATTCACTATATATATATATATATATATATATATATATATATATATATGTGTGTGTGTGTGTGTGTGTGTGTTTATCTAGGCAGCATATTTTCATTCAAGCAGCTTTGGTTAGATAATTTAGATATATTATGTCTATTTATTTTAGTTTTAATCCTTTCAGGTCTACAAATTCAGTTTTTGGTGGCTGTAGAAATTTGATCAAGAGTAATAACAAAATTTTCTTTCAATTAATTTCTATTTTTCCAAGTACATTCAATCTCATCTGAGTCCGTCTTCAGGAGTTTACAATATCTGTGGATGTGTATACAGTAGTGCTGTAAATTCAAAATAATTTTTTCACTGTTCGTTTACAGCATTTCAAATTCAAATTTTTTTCCAGGTATGCAAGAGAGGTAACTTTTTATTTTTTTTTAAAAAAAGAAAAAATTTTTTTAATTATAATATTTTAATTTAGTATTTTTATATAAAACTTTTAAATGCTGCAAACATTTAAGAACTTCATACTTGCCTACTTTAAAACTTGTTTAATAATTTTTATATATATATATATATATATATATATATATATACATATATATATATATATATATATATATATATATATATATATATAAAAAATGAATATTGAAATCAACTCAGAATAATTTGCTGTTTCATAGTAGGCACAATTGTTAGGTGGCCTGATGATTGCACCTAGCATGAAACAGCCTGTTACCTTCTTGAGTGTTGACTTCAGTGTTCACTTTCATATTTATATTTACATATGCTCTATCTCTGATATTAAGCACTTTATCCCATAAATATAACACACCTATATTTCTTTATATATATATATATATATATATATATATATATATATATATATATATATAAATCAAAGAAAAAATGAACCTAAGGTTTAAATTGCATTTTTGAAAATGAAAATTTTTTTCTGAAATTTTCCATTTACATTGATTGGAATGATTTTGATTTTTGAAATCACTATAATTGCTAAACCTTAGGCATTTTAGCAAATTTGTGGTCACAAAATGATTTGAAACAAATATTACTTACTTTTAGTTTAAAATATCACATAAAGAATTTCTTAATATGGAGGTGAATGTTTTTATGAGGTGTTGACAACTATCTTGAGGAACTTATGTTTTGGAATGTTTTCAGACGGTTAAAAGGTCAGTCAAAACATGTGGAGGACACAAGGTGTTATAATTCAAAGTCTGGTAAGACAAAATTGAGCAAGTGATATTCAAGAAATATTTTTTTAATAAATCCATATTGTTTAAATGGTGATCAGAATGTTATGGTTCGGGATGGACAAATGTGCATAAAAAAAACATAAAAATAATAATTTAGAAGCAGGCATATATAAAATAAATTGCCAAAACCGTTCCTCACAATGCGCTGGGGAAATATGCATTTAAAAAAAAAAATCATATCTATGAAAATAAATGGACTTTATACAAATTTATAAAAAATTATCAAATGCACTAGATATATAGAAAAATGAATTCAACCACTATTTTGATCTAGAAAATGCCACACTTATCAAAAGAGAAAGCAATTTACTCAAAAGAAAAATTCTCGAGAGTGCTGTTATTGAATCTTATCAAAATATAAATCTAAGCCTCAGTTTCTTTCCAATCACCTTTCCTGAAAGTATTATTACTTTCTCAAGTCAACATACATGGCCACAAATATGTTGAAATTAAAAATAAAACTGTTAAATCCATTATCTCATGTTTTTGAAGATGTACAGCTGTAGGGACATTATTATTATAAATAAAAAATAAAATGTAAAATAATAATGAAAATAACAAATAAAATAAAATAAAACAAAAAACATAAAAATGTTGTATAAAATAAATTAAATAAAAATTAAAAATAATAAAATTACTCTGAGCATGCAAAAAAATGGTTTCTGCTGGAAATATGGACATCCTGCCAAAATATGTTAAATTCAACCTCTTCACTATGAACCATTGTATGGGCAACACGTGTCTGACTTCTCTCTGTGACATGGCGTGTAAAAATACAGAGTGACTTCTCACTGTTATCACATGTATCATGAAGCAATTGTAACCTAAAAAATACACACACCAATACACACAAAAAATATAAATAAATTGTTTAAATTAACATGCAATTTATCATTCTTTTCCTGTTATTTCTCTACATTTTATTTCCTGTTAAGTATGCTTTTATGTCTGTGAACACAAAGCTAATTTCTGCTGCAATGATGCGAGTGACCATCTACATCATTTTGGTGACCACCAACATGTACAAAAAAAACATCATACAACATATGTCCATCCCAAAACATAACAATCTGATCACAATTTAAACAATATTCATTTACTATATATATTTTTGTCTTTATTTTCACCAGAAATTAAAGCAAACATACGAACTTTAGGATAGCTCATGATCAGCCATAATAGACATTCATTGTCTGTTATATTTCATATGTTTAAATATATACATATATATATATATATACATAATGGACTCTCCTGTTGTATTCGATGTATGAGGGTCAAGCAGGTCAGTTCTTAAGAACTGACATCCCAAACACCAGCACATATGATTTGATTATAGTGATGAAGGCTTTGTACAGAACCAACAACACATTTTGAAGGGCCGAATACAGAGATCTGGTGCACTACATGCCACAAGGTCCCCAAATGTCTCTCCACAGGATTTGAATTCAGAGTTGTCTTTCTCCTAGACCAGTTGCCATCCAAGGCTATAGAAGCCAGTCTGTCCTATTTACCCATACCTGGAGGAAGAAGAAAAGGATTAATACCTTTCCCAAGGGTATTAACACGTAAGTGAATGTAATGGATTCAACTGGAATTCGAACTTGGTTCTCTGATTCCTAATCCGAGCCACTATCCATTACTCCACTGTGCTTCCTATTATATATATATATATATATATATATATATATATATATATATATATATATATTTCTTGAATATTAGTCTCTCAATTTTGTCTTACCAGACTTTGAATTATGGCACCTTGTGTCTCCTACATGTTTTGACTGACCTTTTAACCATCTGATGAATATTCATGAACCTTCTCAAATTTAAAAGCCTTGATAAATCATTGACACTTTGCTCTTGTATATAAACACATGCAACAAAAATAAATTCTACATTTGCCTTGATAAGGTCCCTCAGAGGACAAAATGTGTCAGCCAGTCACTTGTCTTTTTATTCATATATATATATATATATATATATATATATATATATATATATATGAAACAGGTAAAAAATGATTTCAAATGCAGAAAAAATAAATAAAAATCCTTAGCAAAGAACTTTTGGTAGTCTTTAATCAAAGTCATATAAATGAAAAATTGATATCCAAATGCAACCAATATGTGTGTAGGTATAATGTTTTGTGGAATGTTAAGTGATTTTATTCAGGTGGTAAAAACGTATTTTGTATATATTGAATGGAGTCACATATTTACTTATCTAGGATAAGTATACATATGTAAAAATGAATGGATTAGAAAAAAAAAACCAAATAAAACTTATACTGTATACTTATCAATATGACTTATATAGAAATGTAGTAAGGAAAATTAAGCAAAAATTGGTGTTATTTTGAAAATTCCATTTCTTTACTTCTGTTTTTTGGTTTTTATTGCTTCTTATTTTTAGTAAAATTTGTTTTGGAATTTAAAAATAAAAATAAAATCATGTTTGTAAATTATTTTATTTGTATAAATTCTATCCCGTAAAGGAAATTATAAATATCTCTTTATGTTTTCTTGTTAAATTCTGCTGTGCATATTCTTTGATGCAAGAATTTTCGTTTTGATCTTTTCTGAATAAAAACGATTTCTATAAGCAAGTAAAAAGAAATGTTTGCTTTAAAGACTCTTGCCTATATCTCCCATTATATTCATTCTAGCAGCAAAATGGTTGGTGACAAAGAGTCTCCAGCACAATGATTTACCCAATTTATACAAAAAGATCAATTCCAAAGAATACGTTCCAAACTAAACATTATTTATTCTTATAGACTAAGCTTCATGTAAGGGTGTTTGCATGTTTTATGGTTTTCGTTTTTAATTTTTAAATTTATTAAAGCACGTAATTTTAAATCGACATGATCATATTAGTTAAAAATATTCAATTTTATCATTTCAGTGTTAGAAATTGCTATGCAATAACAATCTTCCTATTTTGCAGTGAATACTGGAAAATTTTCTCACAGGTAAAGAAAAGACTTCTTGAGGCTAAAAGAGACATGGTTCTTGTAGGCATAAATTCTGGTTTAACTAAAAGCATAAGCAACAATATTTTGCACAAATAAATGGTAAGTGTAAGAGTGTAAGGAAATGGAAGACAATCTCAACAAGATGATATTTTATATTTTTGTTTTTATATAACTGAGTAACAAGAGAGTGAAAATACACTAGTATGTATGCAAATGAAAGAAGACATTACAATTTAGTAAATTCATTTCTACAATGAGTAATTTTATTATTTCAAAACTTTTGTTCTCATCTTGGTTGATATAGATGTTATTATAGATACAACATTTTGACTAATCCTAAATTATGAAAATTGGTACAAACCTGCCATCATAACCAAATATAAAAAAATCATCTGACATTGAATATAAAAAGCTTCAAAAAACATCACTTCTGGACAGTGGCATAATGGATATAGGAGTTGGTTATGTGTTACTGTTATATAGTGGTCATGAGTTCAATTCCTGATACACCAGTTCAGTATCACAGGGGCAGAAATATCACAACAAATTGTGCCTATAATAACATCTATATTAAACATGGTTCTTTACAAGTTAGGAATTGTGTGAGGGATATACGTGTGCAGGGCCAGTGCAAGAGTCTCATACCATGAATTCTTTGAGCATAAAAGATTTACAAGATAATGGAATGGCCACCATCAAATCCTGACCTAATTCCAACTGAAAATCTATATTCATTTGTGAAGATGAAATTATATGAAGGTGGCAAACAATATGACAGCAAATCAGACCTATTGTAAGCAATTAAAACTATCATGTCAGAAACTGAACCTGCTTAATTAACAAAATCAATGAATAATAGATTACTGTTATTGAGAAGAAGAGTGACTATATTAAAATGTAAAGGATTTAAAGACTTATCATATGTTATTTGTTCTATTATAGGTGTTGATTAAAGTTTGATGAATTTATTACCTTTTTATTGAAGTAAAATATGATTATTTGGTTATAACTTCGGATAACAGATTTTTAGAATACGTCAAATAACTTCAATAAAACATTGATAGGCTTTGTTTTGATATCTAAATTGATTATTTAAAATTTGACAACTTTTTTTTTCGAACGAAATTTAAATTATTGAAGTTTATATGATTTGCTTAATAACTTCAGACAGAGTATAGATAGCAAGTTAACTGTTATCATTCTTTTCAGTATTGATGGGGGTTTTCTTAATTAATGATGTCATTATTTTCTCTTTGTGCCATCTATTTTAGTTGTTGCTGATGTTGGTAGTCTTCAAGTGATGGTGTTTCTGTTATTTGGTACAGTTATTTGTTTATGATTCTGTAGCACCAGTCCACAAGGCTTGAAGAAGTGTGGTCATTACCAACACCTATAGGCTTCACTTACTCCAAACCAGTTTTAACCATTGATCTTAGAAAGCAATTGTATACAGCAGACAGTTAAGATATTTTTGAATGGGTCTGGCACCATGCATGATATCTATATGAATGTCATTATGTGACAAGGTTATTTAAGAGCATGACTCAAGTTTTCAGGTTAATGTTTTGGTTTTGTTGCTATTTAAAATATTGTGATTCTTCATTTGTACTTGGCGTCATTATTTCTTTAAATTTCTATTGTTTTATCCAATGCAATTGCAACCTCATTCCTGCAGTGCAATATTGCTAGCCTGCTGCTGTTTCCATAGCAAATGTTCTGATGAACTCCATTCTTTAGTTTTACTAGTTCAGACCTTTACATCCAACACCCTACATCAACAGGGTCAAGTCCCCTAATTTTTTTATCTATCCTCCATATCCTCATAATATTCACTTTCTACTTCTTATTCTTATGTCTTTTGCTGGCACTACTTCTTATTAGACTAAAAGTTTTGCCAACAATTTTCTGCAAATGTAGAAATGACAAGTACCAGGAAATGAAAGACAATTTCAACAAGACGATATTTTATATTTTTGTTTTTATATAACTGAGTAACAAGAGAAACAAAATACACTATTATGTATGTAAATGGAAGAAGACATTACAATTTAGTAAATTCATTTCTGCGATGAGTAATTGTCAATATTCTTGTATTATTTCAAACTTCTGTTCGCATCTTGGTTGCTATAGATGTTATTATATAGACAATGTTTTGATAATACTAAATTATGAAAATTGGTACAAATTTGCCAATATAACCAAATGTAAAAAAATCATCTGACATTGAATATAAAAAACTTCAACAATGCATCCCTTCTGGACAGTGGTGTAGTGGCTATAATAGTTGGTTATACATGTGTTACTGTTATATGGTGGTCATGACTTCAATTCCTGATACACCAGTTCAGTATCAAAGGGGCAAAAATACCACAACAAATTGATTATTGTGATATTTTGCCCCTGTAACATCAGTAATTGTCCATTCCTGCTAAATTGGTGCATCACTGCCAAATCCAGACATTGAACTCATGACCACTAGATGAAATTAACATGTATAGCCAACTCCTATAACCACTATGCTACTGTCCCAAAGAACATTAGTGGTATGTTTTTTGGAATCTTTTATATTCAGTGTCAAATGGTTTTTGACATTTAGTTATGATGGTGGTTTCATATCGCTTTTTCATAATTTAGTATTTTATTTCTAAGACAAGCAATTGTCAATATTTCAGACTATTGTTCTCATCTTGGTTGGTATAGATGTTATTATAGACACAATGTTTTGACTAATACTAAATTATGAAAACGGTACAAGCCTGCCATCATAACCAGATGTCAAACATCTTAATATAAAAGGCTTAAAAAAAAAGCACCACTTATGGACAGTAGTGTAGTGGATATAGGAGTTGGTTATATGTGTGTTACTATCATATAGTGGTTATGAGTTCAATCCCTGAATTTGGTAGTGATGCACCAATTCATGATCGCAGTGCCAAAAATATCACATAACTCAACTGTGTCTAGTTTGAGATAATATAAGAATAGGAAATGTCTAATTTGAAATAATATAACAGTTAGGAATTGTGCGAGTGATATACATGTTCCAGGCCATCGCAAGAGTTCTCCCAACTCTTAATGTCATTTGTTATCTATCTTCCATATGCTTTTTTTTTTAATCAGTATCACTCCAAGCAAAGTAGCAATGCCACTAAAACACAAGGGGTTACAGGGTGAATTCGAAACAGAAACAAAAATAATGAGCAGAAAGAGAAGAGAGTAGTCAGGAGGACGCTAGATAGTGATTGACATTGCGTTTAAATTTTTGAAGATTAAAGTTCGCTGGAAAAAATGGAGTCGGAAGGGAGTTCCACAAGTGAGAAGTGGTAGAGAAGAATCTGATAGCATAGGATTTATAGCTACATCTAGCCAGCTCACCTGTAAATTGATGGGATCTTGATACCAGTCTAATGCTGGGCATAAAATTAAAAAAAAACTTTAGGTACTATAGCAAAGAGCTCATACGAACAATTACCATGAAAGTATTTATAGAGAAGGCATAGAAAGGTGGTGGGAAAGTGATTGAAACTGATTCTTCTTTGGATTTTATCAAGGAGCTCAAGTTAAATAACAGGGGCACTGGACCATATATAACAGCAATATTCTAAGCATGGATGAATGGTAGACTTATAAATATGTAAAATAGATTCTGGAGTGAAAAATTGTTTCACCTGACATAGCAAACCGACTGCTTATAATATTATCTACTTCCTATTCTTATGTCTGTTGCAGGCATTTCTTCTGGTTAAGGCTAAAAGTAATGGCAATATTCTGCACATGTATAAATGACAAGTGTAAGGAAATGGAATTAATTTCACCAAAGCAATATTTTATAAACTTGGACCGATTTTAAATGTGAATTAGGTTTAAGCGTCTAAAGATTTTTTTCTTTTCCTTTCAAATTTAGAAGACATTTGGGCAATATTATTTTTCACACATAATTGCCATGACCTAAATAATATGATCCAATAGAGAAATAAATAAATTTTTATCAATAATACTGATTTATTTACTGCTGACTTTGATCCATCTTAATGAAACACCCTTTATTTTTATTTTTATATAACTGAGTAAAAAAGAGGAAGAAAATACACTATGAAGGCAAAAGAAGGAAGACATCATACCAGCAGGGATAGACTCATGTTCACATAAGGTAAAATACATACACAGGAATAATGCTAAAAGTATTAATTAAAATCATACAATTTGTTTATTTTTTGTACTGGTGTGTGTATATTTTAGTTACAAGTGTTTTAAGGTTACATGTGATAAAAGGAAGAAGTCACTTTGTATTCTAACAAGCAATGACCTCAGGAGAAGAGATGGATGTCTTGACTTTCCAATGGTTGGTGGGGAAGAGAGTGAATTCAGCGTCATTTGGCATGAAGTCTGTTTTCCTGCAGGAAATGTTTTTGTTATATTCTGGGAGAAATTTTCCTTTTCTTTTTGCTTTTATTTAATTTATTTTAAAGAAAGTTATTTTATTTTATTTATGATATTATTATTATTATTTTATATTCTTATTTATTAACAACAATAATATTCCTACATTGACAGTTCTGTCATTAAGGTCTCTGGTGGTGTTGTCACTAAAGCATGCTGGGAGGAAAAGAGAGAGAAAAACAGGAAGTGTCCTATTTTTATAGCTGTTTGATAGCGCCAAATTTTTGGCAAAACTTGTGAAGCTATGTGGCGATAACCTACATCTTGAAGAATGAGGCTAAGAATTCAATGAGAAAGTTTTAAGGAAAATGGAATCGAAAAACATACATGCTTAGAATGAGAATATTTCATTAGAAAGAAAGGAAAGAAATGCAAAAATCAATATTGCATTTTTATTAAATAAATATTTACTATTTTAATCAGTAGATTGTTTTTAAAATAGTGACAGTATTTTTATTCTTAGGATTTCTTACTCTTGAGCATGCAAAATACCATGCGTAAACATTTCTTTCCAACTCTTTGAAGCGTTTGGCCTTGTGATTTGTTTATAGCTCTCACAAATGCAGGACAAACTGGGAACTGAACTCTTGTATATATAAAAACTTTAAGAAAAGAAATGCAAAAAACAATATTGTATTTTTATTAAATAAGTATGTGTTAATTTAATCATTAGATTGATTTTAAAATAGTGGGAGTATTTTGTATTTTAAATAATAAAACTTTTAATTTAAAAAAATAGAATGAAAATTTATTGTACTAAGCTACACACTCTAGTAAAACTAACTGTACTTTGTAACCCCTTACTTGTTTGCACTTCTCTTCCCCAAAATTTTGTTTCGATTGGTCAATGTATGGCTATTTTAGATGGTGTGACAGACAGACAGAAGTCACAGAATTTTAAATATAGATTATTAAAATATGTGAACCAGCTATAATGAAATCCTTATTATTTACCATTTTATAAAGTCTGAATCAATTGGCAGTTAGCCTATGTTTTGGCAACTAATCCAATAAACAATATGATTTATAGTTATAAATTTAAAATAGATGCAGACACTTAGATATTCAGAAATATAATCAAGTTAAGCAATGTCAAGTCTGTTCAGTACCTAGATGGGTGACCACTTGGAAATATCAGGTGCTGTAAGAATGGATGTGTAGTATGGTGTAATGGATAATGTCTTCAAATTGAAAATTGGAGAGCTGAGTTCAAATTCCAGTCAGGTTTGTTATATTCATTTATGCACAAATATCCTTGGAAAATGTATGAATACACCTCTTTGTACCCCAGCTATGGGTTAATTAGTAGGACTTGTATCAGTAAATTGTTATTATCTCTAAAAGATTCTTACAATCTAAAAATATTTTTTGTACTTAAATAACCTGCAAAAGGTTGATAAGCCATAAAAAAACCAATCAACCAATCTTGAAGGAAAGAAGGTTGATATTTAATAGTGGTAAAAAAATCAATCATTTGATTTGCTTTCTCCTGAGCTTACACAGCTCTCCACAATTTCCTATCCTTTGTAGCTCTTAGCAATATTTGCTTTTTTACTATACTTTCCAGTCCATATTATGCCAGTTATTTATATTAGCTCATTAGGTAGGTTACTCAATGTTTCTCACTGTCGTTTTTGTTTTCAGTATGTCTTGTGAGTGTCAGATTCTCCAAGCAGTCTTTTCTCAATATGTGCTCCAGAAATTTCAACTGTCTCTAAGTATAATAACTCAAGTATTAAAAAAGAATCAAAAAAGAGATTATTAAAAATATGCATTGGAAGAATGGTTGCTGGGGTAAAAAACAGGGGATCCCAGCAAAGAAGGTGGCATAGAACATACTCAAATGGATATAACTTAATCTTGGATTTTTAAGCAAAGTTACCCAGGACCACTAACTCTGGAGTGAGCTGAGTCATGGGAGTGCACATTCTGCTATAGGTGTTCGATAATGACGAATCTCTGCAGAAGTTTGTATCATGTATGGTAATTAACTGACTGACTCAGATATGACCTATTTCTGGTTTTGTTGCCACTTTATCTGCGTAAATCCCTCATCCACCCCTTTATGTCCCATTAAACTTTGATTAAAGTGGAATGCGCTTGGAAGACTGAACTTCAAAAAGATCTGCTGGAGCATCAAAGTGAAACATTTCAAATCAAGATGAAAATCACTTCTTCCTCTTCTATGTGGGTATTCATATCACAATTCTACAATATCCTTAGCATCCTCCTATAGAACTACATTTCCGTTGCAGTATGTCTCTTCTTCATCTGTGAGCAAATTGTTCAGCATTTGCTACCATAAGGGAGGGTTGATATTGCAGAACAGTTCAGTCCTCTTTTCTTAGCTTCTCATGGAATTCTCCTGTTTCTTTGTTTAGCTTTCGAAAGCCATCTTTTGCTATTCCAAAATACCTTTGAATTTCTGTGTCACATTTTCCACTGTTTGTTATACCACTACCTAGATATTTGAATTTAATTTCAATTCATCAGATAGAAATCATACCATCTCATTGTTTATTCATTTTATGTTAAACTCATTCTTCTAAAGATTTAATTGATGACTTTACTGAGTTGAAATAAAATTTATATTGAATTATTAAATTTCTCACTCTTGTTTGTAATGACAAAGGAAAATCTCCATAAGTATTGATTTGAAAATTTTCTCATCAGACTTTTGAACCAGTTTTGATTTTACATTTCAAAAATAAGCAAATTTATATGCGCACACACATTGTTTAAATGTTCCATCTTACAGCAGGTGTTTAATATTAGATTATCAGGGAGGAACTAAATAAATAATTACACATATACATTGTAGATGTTTCATCCATGTATACGCTTTTATAGATCAGGTTGTAATTGTAGTATGTACATATTTATTCAATTTGTAACGTATACGATTGGAAAACAGCCTGGGAAATGAAATTAATGAACTGAGTTCAAACGACAGATTGCATTTGCTTTGGACTAATAACCTTGGAAAAAGTTCAACTCCATCTCTTCAACTCTAAGAAAAAAAGTTCAGACTAGGTACTCTAGCCTTGATTGGTAATCAGTCCAGGAGCACAACTCTTAATTCAATCATGGAGTAGGCAACAGGAAACCATTCAACTATATTTCCGGCACATGTCTATCTCTTTTTTGCTGACTGTGCATAAAATAACAAAGTAAAGTGGGCTCTCTAATATTGACTGGCAGCTAATCCAGGAGAAGGAAATCTCAGAATTCAAAACTATGGAGGAGACAGTAGGAAACCATTCCACCATCTTTCCAGTATGCACTATCTCTTTACTCCTGGCAATGTGTAAAATAATAAGGTAGATCAGACTCTCTAGCCTTGGTTGGCAACCAGTCTAGGAGAAGAACAATTCTGAATTCAAAACCATGGCAATGGGAAACTATTTCATTTTCCTGCATGTATTTATCTCCTCCTCCCTGGCTATGCATAAAATAGCAAAGAAGTCTGAGCTCTCTAGCCTTGATTGGCAACGAAACTAGGAGAAGGAAAATTCAAAACCATGGAGAAAACAATGAAATTTTTTAGGCATGTATCTATCTTTTCTCCCTGGGATGACTGGAAATTTCTGGTTTTGGTTGGCAACCAGTCTTGGAGAAGGAAAACTCTGAATACAAAATCCTAGAGAAAGCAATGAGAAAACAAACCACTATCTCTCAAAAGAACGATTGTAGCCATGCACAGTGTACAGGTATTGAGAGAGAAGAAACTGTGGAGAGCCATGAACACATACACTCTGAAGGGACATGAAGGAAAATATGCATACATTTATGCATACAACTCTAACCAGACTTCATGGTATAATTAGTGAGATAGTTTAGTTGATCATAACTACTTAGTGCTCTATTCTCATGGCCTTGTGCGAAATTAAACTAAGTTTAACCAATGGATAAAAATTAACCATTTATCCGATGCATATCGGAGTAATCTTAAAAATTCATGTCAACTATGATGCTCTGAGTGGGATGCAGTTGATGTAACAATATTCTGTTAACAAAAAAAAAATATCTATTTTCTAAATGTCTGTAAGCTATTTTTACAAACATTGTTCTATTTAGTATTGATCTGTTTGTGCTTTTCTCAAGCTTATAACCTTAAAACAAATTTAGTCTACGAAATAAAGAAATTGAATGTAGAAGAAGCTGTACTTGGAGTAGTTTTGTCCAACACCACAAGATGTTACAAGACCAAAATATTGTATTGAAAATTGCTCATTCTGTTTTTTTTTTAATCATTTCACGCCAGCAAAGCAGTAATATTACTAAGAGGCAAGGGTGGGATTATGAGAAAACTTTATTCAGAAGAAAGGACAATGAAAGAACAGTGTACAGGAAGATAGATGATGGTGATTCACGTTGCATTTAAATTTTTGAAGATTGTATGTATCTAGTGTTTGTTCCAACAGGAACAAACACTAGATACATACTAGATACATAGATGGTAGGAATGAATATTTATTGTATATAAATGCAATGGGGTAGGCTGGTGTTGCAGGAGTGCTGGTTGTATTTAAGTTTGGAAAAACGTGTCTTCTGGTTTATTTATCCCACAACAAAAATAGTGAACTCAGAATATGAGTCTGGGTAATAAATGACAATTAACAACAAAACTATATATATATATATATATATATATATATATATATATATATATATTTATTTATTTAAAAATATGATTCCAACATGCTACATAAGAATTCTCATGTTTCAAAAGAAGAGCTGAAAACTTCAAACTTGAACTTTTCGGCTCTTGTTTTGAAACATGAGAACTCTTAGGTAGCATGTTGGAATCATATTTTTAGATAAATAGTTATATTTATGCTCTACTTTTGTATCGAGCACTATTTTTTAAAAATAATAACAAAAATACTAAAGAACTTTGGATTATATATCTAATGAGTTCTTTCCTATTTTCTATATATTTTTCACATATATATATATATATATAGTATTAGATGACAATTGGAAAAATATCTGAATTTTTGGGGGTGCGTTTTGTCTTCCAACTTTTTCAAGACAAAAATGAAATTGAAATGTTTTGTGTTGTTATAGTTCCATTACAAAATCTAAATTTTCAAAAAGAGAGATGCTTCTGCATAAGCCTCCTTCTGGTTTATGTAAATTTCCTCTATACTAAGAGATTTTTTTTTCATTCCATGTCGACAATATAGTTAAATTCCCAGATCAATTCTTATACCAATTTGTTTTGTCCACAGAATTGATCTGGGAATTTAACTATATATATATATATATATATATATATATATATATATATAAAAAACGATAAGTATGTATTAACAAAACTAAGGTATACATAAACAATAAGAAATTATTGTGTGTTACAAAACAATGAATATGAATGAAGTAAACATTTAATCTAGTGAAGGTGTTTGTGTAGAAGTAAGTGTAACAAGCATATGTGATAGACACTTGCATATATATGGATGTGTGTGTGAGAGAGTTCAAAAGTCAACAAAGGACTAAGGGAAGCAAATGCATCCCAGCGGTAGCATACACATCTATGTGTGACCTTCATCTTACCGTACCTGAGTGAAAAAAGGATGACAGAAAATGTCACTGCCTATTTATAGTTATTTGCTGTCTCCTCTGTTTGGCCTTCAGTATGTCCTGTGAACATCAAATTCTCTAAGTCTTCTTTCCTCATTATGTGTCCTAGACATTTCAGTTATCTCTTTCTGGTCCTAAGTCCAAGTTTCCTTTTTTTGTTTTCCCTTTTCTTTAAATAATTCCTTGCTGCTCACATGCTCCATTCATGGTATTCTCAGCATCCCTCTGTAGTACCACATTTCTGATGCCTCAAATCTCTCTTTTCTAAAGCAGTGAGAAGATTGTCCAGCATTTACTATCATATCAGAAGACCAACATTACATGCACTAAGTTAACGTCTTAGGAAGGAAAGTAATTTTTTTTTGCTGATGTTCAGCTTGTCTTTATTTAAATTACTTACATTCAGAATAATATCTTCATCTTTGTTGTTTTCATCATAACATTTCAAGCATTGTGTATTTTAGACTATTTAAGGTGTCTGTCAAACCATTACTAAATTTAAAAGGTTATGTGCGTGTTTGTATTTATGATAGGTTCATGTTCATATCTAAACAATTAAAGAAGAAGACAACAATTTGGAGTTTCTATCATGGACAGTTTATTCCCCCTTTTTATGCAAATTATAGTGAAAGAAAGTTATCAGTGTCTCTTGGGTATGTCCATTTTCTTTTTGGTCTTGGAGTTATGGTTAGTAAGGCTAAGCATTG
The DNA here is from genome assembly GCA_903632075.3 of Acanthosepion pharaonis. Lineage (NCBI taxonomy): Eukaryota > Metazoa > Mollusca > Cephalopoda > Sepiida > Sepiidae > Acanthosepion > Acanthosepion pharaonis. The sequence continues at coordinate 100,263 of CAHIKZ030002299.1, read as the reverse complement.
TGTTAATCATCAAGTCAGCCTTTCACAGAGCTGAAACAACCAAAGAAAAGTTTGTACTTACTTTATCACTGGAAGGTTTAAAAATGGTTATGGTATATCCATTTTATTTTTCTTGTCTCAGAAGTTAATGTAAGTAAGAATAAGCATCATTATAATGGTTGCACTCAAGTCAGCCTTGTGCAGAGTTGGAACAACCATAGAAAAATTTGACTTATGACTAAGGTGAACATTGGCTATAGTTTGACCTGATGAGGGGAGGGCTCCACATGGTTGATTTGCTAAAGATATGTTGCACATTTATGAATACCTCCCCGGTGTTCAACCCAGATATGTGGAGGGAAGTGGTCAGGTACTCACTTGTGTGCTAGGTCTGTAACCACACCTGGTTATGGAACTGATGGTGATGCTGGTGGTGATGCAGCTGCTGCTGCTGATGATGATGATATTCTTCTTCCTCTCGTCATCATCAGCAGCAATACATGTAAATATAGTAAATAGTAAATAATAATAAATCCCCATTATAGAACTTCAGACAGAAAATGTCTCTTATCTATCAAAGAAACCAGGTTAAAAGAGAAAAAAAATTGAAAAAAAACAAAGAATGAACTCTTCCCAAAGTAATGACATTAAACGTCTGAGAAAAGTCAACAGTCACTTTCTTGATTATAGTTTTATTAAATGATCAAATAACTACTGCATAGTAGTTCTAGTAATAAGCTACAATAAAAACAATTTTCATAAATCTCTTGATATTTACACTATTTACTTTGTTTGGACTGTCTTCCTCATCTTTGTTGCCCTATTCACAACGTTTGGGGTAGTCTATTAAGGACACATGGCCCAGTGGATAAAAGTGTTTGTTGAAACCAGTGGCTTGACCCAAATAGTTGTGAGTTCAATACTTGGCTACAGCTGAGGTGAAAAAAAATTGGATAGTTGAGTTAAAGCGAGATAACTGAGACATCCAGAAGAGCCATGGCAAGTGGAACTAGAACAATCTACCCCAGTGGATGAAATAAAGTTTTCAGTTTGAAATTCCAGTCACCTGAAGAAGGCCCGAGCATATAATTATATATATATATATAATTCATTTTTTGTTGTTAGATCATTTGTTAGATCATATATGTATATATATAATTCATTTTTTGTTGTTAGATCATTTGTTAGATCATATATATATATATATATATATATATATAAAAAATTCATTTTTTGTTAGATCATATATACATAAAATTCATATTTCGTTTCACCTTTGAAAGTGAAGTCTGAAGATTCAGAGAAAAATAAAATTCTCTGGTGAAATAAATTATTACAAATGGAGCGTTAAAGTAGTCTGTTTTATTTAAATTAAATTACATATATATATATATATATATATATATATATAATATATATAAATAATGTACTCTCCCATCGGTTTTGACGTATGAGGATCTGCCAGCTTATTGATTCAGTTATGAAAGTTTATGCGATAATCTTAAGTGGCATTTATGACCCACTAGTGATTTACAAAGGAGGCCACATATGGAGCAGGTATGAGGATTGTGAGATGAGATTACTGTTAGATTAGCTGACCTTTTAGATCTTGCTCTCACTTCTTAAAGATGATTCAGACAAGCAGATTGAAAATTGCTGAGTCCACTAAAACACGTTGATCTCTATTCTATCATTATATGAAAATTTGCCTATATGTTAAAGTAACATCCAGTTTCTTACTAGGCTACTTGTAATTTTTTATAAAAATCTATAATGGGACTGCTATGGCTCCCTACATTTTAGCTCTGCACTCGGTTTTACATGAAATGCTGTTTATATGCTTGTCACTGTGTTAAAGCAAAGGAGATAATTAGTCTCACGAACATTTCAGAAATTAGGATACACGTGTTATGAAATCATAACTCTTATAAAGCTTAAAATTCTATTCTTTGTTCAATTTTAAAAATTTAGGATATAACATCTCAATGAATTGCAGGTTATTTTCTATATAAAATCTTTATTTAACACATTAATTTAGCATAATCTTTCTTTGAATATTGTCTCTGTGGTGTGTTTATATCGCAAAAATATAATTTGATGTGATTTCTTAAAAAATAAATACAGTTAAACTTCTTTAGTGTTTCTTCTTTTCACTGCTGGGGTCTTATGCACATGGTTCACTGTGTTTAGCACTTAATTTAATATGGAATTAATTCATTTCAAATGGGCATCATTTAAATTCCCCATATTCGCATTTATTAAATATAAAGAAATTGGCTCAATCCATTCAGTCATTTAAGCATAAAATAAATTTAAATTGAGCTTATTTTTGAATAGAAACTTTGCTTAAGCTCATATTTCAACCTAACCTTTAAAAAAGTATAGCATGGTTGTGTTTGTTGTTGTCTGTGAAATAAAGATTTATTTGAAGGACACTTTTGTGCTATATACTGGCTGTATAAACAAAATTTAACTATGCAAATAGACATCCTTCTTAAAAAAATCAAACGTCTGTAATCATTATGCACTGAGTACCCTTCCCCACTGAGTTTTACTTTTAATTACAAAGGTTTAATTAGATGATAGAATTTTTGAATAGCCTAACACCAGCAGACCTCCCACCTCACAATTTGCACCTCAGGATTGGAGCACCAGTGATGCTGCTAAGAAACCTGGATCCACCGAAGCTTTGCAATAGCACACGACTTACACTTAAGGAGATGAGGCCAACAATCTTGGAGGAGACAATTCTGACTGGCAAAACAAGCAGTGAAGCTGTATTTATTCCTAAAATTCCACTTATTCCGTCGGATATGCCTTTCCAGTTCTAGCGGCTGCAATTAAAAGTGAAACTGTGTTTTGCAATACCATTAACAAAGCTCAGTAGCAGTCCTTTAATATGGTAGGCCTTAAACTTGTGGAAATGTTTTTCTCCCATGGCCAAATTTATGTGGGATGTTCAAGAGTTGGCAATCCCAATCATTTGTTTATTTCTACCCCACATGGAAAGACTAAAAATATTGTTCCTCAAAAACAGGTAACTATTTGGAAAAAATATTTTATGCCATTCTTTATCATGTCAAACTCCAACTTTAAAATTGAGTGTAATTCAACCTTTTTTATTAAATTGCTTTGTTTGAATGAAATTGCTTGTTTTTGTTGCTTCCTTATGAAATTTTTAGCTGCTGTATGCTTGACCCTTAATAAATAATTCAGTCAGTTATGTACCATGCGTGATACACGCTTAGGCAATCATGTATCTTTCAATACATGACTGATGAGGCAGATTTTTTCACAGTGGTTCCCATTTCTTTCTGCGGTAGACCAGTTACCATCCAAGCTATAGAACTCAGTCTGTCCTGCTATTTACCCATAGCTGTGGGGAGAAGAAGAGGATTCATACCTTTTCTAAGAGTATTAGCATGTAAGTGAATGTAATGGATTTGACTGGAATTCGAACCTGGCTCTTTGATTCCTCAATCCACTATCCATTACTCCATTCTGCCTCCAATAATGAATAATTGCTTCATCATATAATCAAAGATAAGATGCAAAAAAACAATAAAACTGGTCGAACATATGTTTGAATGAATAACAACTACCTTCACTGTGGTTTGAACCTTGTACTCTCATTAATGATTTTCCTCTTCCAATTCAATAGATGTCGACAGGCAGCAGAAAGTTTGTCAATCTGTTAGTTTTATCTCCCTGGGGAGGTTATAGCAATTGTGGCTTCTATTCCTGTCATAATTACATGGAAGTGGTAGCAGAGCATAGTTTCTGTTTCCAGTTCAGGAATAATGAGGTCTTTATTTTGAAGATAAAGATTACAGAGTTATGAATAAAGAACTACAATTTCACCATCGACTGTTGTTCTGACAACTGAGATGTGATAACCAGTTAACTCATTCTGTAGCAATTTGGGCTCCCAGTTCTACTTTTGACTCATTTGGAAAATCTTTCAATTCAGTAGATTCCAACAGTCTGCAGAAAAGGTTTTTCAAATGGTGGAGTAATGGATTACGGCTTGAATTAAGGAATCAGAGAGTTGAGTTTGATTTCCAATTCAGTTCATTATATTCCCTTACATGCTAATATCCTTGAGAAAAAGATGAATCCATCTCTTCTTCCCCACTTATGAGTAAATAGTAGGAGAGACTGGATTCTATAGCCTGGGGTGGCAACCAGTTTAGGAGAAGGAAAAACTTTGAATTCAAAACCTCCAATGTTTAAGGTGTAATGAACACTGAGAAGGCATGGTGGTGCAATGGATAATGGATTCGGTTTAGGAATCAAAGAGCTGAGTTTGAATTCCAGTCGAATCCATTACATTCACTTATCTGCTAATACCCTTGGGAAAGGTATGCATTCTCTTCTCCCTCCAGCTATGGGTAAATAGCAGGACAGACCGGGTTCCATAGCCTTGGATGGTAGCTGCTATACCCCAGAAACAAAATGGCAACCAACTGTGGGAAAAAAAATCTGCCTCATCAGTCATGTATTGAAAGATACATGATTGCCTAAGCATGTATCATGCATGGCACATAACTCACTGAATTATTTATTAAGGGTCAAGCATACAGCAACTACAAATGTCATAAGGAAGCAACAAAAGGCAAGCAATTTCGTTCAAACAAAGCAATGTAACAGAAAAGGTCGAATTACACTCAATTTCAAAGTTGGAGTTTGACATGATAAAGAATGGCATAAAATATTTTTTTCCAAATCGTTATCTATTTTTGAGGAACAATATATTTTTGGTCTTTCCATGTGGGGTAGAAATAAACAAATGATTGGGATTGCCACATAAATTTGGCCATGGGAGAAAAACATTTCCACAAGTTTAAGGCCTACCATATTAAAGGACTGCTCCTGAGCTTTGTTAATGGTATTGCAAAACTCATTTTAATTTGGAATTGCAGCCGCTTGAACTGGAAGGGCATGGTATAATCGTTAGCAAGCTTGTCTCGTTATATCAAGTATGACAAAATAGTGAGTTTGATCCTCACTGAGCGCTTCATTTTTTGTCAGAATGCCACATCTAATCTATGCTTAGTAAATCCCTATCAGCCTTGGTTACTTCAACATGCTTAATCAGTGCTTAGATGTCTGACTGCTTGGGAATGCTTCGCTCTTGTAGGGAGTTAAAAACTTCTCAATATTTTACTGAGTCAAATGACAATATCACATTGAAGCCCCTGTTCTCATATGATCATTTTGATGTGGTGTAATGATTAGCAAGCTAGATCAATTACGACTGAGTAGGGAGTTTGATTCTCACTGAGTGCCCCTATGCTTTTAACCTCGTGCCACATCTAAGCTATGCTTATAAAATCACCATTTCTTATCTGCCTCATTATTAAGTGATGGGTGTTGTAGTTCTCTAGTGAGATGTGAGATGCATTTTATATTGTTTTGAGATGTGAGATGCGTTTTATATTGTTTTGAGATGTGAGATGCATTTTATATTGTTTTGAGTCTAATATTTTTTTACCCAGTTAACTGGAATTTCTGCCACAATTTTTTTTTGTGGTATGATCAACTACTAATGCAGTTCTATTTTGTTTTGTAGATATATTTTATATCCTTGAGGATTAGTAACAAATTTTGTACTTCTCCCCCCCGCCCCGCCACAAAAATTGTGTATAAAAATATTTAGTTGAGAAATTTATCAAGTAAATAAGGCATAATTTTGATGACTATTGTATGTCAGACAAGTGTAAATGTGATGCTCTGGTGAAAAGAATATTATTTGTACGGATTGGTCAATGATTGGGACTAGCTAGGTTAAAGGTAGGACTAGTGAAGTCTGGACACACTCCCACCCCCCGACCCCTTTTTTGGCCTCTTGCCACATTTGTGCTTTTTCTAATTTGCCTGTGGAGTTTATACGAATTGTGGCTTCTATTCTTGTTATATTTAGCTGAAAACATCTTCTTTAAAAAAATTCAAACAAAAATTGCTGGGTATAGTGACGTCATTCAAAAGTTTAGATTACTGAGTTGAAATCTTTAGGTGAAGGCTTAAGGTTTTATTATGTTGACACACTGGTTTTTATAAGGTAATCAAAGTTAAGCAACACTCTACCTGGTCAGTACTTAGATGGATGACTCCATAGGAATACATTGCTCTCGCAGTGAGTTAAAAACTGAATATTTTACTGAGTCAAAAGCTTACAACCATATCATGTTAAAATGTCAATTCTCATACAATCACCAAAATTAAGCAATGCTGAACCTGGTCAACATCTAGATGAGTGACTTCTTGGGAATGCTTTGTTATCATAGCGAGTTAAAAACTTCTTAATATTCTAGTGAGTTAAAAGTTTATAACTATATCACATTGAAGCACCATTCTCATATGATCACCAAAGTTAAGCAATGCAGAGCCTGGTCATTACCTAGATGGGTGACTGCTTGGGAATGCCTCTTGTATTGAGTTGATAAATTCTGAGTATTTTACTGAGTCAAAATCTCACAACCATATCACTTTGAAACACTGGTTCTCATTTGATCATTGAAGTTAAGCAATGTTGGACCTTGTCAGTAACTAGATTGGTGACTGCTTGGGGATACCCAGTTTGTAAGCTTGGATGTGTAGGTGGTGAAAAGGCCCAGAATTGACAATTGGAGAGCTGAATTCCAATTCTTGTTGGGTTCATTATACATGCAAATACCTTTTGGAAAGCTATGAATCCACTGCTTCACTCACAGCTATAGGTTAATCAGTAGGACTTGTATCAGTAAATCATTTTTTATCTCAAAGAAAATTCTTACAATCTAAAAATATTCTCCGGCTTTAAATAACCTGCAAAAGGTTGATTAGCCATAGAAAATGAATGAGTCAATCAATAGATTTGATGCCAGCCAAAGCCAGAGAATTCAGTCTACCCTGCTATTTAACCCATAGCCAGAAGTAGAAGAAAATGGATTTATACCTTTCCCTAGGGTATTTGTGCGAAAGTGAATGCAATGAACTCAGCTGATTGCATTTTTCTATGCCAATAACGACTACACTATATGCATGTATATTTTAGAAGGTATTTAAAGTCTTTTGACTTCCCCACCTCAGGGTCATAGTTTCCTGCCCTTCATAGCTCTTAATAAACTTTGTCCTTTTATTATTTCTCCTAAATCCTGTTCCACCATTGATTTATTTAGGCTAATTAAATATGTTATGGATTGTTTTTTTCTGTCTCTCTTGTCTCAAGTATCAGATTTCCAAGGCCTCTTTCTTCATTATGCGCACTAGAAATTTCAACTGCTTCTTCGTGATGTTAAGTATAAGTTTCCTTTTTCTTTTCATTTTCTCTAAAACTTTATCATTCCTTACATGTTTGGTCCATGGTAACCCCAGCATCCTTCTGTAGAAGCACATTTCTGTTGCTTTAAGTCTCTTCTTCATGTTTGAAGAGATTTTCCAGCACACACTGCCATACAGGAGGACAGATATCATGTAACAGTTTAGTACTCTTTTCCTTGTTTCTAGTGAAGTTTTTCTATTTCTTAGTATTCTGCTTGGCTTTTGGAACGCTTCCTTGGCTTTCCCAATACACCTTTGGGTTTTATTATTGCACTTTCTGTCCTCTATTAAAACAATTCCCAGATATTTAAATTGTTGCATTTGTTTGGTTTTGTTATCTACAATTTGTAATCTGCATGTTGGACTGTTCCTTTTATGAACAACAATGCATTCTGTCTTCTTGCAATTGGTGTTTAGTCTTTTCTTCTCACTTTCAGTCATTATTTTGTATAGGAATTTTTGTAGTTTTCTTTCTATGTCTGCTATCAATTCTGTGTCATCTGCATATTTTATATTGTCATTGCGGCCACCAATAATGAATCCTGGTAGGACTTCTAATTCTCTCAGAATTGCCTCACTGGATATGTTGAATTACACACCATTCTGCAGTTTGCATCCTTCTGTAGAACCACACTTGTTTTGCTTTAAGTCTCTTCTCCAACTGCAAGGAGATTGTCCAATATTCACTGCTATATAGGGAGACAGATATTACACAAGAGTTCAGTACTCTTTTCTTTGTTTCTAACAAAATATTTTAGTCTCTTAATACTTTGCCCAGCCTTTAGAAAGCATCTTTTGCTGTCCCAATGTGCTTTTGGATTTCAGGGTCACATTTTCTGTCCTCTGTTAAAACTCTTCCCGGATATTTAGATTGTTGTACTAGTTTGCTTTCATGTCTCCAATTTGTAATTTACATGTTGGGCTGCCCCTTTTGTTAACATACATGCATTCTGTCTTCTTGGAATTGGTGTTTAGTCCTTTCTTCACACTTTCCTTCACTATCTTGTGTAGGAATTCTTGTAGTTTACTTTCTGTGTCTGCTATCAACACTATGTCATCTGTATAGTTTATGTTGTTAAAATAAAATCTGATAAAGTGTATATAAAACTATTTAAACAAGTTTTTTTTAACTGATCCAAGTCCTATATGTTGTTCAATTCTACTCAATTCAAGCAAACAAGCAAAAGTGGCATCACAATTATGAATGAACTCATATAAGATATACAAACACTACTGGTGTGTATTAACTGCTGGTTGGGGGTGGGTGGTTGAGGGTCAATTTGATTGGGGTCCATGTGCAGTGCTTTATGACCCTTGCTATCTTATCAACATTTGCTTTTGTCTACCTACATTTATATATGTTACGAATTAAATTAAGCACAACTAACTATTGAAGGATGAAAAATTTCTGCCGATTTTGACGTCATTCTGAGGTCTATGTTTTTTTTGTCCAAATCCATGAATTTGTTTAGCTCATGCTAAGTCTTGAAAAGACACAATATGAAATTCACTATTTTTTCTATCCATAATGTTGAATGTGTTAGAATTAATCAAATTTTGGTATCTCCATCATTGCTCACTTGTTTGCTCCACAGAAATCTCAGCATCCTTCTGTAGAACCATATTTCCGTTGCTAGATGTCTCTTCAGCAGACAAGAATGTTGCTATTATTGAATATGACAGAGAGCTGAACCAGACTTAGAATGTTGGGAATAGAACAATCATGATGAGAAGTTTGAATAAATCAGTGTTTAATATTCAAGATATTTGTTTGAAGCAGAGCATAAAAAATTTAAAGTTTCATTCATTTAGTTTATGTCAGCTGTATGTAAGAAATCACACAATCAGAATCATTTTCTCTCGAGCCGTGAGAGATTGCTTTTCAGTTTTCATTGAAAAAATAATCATATCTTGTTTGCAAAATGCAAATAACCATGGATGGATAGTGGTGGTGAGGGGTGCAGACTTAGTGGTACTGACAGATTAAACCATATGGAATAATTGGAAAAATTTGATTTTTTCATATTAAATATTCTTAAAAGAAAAGGCTTTTTTATTAAAAGTGCTCGCCTGATAGACTGTCTAAATATAAGTCAAATATAACATTAAACATATACATATTTATGAAATGAACTAAGTCCGACAATTATTTAAAGAAATTTTTTTATGTTTATACGTTCTTTTTATAGATACAAATATTTAAGTAAATGCTCTGTTTATAATAAACAGTATTAATGACATTTACTGGCCTGACTGTCTGAAAAATTTTCATAGAATATATGCATCCTCCGACAGGAATTAAACCTGTTTCCTATAAGGAACTGTCATACAGCCTGATGTGCTTTACCAATTTGGCCACAGATCAGTGTTTCGGTTAGGACGCATATTTTCTATGAAAATTTTTCAGACATTCAGACTGTTAATTGTCATTAATACTGTTTATTATAAACAGAGCATTTACTTAAATATTTGTATCTATAAAAAGAATGTATAAACATAAAAAAGATGTTTTTAAATATACATATTTGTATGAGTGTCCATATATGTGTTTATGGCTGACTGTTGATTGATTGATTGATCGAGTGAATCATTTTCTGCAGCTTGTCAACTCTTTACAGGTTATTTAAAGCCAGAAAATATTTTTAGATTGTGAGAATTTAATCTTTTTTTTGAGATAATTATGTTTTTTAAATGTTTTTTAAGTTTCTTTTACTTAATAATGTTTTTTTTAAATAAAAATTTTAAATAATGTTTCTTTGAGATAATAATGTTTTTTCAGATAATTGTGGCTTTTTTAGATAATAATGGGGATTTTCAATAATAATGTTTTTTAGATAATGGTTTTTTTGACAATAATATTTTTTTCAAATAATAACAAATGTTTTTTGGGATAAGAATAGTTTATTTTTGAGATAATGTATTTTTAGATAATAATTTTTTTTTTTTGAGGTAATAAGTTTTTTTTGAGATAATAATTGTTTGGTTTTTGTTTTAGATAATAATATATTTTTTTTTATAATAATATTTTTTTTAGATAATAATAGTTTAATAATGGTCATACTAGGGCGGAAAAGAATTTGATTCATATGTTTCCCAAGAGTATTTGTACTTTAGTGAATATAACGAACCCAGCAGGAATTGGAGATTGGCTGTCTGATTAAGAATTCCAAAACCATTATCCACACATTCAAGTTTACAGTATCTGGTTTTCCCAAGTGGTTATCCATCTGACCAGGCATGACATTGCTTAACTTTGGTGATTGTATGGAAACTAGTATTTCAACAATTCATAGCTATAAGTTATATCTGTATATGGACATGTCTGTATGAGTGTGTATGTGTGCCTGTATGTTTGTGGATGTGTGTCTGTATCTGTGTGTATGTGTGTCTGTATGTGCATGTCTATATATGTATGAGGTACATGCATGTGTATATGTCAGTGTATATGTGTGCCTCTAGGCATGTTCGTGTGTGCTTGTTTGTGCATGTGCACCTGTGCATGCATTTTGATACCAGTAATAAAGACACTTGACAAATGTAGCAGAATTTTATGGCAAACATATGCTACATAGCCCAAGATATGTTTATGGATCTTAAATAAAAGTAAAGTGGGGGCTGTAACATATTGGGGTGGGGGGATTTTTTTTAAGTAGATGTGATTTGAATAAACAGGGGGGAGTCCAGAAAAATATGTACAGGTAGTATGATTAGTGTATAATTTAGTTTATTTGAATGAAGAAATGGTATGTAAACATACAGCAAAATTATACTGACTTATAACAATTTTCTTCCATATTAAAATTTTTTTACTGCTATTAAATATCAGCCTTATAAAAGGCATGTTTCTAATGTCCTTCATTTGTTATTCTTTTCTTCAAGTTGACTGATTGTTTTTTATGGCTTATCAACCTTATGCAGGTTATTTAAGGACAGAAAATATTTTTAGATTTTAATAATTTTTGACTGATACAAATTTGAGTAATTAACCCTTAGCTGGTTGGAGAAGAGCTGGATTCATACCTCCCCTAAAGGTATTTGCATATAAGTCTTAATAATTAACCCATAGCTGGGGATAGAAGGGCTGGATTCATACTTCACCTAAGGGTATTCGCATGTAAGTGAATATAAGAAACCCAACTGGAGATGGAACTCAGCTGTCTAATTTCCAATTCCAGGCTGTTATCCATTACACCACCTGCAAATCCAAGCTTACAATACCTAGTATTCACAGGTCACCCATCTAGTTGATGACCAGGATTGACATTGCTTAATTTGGATGATCATATGAGAACCAGTGATATGTCTATAAGCCTTCTTTTCTTCAAGGATCATCGTGCATTGTTGCATGAACAGATTGCGAATAGCCACAAATAATGTCAAAGTTTCAGACTTGTAAAGCCTTCTGTAGTGAAATGTAAATAACTGCCTAATTAGCGTAGCTAAATGCAGAGAGACTATATAAGTGTCCAAGCAGTAAGGAGAGGGACAAAATATAATACACAAATTTTGCAAATCAAACTTCAGTTATTATCTCTCAGTTGTGTCTCTGTCTTTGAACAGAGCGCAACTAAAAACTGATAGGTGCTCAGTCCAGGGCAACAGATGCCCATGGCAGTACCTCCCTCATTGCACTGAAGAGCTGGGGAGTGGGTTGGTATTAATAATGATCTCAGCACAATCAATGTTTGCAGGGTCTGGGCTATATTTTATATTTTGGGACATGACCCGAGGTGATGTGCTCAGCTTCCCCGCATTAAACTGACCTTGTGTCACATCCTACCTATGTGGAGTGTCACCCTTCAAAGGTTCTTTTCTCAGCCATATGTTTTAAATTATATTTTAAATAATGAGCAAAGATGGCGCATAACATGACTAAAATATTATTTTGATTTGTTATGATTCGAATTAATTTTTAGAATTGAATGAATTATAATTTGTCATCCTGGGTATGATGTTAAACTAAATTTGGCAACAAAGTCTCTGATCAGGAGGTTGGAGGTTTTCAGAAGGGTGGAACCATCTCTTAATTGCTGTTGTTCACAGGTCTATTCTGACCCAGGCTGGTAGCACCTGTTAGGGTCCTAGATATGGGCAAATAGTGAACAAAAATCAACAGTACTTTTTATAGTAAAATTACCAGCAATACATTTTTATAGCAAAATAACAATCAATACAACACTAAAAAAGTATAACAATAAATTTTGTAATGAAATTACCAATAGTACATTTCTTTTTAAATTGCCAACAATACATGTTATCATGTACAAATTATATATTTAAAAAACATACGTTTGCCCTGAGATTATGCACAAAATATCTGTAGTTGAAAGCATAAAATTGTCTACAAAATATTTAGATTTCAGCATTAAATGACCCATAGAGATATTGATATATTGCTAAACAAAAACAACCAACTGAAATTATAATTTTAGTGAAGTTTTAAAATCTATATGAAATCTGTATCAGTTTTGCAATTTAAAATAATTGAATGTTTTTCTAGGAAGTTTCTATGAAAATAAATAATTTGGAGTTTGAAACAAGAGTTGTGGTGGGGGGACATTTTTAATTAATAAGTAGAGAAATACAATTATTACATATCAAGCAGGCACAATTATTTAACTCTTTCCATATTGTATTAACTGACAATGTAAAGTGCAATACAGAAATTCAAAGGGTGCTTTAATAGATCAGCTAGTATTTAGCCGAATTTTGCAGTATTCAAATTTCCCTTCATAAATGCTAAAAAAATGTTTTTTTTATTTTCCCTTTCTTATTTTCATTTTTCAAAACTCTACTCATATAATTTATTTGAGTCTAACAATGCAAAGGGCATATTTTTTTTCTTTGTTTTCATTGACCTTAAGATTTTGGCCAGTAGTGTATTTCAGCACTACAGTAGTAAAAAAAAAAAAGCAGATTTTTTGAAAGCAGCATTATTACAATAAAACAATAAAAAATAAATATGAGTTTGCCATATTGTTATTATTTCAGTTTATGAAACTATTTAAAAGATATAACATCTAGAAAATTTTAAATCACTGCTTTATAAAAATTTCTAAGATTTAAACATTCTGAATTAAAATCAAACATTATCTACGTGAAACATCAAGATAATTATTTCTCATTATTTTACAGTGGAAATGGCTAGATGTATCCATAAATTCTATGCTTACAATGTTTTCTCTCACACTTCTCGCTTGAGGAACTCTCTAGTGGCTTCTTGCTTTCCAGTCAACTTTGATCCTCAAAAATTTAAATGCAATGTCAATAATTATCTTCTGTCTTTTTAATTCCTGTTCTTTTATTGTTCACTCTCTCTAATAATCTTCAGTAACTTTCCCACTGCTGTAACGGAGCTTCCCTGTGCCTTTTCTTTAAATACTTTCATGGTAATTATTCCAATGAACTTTCCTCCTTTTTTTTTAAGTTGTTATTTTTATTTCCCACCTGCCAAAGACAAATTGTACATATGGGGACTAATTAGGACTTCATAAAGACCTTGAGGTATTATGGTGACTGTAGTAAGAATGGTAAGTAAAAATGTTTTGGTTTGGTGCAAGGGATATTGTGGTATGATTGTGTCAGTAATTGTGGCTTGCTAAGTTTAAAATAAGACAGATTGAAGACTAGCCTTCATTGTCTCCCCTTTTGGCCTTATGCCACATTTTTATATTTTCAAAACAGTTGAAATGGCTTCATGTATCCATAAGTTCTATGCTAACAGTTTCTTCTATCACACTTCACGCTTGAGGAACTCTCTAATGGCTTCTTGCTTTCCAGTCAATTTTGATCTTCAAAAATTTAAATGTAATGTCAATCATTATCTTCTGTTTTCTTAATTCTTGTTCCTTTATTGTTCTCACTCCTTAATAATGATTTTCTTTTTCTCATATTATTTCACACTCAGTAATGCCTTGAAGCATAGTGGTTTTATTGCCTTGCCCCAGATGAAATGATTAAAAAAATTTTAAAAGAAAATTCACCCCCTTTGAGAAAAAAAAAAAATTTTTTTTCTAAAATATGACTGAATAAGACTTCTTTTGATCAAACAGTGCCTTATTCCCAAGAGCCTACTAAAGGTAGCTTTATTAAAATGCATAGATAATTGTTATAAATTTTTGACATCATTTCCGGTTTAATGAACTGGAAGTTATTGTTTACAACCAAATTATTTGCCCTACAAATATTAATGGGAATATATATCTTAATGAATAATTTAATTTTGCAATTATCACCCTTCTTATTCTAATAGGAAATTAACTGGTTTTTCTCATAGATCATATGGTGTGCCTGAGGAATGCAAAGGACAGGCTCTATGTTGAAATGGACAGATTAACTTTGGCAGAATGAAACTTACTTAAAAAAAAATAGTCTCAAGGAGTTTAAAACTTAAGCAATAAATAATGGATGAATGATCAAATATGTCATTTTCTGTGTTGGAGTTTTCTCAAAAATTATAGTCATTTTGCATGAAACTAATTTTACATTAAGTTTTTCTCACTAGAATTTTTTACAACATGCTGATGCCTATTAAAATTCTCACAGTATTTAGTACTGTTGAAATTATTGCTAGCATTTTTTTGTAGAGATTTACTGTTATATTCCGTGCTAATAGGAATATATACTTGAAAAACAAGGTGGATAAAATAAGTAAAGGTTTATTGTAAAAAAACAGTACAATAAGAATAAAGGTAACAGTTATGCACAAGTTTATTGCAAGTCAATCCAGTGCTACTATTGAAAAGTCAGTAGTTCTCGTGTAAGTATGAGTCGTACTCGATAGATCCCAGCTAGTCTCTGTAGTCCATTGTCTTACAGCTACTTATAGGTAGTTACTACCTATAGTGTAGTCACTCATGGGGGTGACAGGTTATTCCATTACATCATTTACAAAGTATGTTTCATCCAATTTTGCAAACCAGTCGATGGAATTTAAATAAGCTGATTTGTTTGGAAATAATTTCTTTAATTTTATAGGACTTCATGGTAGACAATAATTTTTAAGAAAATTTCTTTTTTTCCTTTTTAACAGCAAAGAATAAATTCTTGGGATTTCTTATGCTTGAGCATGCATCATACAACTGGCCCTCTGTAAATATTTTTTTTCGAGCGAAATTCCAACCTTTAGATGTGCTTGGTCTTGTGATTTGTTCATAGTTCTCACAAATGCAGACTGAATTGGAAACTGGATTCTTGTATATATAAAAACTTATAGAAAAGATATGCAAAAAACAATATTGCATTTTTATTAAATTTTAATTAAATTTGTTGTAATCATTAAATTTTTTTTAAAAAGTGGGCATATTTTGTATGTTAAATAATAACATTTATAATTTTCCCCCAAAAAATATGAAAATTTATTTTCCTAAGCTATGCACCCTAGTAAAACCAATTTAAATTTGTACCCAGCTACCTGTTTGCAATTCTCCCCCAAATTCGTTTTGATTGGTCAATGTATGGCTATTTTAGATGGTGTGTGTTTGAGCGGATGAATAGAAGTCACAGAGTTTTATATATATATATAGATAGATAGATAGATCATATTGCATACCTGAAGTATGCAAATAATTCTCTCTATTCTAAAATGAATAGATTACCACAGATAGAATAGACCTTAATATGTGATAAAAAAACAAACTTGATCGGGTTAAAATTTGAACTCTAAAGAACAGATTATGAACTGATGTTGTATTTATGTTTCATTTAGTGAATGTTATATCTTAAAGATATGACATCAGATGGCAATAAATAAGTCAAAGAAGCTATTGGCACACACTGGTCACTGGTATCTTTTGCCCAGCAAAATGCAGTTTGAAAATTTCTTCTGTAGTTTTTTTTTAATAAGTATTAATTGAACTATTTACACTGTTTATATTATTCGGACTGTTATCCTTATCTTTATTTTGATATTTACGACCATTGTGTTATCCAACCCTCTTCAGGTGATATATGTTAGAATTTTGACAACCAAATCGAAACAATAAAGATGAGGACAACAATCCAAACAATGTAAATAGTGTAAATATAATACCTCATCTCAGAAATATAGACACATGTTAGCAATTGAACATAATAGGTTGGTGCAAAAATAATGTCGTTTTTTGACGTTCAACTTCAAAAGATCATAACTCCTTTCATAATAAATTTGATTAATCGAAATAAGAACCATTAGAATCGACACATTTTTGCCAACAAGAAACAAGTTTATTTATCCCATTAGCATAGAAATCCGGAGTTCTGGAAGCGATGAAGTCATTGAAGGCCGATTCGGCATCATCTCGGCTTTTGAAGCATTTTTCGCGCAGGAAGTTGTCGAGATGCTTGAAAAAGTGATAATCTGTGGGCGAGAGGTCCGGTGAATATGGCGGATGAGGCAGAGCCCCGTAGCCCAATTCGTTCAGCTTCTGCAGGGTCAGTTGAGCAACATGCGGGCGAGTGTTGTCATGGAGGAGAATTGGTCCCTTCATATTGACCAATCTCAATTTTAAACGTTGGTGCTTCTGGTGCATTTCGTCAATTTGTCGGCAGTACTTCTCCGCCGTAATCGTTTCGCCCGGATCGGCTTCAATTAAGGCTTTCAAATGTTCGTTATCAACCGCAGTTGGCTGGCCGTGACCGTCTTCATCTTCGAGGCTCTCGTCACCATTGCGAAATTTCTTGAACCACCGTTGTGCCACACGTTCGTTAGTGGTTCCTGGGCCAAACGCATCATTGATATCACGAGCTGTCTCGGCAGCTTTTCGGCCTAGTTTGAACTGGAACAAGAAAATCGTTTTCATTTGAATTTTGTCCATGCTGTCGAAAAGCCTGCAAAAAATGAATGAAGAGATTGAGAACGGTAACGAATGACACGATTCGATAGATCGAAAAACGCGCTTCAAAATGATATATAACATGGCTATATATATCAATGAATTAATTCAGAAATCATATATAAAAGTAATTAGTAACATATGTGAGAAAACGACATTATTTTTGCACCAACCTAATAATTAAAACGGCATTGCCTATATGAAACAATATCTATTTAATGTAGGTTTTTTTGTTTTTATTATAAGTGTTTTGAGAATTTGTAATTACTGTTTGCAGTTAATATTGTGCAAAATGCAAGTATTGCAAGATGATGTCATTTTCTGTGTTACAGTTTGGTAAAAAATTATAGTCATTTTGCATGAAATTAATTTTACATGATATTCATTAGGTTTTTCTCAGATTTTTTTTTAATCATCTTAAAAAGAATTATTTTTATTTATTTTAAAAGAAGATCATATTGTATACCTGAAGTATACAAATGATTTTCTCTATGCTGAAATGAATGGTAACGGGACAAAATCCCAACAGACAAAATCTCAATGGACAAAATCCCAGCAGATAAAATCCCAGTAAGCAAAATCCCAGCCTCTTGTCCCAAAAGCAGACAAAATCCGAGTCTCATAAATAAATGTCTCATATAAAAAAGAAACAAATTTAACATTGAAAATTCAAGAAACTTTAATTCAAATTTTAATGTCAGACTGAGACAATAATAATAATAATAATATCCAATATATCCACTTATATATATATATACAATATCCAATATATACACTCCAATGTCAAATTGAGACAATAATAAATGCAATATCCAATTTTTCTGCTCACAAATTTATGCTCAGTTTATGTATACACAGTTATGAATTATCACTTGATACGAATGCATGACAACGAATATATTACCTTAATAATAACGGGCGGATGGCCTTTACAACTAATCTTATTAATTAATCTTATATGAAACTGAGATTTTGTCAACCTTTGGGATAAGAGGCTAGGATTTTTATCCACTGGAGTTTTGTTATTACAGTGTAACCGGTATATAAGAGACATGGATATAAGAGAGACCCGGATATAAGAGAAACCCGGATATAAGAGAGAGTTTCTTTGGTGCCAAATTAGAGCCTGTGTTAATGTATATAAAATAGACCAAACCCGGATATAAGAGAAACCCGGATATAAGAGACTTCCTCTCCGGTCTTGACAACTCTCTTATATCCGGGTTACACTGTAGTTTGAAATTACTACTTTAGATAGAATAGTACTTAGTAATTGGTAAAAATATCTCACTGGGGTTAAGATTTGAAAAATAAAGAACAGATTATGAAATGATTTATGATTCAGTTAAAGAATATTATGGTTTAAGGGTCAGACATTGGATGGCATTGGATAAATCAAAGAAAACCATTAGTTACTGGTAACCACTGGTTGTTGTTATCTTTTACTCAGTAAAATGAATTTTGAAACATTCAAAAGCCCATTGCTAAATGATATTTATTTAATGTAAGGATTTTTTTTATTATAAGAGCTTTGAGAATTTGTAATCAATGTTTTCAGTTAATATTGTGTAAGATGCAAGTATTATCAACTGTTATAGATTTTATATTGGAAGGAAAGTTATCTTTGTTAAAATGGAATCTTATTTCACTTTGGTAAGGTAATCTGTGAGAAAGTGTTGTGGTGGTATGACCAACATAAACATAATTTTATTTAGAGTTGCAATATTCTATTGGACATAAAAATTTGTATATTACATAGCTTTTGTATAATATTTTATTTAGGGCTGGTGCTATTAATGATGATAAGATTCAACGATTTTAATTTTTATAATAAATATTTAATCAGATACATTTTTACGGTTGACGAGAGATATGTTCCTTTGTATGATGTTATTATAATTAAGGTGCATCTAGCTACAATAAAATAAGTTTATTGTATTACATATTCTGTTATAGATCTTATATTGGTAGCAATATTATGTTTTGTTAAATGTGATCTGATTGTACTTTGGTTGATAAGAGATAAGTTAATCTTTGAGATTGTGTTCAGGTAGTATGACCAATATTAACATTGCATTCTTTTGTTAGACATCAGAATTTGTCTATTATGTTGATATGTAAAGTGTTTTTCTTAGGACTCCTGTGATTAATGAGGATGAGATTCAATGTTTTTAATTTTTTATAACAGATAATTAATTGGGCACATTTGACAGCGGAAACTTGCAGAAATGAAAAAAAGTGAATTTAGGAATACAAGAAGGATCTTATACATAATAACTTATCAAATGCATTAGTCATGCATAGAAATAAATTCAAATACAACTTTGATCTACCAAATGCCACATCATTATTATGCTTAGATCGAAAATACTTGAGTGTGCTATCAAAGCTTTTAAAATATAAATCTACACCCTAAGATTTTTAAAATATCTCCTTTCCTAAAAGATATACTTCCTTCCCAAGCCAACATACATTACTATAATAATATGTGATAAATTAAAAGAAAACAGTTAAATTCAAACCCTTCTATTGTTTAAAATATATAATGCAAAAATAATTGCATTAAAACATAATTAAAAATTCAACATTAACAATAACAACATTTATTCACTTTCATTTATTAGGCATTAAATTACATCACTTAGCATCCTCCATAGTTTACTCTGACATTCAGTCAGTCTGAAGTATTGTTATATTCTGTGCTAATAGGAATATTTACTTGAAAAATAAGGTGGATAAAATAAGTAAAGATTTATTGTAAAAAAAACCCAGTACAATAAGAATAAAGGTAACAGTTATGCACAAAGTCGTCACAAGTCAATCCAGCAGTGAGTGCTACTATTGGAAGGTTGGTAGTTCTTATGTAAGTCTCAGTCATACTCAACAGATCCCAGCTAGTATATTTAGCTACTCCTTCATGAGGGTTGCATGTGGCACAAGGCCAGTTTAACGTGGATTTTTCGAGCCCATAGGCTCAGCCAAAAATATTCCCTTTTGAACCTGTATAAATGGGTTCAGGGACAGTCCACCTCCCCGAATGAGACTCTGCCCTTCGGCAGAGCCTCATCTGGTTCCTCTCTGCCCAAAGACACAGATTTTGATTGTTTAGCTGGAACAGATTGCAGCTAATATATTTAGCTACTCCCCCACGAGAGTTGCATTCTCTTTTTCAACCTGCATAAATGGGTTCAGGGGCAGTCAACCTCCCCGAATGAGACTCTGCCCTTCGGCAGAGCCTTGTTCAGTTTCATCTCTACTTGAAGGCAGAGAGTTTGACTGTCTAGCTGGAACAGGTCGCAGCTAGTCTCTGTAGTCCATTGACTTACAGATACTTATAGTTAGTTACTACCTATAGTGTAGTCACTCATGGGGGTGACAGGTTATTCCATTACATCAGAAACAAAAGTACAAGTAGAATTATAATATGATTTTATATCATTTGAATTCACTGATGAAGCAGTGTCAGTTATTAATGTCTGATGAGTATTTCATTTGTCATAATTTCATTTGCTTTTTATCACAATGTGTACATTATTATTATTATTATTATTTGGTCATTACATTTCACAGCACAACTGGAAAAGATCCCAGCTAGACTTTGTAGTCCATTGACTTACAGATACTTATAGGCAGTTACTATCTATAGTGTAGACACTCATGGGGGTGACAGGTTATTCCATCACATCATGTATATTTATGGTGAAGATAAGTTTTCTATTTGTCATTCTTATGTATAACTATGCTTATTCTGGTGCTGTTTATAATTTAGGGCCAACCATTATCTTCTCCCCATATTCTCATAAACTATATCTCTTGCCATGTAGAACTCCACTTCAAGTGGCTCTTGGACCTTGTACAGTATCAACATCACTACAAAAAGAATTAATTTGCATAAAATGTTTATTGTATTACTGCTTTTGTTATTGATCTTATATTAGTATAAATTTTATGTTTGTTAAGATGTGATCTTATTTTACTTTGGTCAGATTAGTGGTAAGTTAATCTGTGAGAGTGTGTGGTGTTGGTATGACCAACATAAACAAAGATTTGTTTGGAGTTGCAATTTCCTATTGGACATAAGAATTTGTATATTATGTTGATGTGTAGTGTTGTTTTTATGGATGGTGTTATTAATGATAATGTGAGATTCAATGTTTTTAATTTTTTATAATCAATATTTAATCGGATACATTAATTTGGGTTGACAGAGGAGAGGTTCCTATGTATTATATTTTTAAGAGATGTCTCACCATGTTTATAATTAAGATGCATCTAGTAGTTATTGGACATTTTTATGACATGGGTGTTTTA
Organism: Acanthosepion pharaonis; assembly: GCA_903632075.3. Taxonomy (NCBI): domain Eukaryota; kingdom Metazoa; phylum Mollusca; class Cephalopoda; order Sepiida; family Sepiidae; genus Acanthosepion; species Acanthosepion pharaonis. The sequence continues at coordinate 78,859 of CAHIKZ030002299.1, read as the reverse complement.
GTAGCTTTTTGACCTTTGAATATACAGTATTGTGGTTTATGTCAGATGAATGGAGATGAGAGAATTTTTGTGGTGATTGAGTAAATAGTAATGAATGAATGGGTCGTGAATCAGATGACAACCATCTCACCATACTTCCCGTTTATATTACTTCTCGGACTTTTTGGCTAGGATCAAAGTGTAGTATCTGTTCTTTCCTTATTTTAAATGGACCTTCCTTGTTGCATTAAAAGAGGTTGGGTTTGTGTTATTGTTATAGTGGAACACACCTATTCTATTGTTAATAGACTCTCCCACCTATAATAAGTAGGAGTAGTAGGGGTCGCTCAGTGGTTCGGGCAGTCAGTCGATGTCGGACGACCGTTAGTCAGATACTAAAGTATCAGCGACCACAACTAGATTTCTCTGCATCATTACCTATTATATCAAGCTCCTAACATTTTGTACGTCGAACCTATTTTAGAACCTTTGGACAGAACACAACAAATAAATGAGGGATGCCTGGTTCTGGGGTTTCCAAACCTGTAGCAGTGCCTCCCTTACTGCATAAGAGAGAGAGAGAAAGAGTCAGCGGAATATTGACATTGCAAGGACTTGGTGATATTTGTCCTTTGCTTTGTGTCATAATCCGTCATCATGGAGTAATGAGTAAATATCAAGTGTAGTAATAGTTCTGAAATGCAGACAGACACCCAGAGGCAGCTGAGGCAGCACCTTCCCCATTGCACCCAGAGAGATTGGGCCAATGTAATACTGATCCCAGCCTGTATGCATATTCATATATATTGGCTCCCTACCTTAAAAAGAGCCTTGTGTCACATTCAGCTTTAGTGGGGTCATCAGGTAAATAATCACTTTTTGGCTGAGATGAAAATGTAGTATATGTTCTCCCTTCATTTGAGATGGATGAAGTTCTCTGGTCTCCTCATTACATTAAGAGAGGTGGGGTCCAGTGAAATAGTGTAATATTGGCACCAGCATGGCACTGACTAATTTTTTATCTTTGGCCCATATGTATGTGTATGGGAACCTTGTGTCAATTCCTGCCTTAGGAAGTCAGATAAGTACCAATACGTGTCGGGTTACAATAAAATAAATTTATTCTATGGTATATTTTTTTATGATTGTTGTGTTGATTATTCTTAATTTTATTTAGAGTAATTTTTATTTGATTATCGACAATATAGTTGGGGAATCCTTTGTTAGTAATAGTCTGATGTTATTTAATTCTTTTAATGTGTTGGACATTGAGATTAGTAGAGTGTTGTTTATCAAGATTTTATTACTTCAATTTTGTTTCCATGGGAACATTCACTGTTGAAACTAAGTAGACAAGAATTTCAGCTTGTAGTATTTTTAGTATAATGAGATGGGTAAATGTCTGGCTATTTGAATCAATTAAAACACTTAGGAAAGAAAGTTTATTGGGCAAAGTTTAACAATTGTACCTGCAAAAAAACAAAACAAAAAAACTGCCAGGATGTTTTTTCTCTTGACACCACTATTCCTGTAGACTCTCTTGGTAATTTTTTAAAATCTATTTACCCAAATATATGAAACTGGATTTATGCATTTTTTTTTCAAGAATTGACCACAAAAATATTAACCATTATTATTTATTTTATTAGGTTATTTATTTACAAATATAATTTTATAATTATAAAATTATGAAAATCTGTGAAACAACAATTTGGTTTGGTTTGTGGCATGTCACCTCAACAGGTTATTTAATGCCAACAAGATTTTTAGAATAGATTCATATGAGTAGAATATGTATTTTTGTAAGAAATCAGTTCATAGGAGATCAGGTTTCATTGACATATTTTTTTAAAAACAGGGTTTGTAGAGCGTTTGGCACAACTATTGTGTTGGCCCAAAAGTTTGTTTGGTTTATCCAGTAAATTTTCTACGTAATAACTGGACAAACTTTTAGGCCAAACGCAATAAAATGCAATATTTATTATTTAACATATTTTCTGTAAACTATAGAACAAGAAAATTTAAATAAACACATAAGTGCAATTATATATTTTGAAAAAAAAATGATATGTATAAATCCAAATGGTTTCAAACTATTTTAGTGAATTTATACAGAAAGAGTAAATGACAGAGATACCTGGATAATGCATAGATTCATACAGCCATTTTTTTTTTCAAAATTTATAAATACTCATTGTTATGTGTTTATCTAAATTTTCTTGCTGTATGTTTTTATAAATTTACAAATAAAAAAATTGGTTTTTATATTTATTTCATTATAACATGGTAAATAATAAATATTGCATTGTAATTGGCTCACATATTTTATAAATTTGTAAATAAAGAAATAGTGATTGATATATTTGTTGTCAATTCTCAAGACAAAAGAAGATGTGTAATTCCAGTCACCATTTTTTGGGTTTTATTAAAATTCTGAAAATAGCTTTTTAAAACAATCAAGATTGCAGAGGGAGAATACAGTTGTAACAGGGCCGGTAATGTTGGTGTCGATGTACTAGTAATCCTGACTTGATAAAATTGTTAAAGTAATGACCCCATTGATATATGTATTTGCAGTGTACGAGAAATCCTTTTCCCTTTTTTTATATTGAAAATGAAATGAATTAAAATGTACAACAATATAACATAAAAACTTGCGACACAGCAAGAATTTATATTTTCTTTTTGTGATTTTCATTAAGGATATTGGTATGGTGTGTGTAAAAATGTTCTCAGTGTGTCTTTTGTTTAAAAGCCAGTGCTTACTTGGTTTGGTTCTGAAAATTTTGTTTGTCAGATGGCATTTGACATGGTTTTTTTTTGGAATTTCATTTATGAGGATGGTGTTTGTCATCGTCTGTTTTTGACCTTCATGGAGTGCTGGCAAAGATTAAAAAAAAATAACTTATTTCTTAGGGGATGTAAAATTTTGGTATGATGAAGTCTCTGTAATTTACTCTATTCTACTTTCAAATAATGAACACTATTTAAAATTCACTACGATTATCCAAAATTTTAGAATATTTAAATTATTCAAAATTTTTCCAAAAAATGTTAAAATTAAAAATTAAGATGGAATGATCTATTATGACATGTCTCTAATTTGTATTTAGATACATTGTATTTTATTTTTTTTTTTTCTAGTTGAATTGTTCACCTATATTGCATATGATCCATTATTGTACATAATTAGGTTTACAATAAAATTTGTATTTTATATGAATACTACCTTATGAAAATTGAGATGTAGTAGAATCAGGGGTTTTATCAAAAATGTGTTATCATATTGGTCTATTCAGGAATGGTGGTTTCATCATGTCATGGATGTAAATACAATTCAAATTTTTTTATGAAAATAAAATATTCGAAAATTTTTTATCCAAACAAATTTTTAATATTTTTTTTTATTAAAATGCAAATTTAGTTTTTACAGTTATTTTAAAAAAAATTTTTATTTTTTTTAAAATAATTTTTTAAAATTTATTTTTAATAAAAAATTTTTAAATAAATTTTGATAAAAATTTTTTTTTAAACAAAATATTTCAAAAACAGAAATTTAAAAAAATAAAAATTTTTTAATATTTTATATTTAAAAATTTTTAAAAATTTATTTTTTTTTTAAATTTTAAAAATTTGAAAAAAAAAAAAAAAAAATGAATAAAATAAATTTATTTTTGTTTAAAATTTTACAGACATTTTTCATAAACTTCATTCTATTTAAAATAATATTAAATTAAATAAAAATTTTATATTTATATTTATATTTATTTAAAATATTTTTATTTTTTTTTATAAATAATATTTAAATGAAAAGTAAAAAATAATTTTTATTGTATTTTTTAAAATTTCCATATAAATCTATTTAATTTCCAAAAACAAATATTATTAAATTGAAATTAAAAATATTCAAAAAAAAATTAAAATTTTCAATAATCTTTTTTTTAATATAAATTATTCAATAAAAAAAATTTTTTTTCTTTTTAAAAATTTAAATTTTAAAAATCTAAAAATTTTTTAAATTTATATTAAAAAAAGCATTTTAAAAAAAATTTTTTTAAAAAAATTGAGAAAATTTTCTTTTTGTTCTGAAAATTTTTTTGTAGATTATTTTTTTTTTTTTTTTCAAAATTTTTTATTAGTTTTGTTTTTGAAAAAAAAGAAAAAACTAAAAAAAATTTTTAAGAAAAATTAATTTTTTAAACAATTATAAATTTTTTTTTTGCAAATTTATTTGTTTTTAACTATAATGAAAATGGTATTTTAACAAAATTTTACAACATATTTGATAAAAAAAATTTTTCTTTTTTTTAAGTTTTTTTTTTTTTCAAAATTTTCAAGAAATAAAAAAAATAAATTTTTAAATAAAATTAAAAATTTAAATAAAATATTGTTTTTATAAGTAAAAAAATGAAAAATTTTAATAAAAAATATTTAATTAAATTTTAAAAACATTTCATTTTGTTTTTATTTAATTTTTTTTAATTTTTTTTTTTTAATTTTTTTGTTCTTTAAAATTTTTAAAATTTTTTTTTTTTTTTTTTATAAATTTTTCATAAAAAAGTATTTTTATAATAATGATTATTTAAATTTTTTAAAAATTTTAAAAAAAATGAAAAATTAAAAATTGAAAAATTTAATTCCATATTTTAAAAATTTTTTTTAAAATTAAATAATTTTAAATTTTTGGCAAAATTTTAAATTTTTTTAAAAAAAACAAATTTATTTTTTTTTTAAATATTAAAATTTTTAAAAAGTGGGAATATTTTTTAAAATAAATCTTTGAATTTTGAAAATATATAAATTTAAATATTTGTCATTATATTTTTAATTTAAAATTTATTATAATTGGGTTAAATATTTTTTTTTTAAAAATGAAAATTATTTTTTATTTTTTTTTTTTTTTATGTATAAAAATCAAATTTTTATTTTATTAAATTTTTTGTAATTTTTATATATTTTTTTTTTTAAAATTCATTTTTTTTTTTAAATTTTCAAAAACTATTCAATTTTCAAAAAAAAATATAAAAAATGTTTTAAAATGATTAAAAATTTTTTTATTTTTTTATAAATATTTAAATTTTTTTTTCTTAAAAAAAAAAAAAATGAATTTTAATTGATTTTTTTATATCTAAAATGAAAAAAAAATCTTTTAAAAAATTTGAAAAAATTTATTTATTTTTTCATTTCAATTTTTAAAAATGATTATTTTAAAAATTTTTTTAAATTTTTCAGAAATTATAATGAAAATTTTTAAAAAATTATTTTAAATTTTATATTTTTTTAAATAATTTATATATATTTGTAAAAATTTTAAAAAATTTCATAATGGTAAAAATAAAAATAAACTAATATTTTCAAAATTTTAAAAAATAGAAATTGGAAATAAAAAAAAAACACATTTATTTTATATATTTAAAAAATATTTTTTTTTTTAAATATTATTATCATTTTTTTTTTTTCAAAAATTATTTTTTTTTTTTTTTTTTTTAAAAATTTTTTGTAAATTTTCAAATAATTTTTTTTTTTTTTTTTTATTTATCAGTTAAGAACTAAAAAATCAATTTTTAAATTACTTTATTTTTTTTCAATTTTTCATTAAAACCAAAAAAAAAATAAATTTTGAATAAAAAAAAATAAATGGATAATTTAATTTTTTTTTTATAATTGTAAAAAAAAATTTTTTTTTGTTTTAAAAAAAAATATATTTTTTAAAAATTTAAAAAATTGATTTAAAATTTTTATGTTTTTTTTAAAAATATTTTTATTAAATTTTTTTTTTCTATAAATTTTTTTCATTTATATTTTAAAATTTTTATATTTAATAAATATATTTTTAATTTTTCTTTTTTAAATTTAAAATTCAAAATTTTTTTTTTAATGTTAAATTTTTCATTTATTTACATTTTTAAAATTTTTTTAAAAAAAAAAATTATGAAAAAAATTTTGAAAAAATAAAAAAATCTTTTTTTTTTTTTTAAATGGTTTTTTTTTTTTTTATAAATAAATATAAATAAAAGGAAATATTTCCAAATATAAAATTTCCTTAAAATTTGTAAAATTTTTTAAAAATTTAAAAACAGTTAAAAGATTTTAAATTAATTTTAAATTAACATTTAAAAAAAAAATTTAAAATTTTAATAAATTTTTTATAAAAAAATTTTTTAAAATGAATCTAAATAAAATAATTTTTTAAAAATCAAAATAATCATGAAATATATATAAAAAATGATTATTTATAAAATTTTTTTTTTTTTTTTTTTTTTTAAATTTTTTTCATTTTTTAAAAAATTTTAAATAAAAATAAAATTTCAAGGGTTTTTTTTTCCATTTTTAAATTTTATTTTTTAAAAAAAAAATATTTTTTTATTTAAAATCTTCTTTGTTAAAAAATGTTTTTTTTATTTTTTGATTGTATAATGTATATATATTTTTTAAATTTTTTTTATTAATGAAAAGCATTATAAATTTAAATATTAATAATTTATTTTTTAATTTCCTGAATTTACATTTTTTTGTGTTTAAAAGAAATTTTAAAAAAATCTTAAATTTTTGTAAAATTTTTTTTGAAAAAATATTAATAAAAATAATTAATTTTTTTTTTTTTAAAATTTTTAATTTATTAAAAAATGTTTTCAATTTTTTATTCAAAAATTTAATTAATCATTATTATTTTTTTAAAAAAAAATTTTTTTTTTTTTTTTAATTTTCCTTTTTTTGAAAATTTTTAAAATTAAATTTTAAATGAAAAAAAAATTAAAAAAAAAAATTAAATTTTTTTAAATTAAAATTTTAATATTTAAAATTTAAAATTATTTTTTTCTTTTATTAAAAAATTGTTTTTTAATTTTTTTTTTTTTTGAAATGTAAATTTTTTTCAATTTTTTTTTTAATCTGAATTTTTTTTTTTTAAATTTTTTATTAAATTATATTTCATATTTATGAAATTTCATATTAAATTTAATTTTTTTATTTATTATTTTATAATTAAATTTTATATTTTTTTTTTATTTATATTTTTTAATTTTTTGATAGAAATATTTTTTTTTTTAAATTTTTTTATTTCAAATTAAAACTGTTATTTTATTTATTCAAAAATATAATTTATTTTTTTTTTAAATAATCTTTTATATTTTTTATTTAAATTTTTTTTTTTTTTAAAAAAAAAAATAAAATTTATAACAAATTTTGAAATTTTAATTTTTTTTAAAATAATTGATATATTTTTCATTTTATTTTTATATATAAGAAAAAAAAAAAAAAATAAAAATAAAATTAAAAATTTTAAATTTAAATTTTAAAAAATTTTTTATTTTTTTGAAATAATGAAAATAAATAATTTTTATAAATATTTTTTTAAAAATTTTTTTAAAAAAAATTTTTTTTAAAATATTCAAAATTATTTTAATTTTAAATTTTGGAAATATTTCAAAAATAAAAAAAGTAAAAAAAATCTGTTTTTTTTTGGAAAATTATATAAAAAAAATTTTTAAAATTTAATTTGAAATTTTCAAAATATTTTTTTTTAATCTAATAAAAAAATTTTTTTAATTAAAAAAAAAAAAATAAAAAAAAATTTAATTTTTTTTTTTTTATTTTTTATATAAAAAATTTTATAATCAATATATATATATATAAAATATTCAAAAAAGTGAATTTAAAAAATTATAAAAATTTTTCTCATTAAAATATTTTTATTTAATAATTTTTATTTTTTTTAAATTTGAAAAAAATGAATTATTTTTAAAAAAAAAAATTTTAATTTTTTTATATTTATTATTGTTTTTTAATTTAATTTAAAAAATTTTTATTTTACTTTTCTAAAAAATAAAAAATTTTATTATTAATTTTTTTTAAAATTTTAAATTTGTTTTTAAAATATAAAAAAAAATTTTTTTTATCATTTTGTAAAACTTTTTTTTTTTAATTATAAAATTAAAATTTATATATCATAATATATATTTATATATATATATATTATATATATATATATATATCTATATATATATATATATATGATGGATAAATTGTCATCTAAATTATCATTAAAAAAAAAAAAAAAAAATCTCATTTTAACAGATATATTTTACCAAAATATATTTACCAAATTACACAAAAATATCTTGAAATACTAAAGAGTAAATTTATTCAATAAAATCACCATTGGCTTCAACCACAGCCTCCAGATGAACTTTGGAATCTCCTGCAACTCTTCTGGATGGTCTCCTTGTTTAAGTTGGTGAATGCTGCCATAATCCTTGCCTTCAGTTCATCTTTGGTGTTACAAGGAGTTTTGTTGGTCTCTCACTCAACTGCTGCCACACATAATAATCAAAGGGGTTGCAGTCTGGGGAGTTAGGTGGCCAGATGTAAGGGGTGATGTGGTTGCAGAAATTGTCTGACAGCCATGACTGGGTTCTCCTGCTTGTGTGGCATGGTGCAGAGTCCTGTTGCCAGACATAGGGTCTTCCAGCAGCCACCCTCTTGACCCAGGGCAGCACTACCTCCTCAAGGCACTTGATGTAGGCCTCCATGTTGAGTCTGAGGCCCTGTGGGAAGAAATTCAATGAGGCATTTTCATCAGAATGATCATCAGTGATCACTCCAAACACCCTTTGTAATCACCATTAGACTCATCCAACTCTTTCCAAATCCTCTGCACTGTCCTCAGATTGACACCCAAACACTCTGAAATGTTTGTATTGGAGCTTCCAGCATGAATGCCAAGCAGTACAGCATGCCATTTCAAAATTTCTGGGTGAGTGAATTGCATCATGGTGCTCTTTTTTCTCACAGATGGTGCCCAACTGACCCTACTATACTACTGTGCAGTCAACAAAATCAAAAAAAACAATGCACATGCACAAAATTAAAAATATAAAATGGCAACAATTTACCCATCATATCATATAATAAAATATATATATATATATATTATATTATATATATATATATATATATATATTTTCAATTTTTGATATTAATATAAAAAATATTTTATTTTGATTATTTTTATTTATTTTTATAAAAAATCTTTTTTCTAAAAAATTAAAATTATTTTAATTTAAAAACTTTATTTGAAAATTTTTTTTTTTTTCATTTATTTATATTTTAAAAATTATAATTTTTTAAAAATATGAAAAAAATTGAAAAATAGTTTTTTTTTTATGTTTTTCAATTATGAAAAAAAAATATTTATAATAATATTTTTTTTTATTATATATTGAAAAAAAATTAAATTAAATGATTTTTAAATTTTAAAAAAATTTTGATATATTTTTTTTTTTTATGTTTTTTTTTTATTAAATATTTTTCTATTAAAAATTTCAATTTTTATTTCATTTAAATAATTAAATAAATATATATATATTAATTTTTTTTTCATTTTTCATTTTTTTTTTTTCATTTTTTATGAAATAATGAAAATATCTATAAATTTTAATCCAGAAATAAAAAAAAATAAAAAAATTTCAAACTTTTAAATTTAAAATTTAAAAATTATAATGAAAATAAAAAAATAAAAAAAATTTAAAAAAAATATATATAAAAAATTCTTTCAAAATTTTTTATTCTATTTTATAAAATTTTAATTTAATTTAAAATTAATCAAATTTTTTTCATAAAATATTGATAAAAAAATTTATTTTTAATTAAAAAAAAAAAAAAAATTTTTTTTATGTTTTTCATTTTTTAAAATTTAAATTTATTTATTTTTTAAAAAAAATTTTTTTATAAAATTTTGTTGAATAAAATTTTTAAATTTTTTTGAAATTAATAATTATTTATTTAGTCATTCTCAATGATTTTTTTCTTTTTTTTTTTTTTTTTTAATTTTTTTTTTGATGTTTATTAAAAAAAAAAATATTTTTATTTTTTTTTTATAATGAAAATTTTATTTTGAATAAAAATAAAAAACTTATTAAAGTCAAAAATTTATTTTAAAAATTTTAAATTTAAATTTTTATTTAAAATGGGTTATAAATTTAAATAAAAAAAAAATTTCATCATTTTTTTAATAATTAATAAATTTTTTTTTTTTGCATTTTTTAGTTTTTTATCAAAAATTTTGTATTTTTGAAATTTTTTAAAAAATATTTATTTAAATCAAATATTTTTTTATTTATGAAATTTTATATTTTAAATAAATTTATTGTTTTAAATTTTAGTGTATATATAAAAATTTTTTTTAATTTAAAAAATTTAAAAATAATAAATCTTTTAAATTAAATTTTATTTTATTTTTTTTTTTAAATTTAAAAAAATGTTTAATGGAATTTATAAAAAAAACAAAATTTCTTGAAATAAAATTTTTTTTTGGAAGCATTAAAAATTTCAAATTTTAAAAAAATTTATTTATTTTTAAAAATTTATTTATATAAAAAAAAATTTTTATTAAATTTTTAAAGTTTTTTAAAAAATTTAAATTTATTATAATTTTTTTTTAAAAAATTATTTTTTTTTTTAAATAAATTTTTTAAATTTTTTTTTTTTAAAATTAATTACCTTGATTTTAAAAATGAAATTTATTTTATTAAAACTGAAAATTTAATTTTTGAAAAAAAAATTTTAATATCTTTCAAATAATTTTTTCAAATTATATTTTTTCAAATTTTTGGAAAAAAAAATGTATGAAATTTCAGTCTAATTTTTTTTATTTATTAAAAAATTTTTTTTATTTTTGAAATTTGAAAAAACATTTTTCCTTTTATTTGTTTTTTAAAAATTCTTTGATTTAAATTTTTTTTTTTTTTTTTTTTTTAATTTTATTTTTTTTTTTTTTTTTTTGTTTTTTTTGCAAAATGAAAAATTATTTAAAAATTTTTCTAGAAAAATTGTTAAAAAAAGGCTATTTTTTCTTTTATTAAAAAATTTTATTTCTTTAAATTTTCAAATTTTCAAAAAAAAAATAATTTTTTAAAAAATATAAATAAAATGATTTTTTTTTCTTTTCAATTTATTTTTTTTAAATAAAATTTAAAAGTCATTAAAAATTCATTAAAAAATTTTTTCTAAAGGACTTTTTTAATTTAATTTATTTTTTTTTAAAAATCTTTTTGTTTTTTTTTGAATTTATTTATTAAATAATTTTTTTTTTTAAAAATTTATGCAAATAAGAAATTAAATTTTTTTTTTATTTAAATTTTTTATTTTTAAAAAAAATAAAAAAATTTTTTTTTTTTTATTTTTAAAAATTCATTTTTAAATAAAATTATTCATTTTATTTTTTTTAATTTTTTTGATATTTATTTTAAATAATTAAATGTTTTTTTTTAAAATGATATTTAAATTTTAAAGATATTTTTTATTTTTATTTTTTTTATATTTTAATTATATTTTTTAAATTATTTTTTTAATGATTTTTTAAATTTTGTTTATTATTTTAAAAATATATATTAATATTTCAGTTTAAAAATTATATAAATATATTTATTTATTATTTCATCAATTTTTAAATTTTATTTTGAAATATTAAATTGTAAAAAAAATTTTTTTTTTTAAAAAAAAAAGAATTATTTTAGAAATTTTTTTGATTTTTTATTTTTAAATTTTTGAATTATTTTTTTTAAAAAAAAAATTTTTATAATTTTTTATATTTGTTTATGATTTTTTTTTTTATCTGAATTTTTTTATTTTTTTTTTCAATTTTTAATTAAATAAAAATTTTGGAAATTTCAATTTAAATGGGAAAAATTTTTTTTTTCATTTTTTTTAAAAATTTTTTTTTTTTTTTCAAAGAAAAAAAAATTTTTATTAAAATTTTTTTAAATTTTTTTTAAATTTTATTTTTTAAAGGAATTTTTTTTTTTTTTGAAAACAAAATTTTAAAATTTTATTTTTTCAGAAATTTTTTTTTTTTTTTTTGTAAATTTTATTTTAAAAATAAAATGGTTTTTATTTTTTCTTTATTTTTAAATTTTTTTTATTATTTTTTTTTTATTATAAAATTTATAAAAATTTTTTTTTGTTTTTTTGTTTTTTTTTAAAAATGATTTATTTTCATTTAAAATCATTATTAAAAATTTAATAAATTTAAAATTTTTTTTTTTTTTTGATATTTTTTTTTTTTAATAAAAAATTTTTAAAATTTTTTTTTAATAAATTTAAATTTTTTATTTTTTTTTTTAAAAAATGCATTTTTTTTTATGATTTTCTAAATTAAAAAATTTTTTTAATAAAATTTTTTTTTTTTTTTTTTTTTTATATATTGAAAATAAAATTTAAAAGAAATAAAAAAAAAGTTTAAAAATAATTTTTTCAAAATTTTTTTTTTAATTTTTTTTTAAAAAATGTTTTTTAAAATTTTTTTATTAATTAAATAAAATATTTTTAAAAATATTTTTTTTTTATATTTTTATATTTTATTTTTTTTAAAATTTATTTATAAATATATATAATAATATTTTTTTGTTTTAAAAATTTAAAAAATTTTTATTTATTATAAATAAATTAAATCAATTTAAATTTAAAAATTGAAATATTTATATTATTTATTTTTAAAATTTTTTAAATAAATATTTTAAATTTTTTTTTTTTATTATTTTTTTTTTTTTTGTATTATTTTTTTTTTTTATTTTTATAAATTAAAATAAATTTTTTTTTATTTATAATTTTTAATATCAATAAATTTTTATTAATTTTTTTTTTTTTTTTTTTTGGTAATTGAAATTTTTTTTGTTTTTTATGAAAAAAAAAATTTCATTTTTTAATTTTTTAAAAATGTTTTTAAAAAACTTTTTTTTAAAAAATAAAAAAAGTATTTTAAATTAAAATTTTATTGGAAAAAACATTTTGAAATCAATTTAATTTTTTTTTTTGACAATTTTTGATTAAATTTTTTTTTTTTTTGAAATTTTTTTTATTTTTGTTTTTATTTCATATTTTTTATTTATTTAAAATTTAGAAATCCTTTTTCAAATTGTTAATTTTGATTTTTTTTAATGTAAAAAAATAAATTTTTATGCAAAAATTTTTAGAATTTTGATTTTTTTCATTTTTATATTTTTTAATTTTTATGTTTTTTTTTATTAATGAAATTATTTTATGATTTTTTCTGTTGATTAATTATAAAAAAATTAAATAAAAAAAATTTAAAACAATCATTGATTTTTTCTAAAATTAAATTAATATTTTTTTTTAATTTTAAAATTAATTTAAAAAGAAATTGGGACTTTTTATATAAATCTTAAAATGAAATTTAATTTTTTTTTTTTTAAAAATAAAAATACATTTTTTTTTTTTTAAATTTTTGAAATTTTTTTATATAATTTAAATTAAAAAAATAAAAAATATTTTATCAAATTTTTTTTTAAATTTTTATATTTTATTTTTGAAAAAATTTTATTAAAAAAATTTTTTTTGGTTTTTTTTTCCATAATTTTTTAAATTGTTTTAATGAATTTTTGAATAAAATTTAAAATTTTTTTTTTTATTAAAAAAATTTTTTTTTTTTTTTTTTTTTTGATTATTTGATATTTAAAAAAATTTTTTTTGATAAAAATAATTTTGGATTATTTATTTATAAATATTTTTGTGTTTTTTTTAAAATCAAAACATCATTTTTTTATAATGTATAAATTTTTTAAAAAAAAAAAATTTTTTGAAAAAATTGTTTTTTTTTTTGTTTTTTTTGAATAAAGTTTTATTTTAAAAATCATTTTATTTTTTTTTTAAATTTTCAATTAAAAATTTAAAAAATTTTTTTTTTGATAATTAATTGGTTTTTTAAATTCAATTTATATTTTAAAATAAAAAAAATATTTGTTTTTATATTTTAATTGAATTTAAATAAATTTTTTTTGAATATATATAAAAAGGAGGCATGGTTTAATGGATAGTGGCTCAGATTGAGGAATCAGAGAGCTGAGTTTGAATTCCACTCGAATCCATTACATTCACTTACATGCTAATACCCTTGGGAAAGGTATGAATCCTCTTCTTCTCCCCCCCAGCTATGGGTAAATAGCAGGACAGACCAGGGTTCTATAGCCTTGGATGGCAACTGGTCTACTGCAGAAAGAAAAATGGCAACCTACTGCAGGAAAAAAAAATCTGCCTTGTCAGTCATGTATTGAAAGATACATGATATAAAAAAAATCTTAAACGTTTTCAAAAGTTTCATGAGAAAATTGAACCAAATAAAGAATTTATTTTGGAATTTTTTTCACTTTAATAAAAAAATACCAAACATTAGAATTTTTGGAAATTGGATTCATTAACATTCCAAAGATTTTTGATTTAAATTTTATTTCTAAAATGATATTGAATTATTACAAAAATATATTTTTAAATATATACAAATGGATAAATATAGGGTCTATTTTATAATTTCTGAAAAATTATAAATTGATTTGAAAATAAAATGTCCTATGAAAATTTTAAAAAATTATATTATTATATATGTTGTTATATAAATATATTTATTTTATATATATATATATATATATATATATATATAAAAATTTTATTAAAAAAAGATTTTTTTTTGCATTCTTTGGTGACAATTTTTTTTAAATTTTTTGTAAATATATTTTTTTTTTTTTTATAATAATTTTTATAATGGGGAAATGCCTCGTGATCCATAAAATAAAGGATAAAAGGAGAAAAATATTTCCACATATTATTAATGTTTAAAATTCAATTTTCCTTTGTTTTTGATGTTAAACATTTGAGTTAATTAGGATTTTTTAGTGTTATCTTTTTGTGAAAAAAAAATTAAAAAAAGTTCTGCAAATAGGGATTTAAAACAATTTTATACTTTGTCAAACCAAATGTTTTTTCTATTCTTATTCTTATTTGTTTATTGAATCATTGTTGTTCTTAGATTATTTCCATTTTTTTTTTTTTTTTGAAATTTTAAAATCATATATATATATTTTATTCCTTATATATACATTGATATTATTATATGTCAGTACACATTTAAATAAATTTGGTACATATACACACACATATATTTTTATAAAATATACATATTTATAAATATATATACACAATATATATATATTATATTTTCTTTTATTTTTTTATTTTTGGGAAAAATCCCATTTTTTATTAAAATTTTTTTTTTTTTTTATAAAAAGGTAAATAAATTTCCAAATAAATACTTTTTTTATATAAATTTAATAATTAATTTTAAGATTTAAAAATTATTGCAATGGAGAAAATCAAACAAAAATTTATTTAATGGCCATTTTTTTTCTTTTTTGATTGAGGTTAATAATAAAAATGTGTTTACACAACTTTTTTTAAATATAATTTTTTTTAAATTTTTTATTTTTCTTGTATTTGTATTTGAAAATCCCAATTTGGTTAGCAATATTAAATTTTAAAATTTAGTCCCTATATTATGTTTAAAATGTTAAACATTTTTTTTTTCAATTTTTGTTGTCTGGTAATTTTTGATTTTTAAAGAATTAAGAAATGTTGTTTAAAATAATGGTAAATTTAGATGATTTTTTTTTTTTTGTAAAAAAATGCATTATTTTTTTCATTTTAGCATTTTATTTTTTAAAATTTTTCATTTTTGCATCTCCAAAAACCTCAAAATCATTTCTGAAATGTCAAAAAAATCATTTTTTTTTTGTTGAAATTTGTGACTTTCATTGTTTTTTTTTAAATTTATATGAAAAAAATATGTGCGAAAAAAAAAATATTTTTTTTTTCAAAATAATTATTTTGGTTGTTTTAGTATAAATTCAATTTAAACAATTCTTCCAAATAATCTAAATTTTTTAATTTTAAACATTTTTTCTAAAAATTGTTAAACTTATTTTTTTAAATTTTTGAATTGAAATTTTTTTTATATATATATATATATATATAATATTATATATATGAATATATATAAATATATTGGCGAAAATTTGGATTTTCATTTAAATGTTTTAATTTTTATATTTTTTAAAAATTTATGAATATATGCCCAATAAAGATTTTTTTTCAGTTTTTGAATTTATATAATACTAATTTTATTTTAATTAAATTCATAAAATATATATATATATTTAATATATGTTTTAATAAAATTTTGTTATTGTACGAATTATTGTAATGACATTTTGTTAAATCCGAAAATTTTTTCATTATAAAAAAAAATCAATTCTTTATTTCATTTTTGTTAAAATTTTAAAAGAAAAGAAATTTTTTTTTTATTTTGTTTATCATAAGAATCATTTTAAATCCTTTATAAGTATTCAAAAAACTTAAAAAAATAAAAAAAAATTAATAATTTCAATTTTTATTTTTTTAAATAAAATTTGAAGAGATAATGTTTTTTTTATTCTTTTTATTCATTAAATTTCAAAATTTTTAATACCAACATAAATAAAAAATTTTTGTTTTTTTAAGGGAACAATTTTAAATTAAAAAAATTTAAACCTTTAAAAGTAAAAGGAATATGAAAATTTTTGAAATTTTTACTATTTTTAGAATCATTAAAAATTTTTTATATTAGAGTTTTTGGGTGATAAAGAAAAATGGAACAATAATGACAAATTTTTTCTTTTTTTTTTTTTCAAAATGAAATGACCATCTTCAATTTTATAAAAGATTTTTTGTAAAAATCAAATGAAATCTGTTTTTTAAAGTTAAAAAAAAAGACTTTTTTGCTTATTTTTTTTTTCATTTTTTTTTGAATCATCTTGAATAAAAGTTGCAATAGTAATTTAAAAATTAAAAATTATTTTGAATTCATATAAAACTTCAATGTTAAAAAATTCAAGATTTAAAATATTAATTTTTCCAATGACTGAAAAATCAATTTTTATATATTTATTTGAAAATTTATATATATATATATACTAGCAGTAGAGCCCGGCGTTGCCTGGGGATGTAACAGTAAGAGATAGATCAAGTATCCAATCAAATAAAGACTGAAAAATAAAATTGACAAAAGATTATTGTTTAAGGTTGACGGACACGCATGTCTTAATTAGTTTTTTTTTTTTTATTTTTTTTATTTATTGGTTTATAAACCCAAACTCAAACAAAAACATTGTTTTTTCAATCGTTATGAGTCTACCGATTGAATAGAATTTTATTATAAACAATTGTCTTGTAAATGGAATTTTTAAAAGCATTCTGAATGTAAAAAATAAAGAAAAAAGTGTTTAAGACAATAAGAAACACTACCTGCCAAAAAAAAAAAAGTGAAGTTTTGTTGAAATCGGTTGAAAAATGTAGGAAATCCGATCCCATATAAAATGAACACACACACACACAGTGTACACACACACACAACCAACCTGGGTTTTATAAAAGTAAAACTTAATAACTTTTGCGATATTAAAAAGTATAACTCGATTGAGTTGTCTCCCTTTCATTAATGCCTCTTAATTCTGTTTTCAAATTGATTTTGTGCAAAAACAATTGTGTTTTTCCAATTTTTGGCGCTTTCAGAACCAATGCAAAAAATTTTACGTAGTCCTGTGAAGTTTTGTTGAAATCGGTTTGAAAAATGTAGGAAATCTGATCAATATATAAACGTACAGACACACACACACACACAATACAATTAAAATTTTATAATAAGATATATTTCATATATATATATATATATTTATATATAACTTTAAAAATATAAATAACTAAGGTGTTGATATATTTTAAAGATAAAGACTTTTTTAACAGATAGAACAATGTTAAATATTGAAGTGAGCAAATATTTGGTAAATAAAACAAAACAAAGATTGATTTTGAAACAAAAATTATGTCGAATAGATTTGTTTTTTTATTCATAGTTTTTTTCTGTTTATTACAGTTTAATGATGCAAAAATGTACTGTTTCAATAACAAATCAGTTTTATTTCCCAAATAAATTTTTATCTCTTTTTTCAATCATCATCAATATGCAACTAGAAAATCTCAAAAAAAAAATAGTAGCTATCCATTACTGATTTTTCTTTTTTGATTTTTAAATATTTAACAATTGGGATATTTGTTAATTTACTAGTGTTTTTCAGAACAATGAAAATATTATCTACTATGGAATTTTTTGCTCATATTCTAATTATCATGGTAATGCTTTTATATTTCTTTTTTATATTCTTTTTTCTTTTACCAACCAATTTAGAACATTTTTACAATATTCATAGTTGATTCTATTCAGTGTCATAAATTCATAGATTTTTATTATTCAGATTTCTTCGAGGATCTTTTAGTTTTAATTTGTTTATTTTCTTTTTTAAGATAGTTGTTTTTTTTCAGTATTTTTTTTATACTGTGAATGTACTAACCTGTTATTAAATTTTTAAATAATGGATGAATGGTCAAACATATTTAGAAATCCGTCTTAATAATGTATTTGTCGTATATCCAACATATATATTTGTTTTTCTGTTAGAGGGATTTTTTCAGTTGATATATAATGTTGGTTTTACATAATACATCAGTTAGTGAGGAGGAGTTATTACAAATAATTAAATTGGTTGTATTGTATTTTGTATAATATATGATTAATTTTATTTTTTTTATCATTTTTCATAAACTCTATACTGGAAAAAAATTTTGAGGTTTTTTGATTTTTTCATCCTGTTTCAGTTAAAATGAATTTATCATCAGTATAAGAGTTTAATATATTTAGGGTCCTTTGAGGAAGAACCATGTTCTATTTGACATAAGTTGAGGTTTTTCATAAATTGTCTTATTTCTTCATCTACAATGTTTGGGAAGTCATTATTAATTGAGTCTGAAATAATTTATTTCAGTGTAGAATCTTTTTTTGGAGGAATTAATTTTAAATTTCGATGTTTCATCGTTAAATTCTGTCTAAAAATTATTAAATAATAATAATTTTATCATTCACTTTATAGTTGAAAACTAAAATTTTTTGCAAATTTTTTTTTTTGATGGGTGGTACTAAATTATTAAAATTTCTGATATTAAAATATTAAAAACATAATTCTTTTTGTTAAATTTGTTAATTTAGTATTGAACTTTCAATACAAAATTATAAAGTTTTTTTTGATTTCCAAAATTAGGAATTTCAATTTTATAAATGGTTCTACCTTTATTCAGATTTAAAAAAAAAAAAAAGGATATTTTTTCTAAGTCATTTCATTGTTTTTGTTTTGCTTTCACTCCATCCTTTACCAACCTATATTTAATGGTTTTGTATCAAAATGGGAGCATTTTTTTTAAAATAACATTTCTTTCATTTTCTTATTTTAATTTATTAATTGCATCTCGTATATATATATATAAAAAAAATATGGAAATTTGATTTTTATATAAATATAACATGCATATAAACATAATCATTTTATAAATTAAATATAATCATTTAAAAATATATATATTTATATATATGAATTAATATAGGCTAAAATAATGAATTCTAAAATGATTTAACTATAATATATCAATATATATATATATAAAATTGAAAATGATATAATATTATATATATATATATATATATATATATTGGATATATAAAATTTTTAATAAATAAATGTTATATATATATAAATATAACATATATATATATATATATATAAATATTATATATTATATATATATAATATAAATTTATATATATATATATATATAAAAATATATATAAATATATATATATAATATATATATATATATTATAATATTCAATATATTCAATATAGTTTATATATTTATTTAGAAATATGTGAATAAAATCCCCATTTTTATCCGATAATATATATTTATATATATATTTATAGAATTTATATTTAAGGGACAAACATTTATTTATATAGGAAAAATATTATAAAGTTTAATATATTATCTTGAGATAAAGAAGACAATTGGATAGATAAAATAAAAAATAACATTGATTCAATGTCACTTGATATTAAAATTCTTAATTTTTTTTTTCCACGTTTAAATCTCCTATATATATATATACAGCTATATATATATATATACAGGGTGACCCGAAAAAAACGGGAACATTTTTTAACAATCCAATAAAACCAAGAGTGATGGAAGAAAAATATTTTATTCATAGTAATTGAAACCTTAAAACATGCCATTTAAGAAACAGTGATGGAATTTTCATTTTTTTAAAATTACGTCCTGTAGATGGCGTCCTCCTGTACGAATGCATTCTTGAAATCTGCTGTTGAGATTCCTCATTGACTGCTGCAACATCTCAGCTGGGATACTGTGAATTTCATCTTGAATTCTAAATGGCAAAATGTTTACTTGCTCAAGGTCACTGTCTCACAGTGTTGCCACTTGTTCATGTCTGGCAATACATACTTCAAAAAAAAGTCCCATTTTTGGGGTTCACCCTTGTATATATATATAAATATATATATATATAATAAATATATATATAATAATTAGATGTGTGTGTGTGATAAAAAAATCCTAAAGAGTTAGGAACAACCTAATGTAAGTTTTACAATTTTTACGGATCTTCAGGGTAATCTGAATAATATATATATAACAGCTAACTGACAAATTTTATTTGTCTTATATATATATGTGTGTGTGTGTGTGTTCTAGCCTGACAATTCCTGTCCACTTTCTTTATATGCTTTTATTTTACACTGTTATTAATGTATATATATAAATATATATATTATTTTATCTTTTTTATGATTTTCTCACTAAATCTATCTATCTATCTATCTATCTATCTATCTATCTATCTATCTATCTATCTATATATATATATATAAATATTATATTCATATATGTATTAAATGCATAAATATATATTATATGCATATATATAAATAATATATTGTATGGAAATATATATATATCTGTATAAATATATGTTTTCCAGAATATATATATATTTATATGAATACATATATATATATATATTATATGTCAATCTATCTATCTATATATATGCATGTGTACATATATATATATATAAATATATATATGCATATATATATTATATATTATATGGATATATAAATATATTATTTATTGTATGCATATATATATAATTATATACGTTCATATTATATATATATATATAAATATATATATATATATATATATATATATATATATATATATATATATATATGCATATATAAATATATATGCATACATACATATATAAAATATATGCATAGATTCATACCTAAGCAGTTCACACACATGCATATATATATATATATATTTATTTATACACACACATACAATTATATATATATATATATATATATATATATATATATATATATGAATTTGTGTACAAAATGTTTATTTAAATATCTAAAATATGTATAGACAATATAAGTTTTCTTGTCTTTTGTATAAATCTATTCACAATGGTTATAAACAAATCTGGCTATTTGTTTCTTGAATATTTTCTTTTGATTCAATTTCTTCGGTTTTTATTTTGTTTCAGATTTGATTTTATTGCCTAAACAAAGACTATTTTTCATCTGGATCCTCGACTATTGTCTGCAAATTACAAGTAAATCAAAGCTGCGCCGTTGTTCTTGTGCGGATCCCAGCTAACCCAATCACGCTCTATCAACGTGTTTCTGAGTTCTTTCACAAAGCGGCTTTCCTGCCAACACTGTATCACTGCTGGGAGGAAGTCTGCCTTAAGGAAATTAGGATTTCTATCAAAGATCTGTCAGTTCTTCTGCCTGGCTCAACTACTTATCTTATACAAAGCTCATGTTGGAATTATCCTCTTGTATAGATTCTCGTTGAGAAGCATCTACTCCTCGGCAACTACTGTCTTAGATCAAACACAAAAGAAAGCAATTAAAGGAATTAACGGTCCATCTTGTACTAACAGTATCCAGCCTCTTGTGGATTCACCCCACAGAATTGTTCCAACTGCTCTACTATTGCTGATATTATCATTTGTGCTATAAGGAGATTCAGATCTTTATGCTTTTGCCACTTTTTGCCACTTGATCATCTATTCATAGTTTTATTACCATTATTTTCTTTTTTTTTTAATCATTTCACTCCAAGCAAGGCGGCAATGCCACCAGGATGCAGGAGGTTATGGGATATGAGAGAGAGAAAGAGAACCAAAGTCTTTAATGAGGGGAAGTGAGGAATGGATTGATTGATTAATTGATTTGTTTGTTTAACGGCATACCAACTCATTATGGGTCATCTAATGCCGAAAGGACTAAACATCAACTGCAAGAAAACAGAATGCATGGCTGTTATCAAAAGGATGAGCCCAAAGTGCGAATTGCAAATCAGAGATATCAGAATCAAACAAGTGCGGAAATTTAAATATCTGGGAAGTGTTTTAACAGAAGATGGAAAGTGTGACATTGAAACTCAAAGGCATATTGGGATAGCCAAAGATACCTTCCAAAAGCTAAGTAGGGTACTAAGAAATAGAAAAAACTTCACTAGAAACAAGCAAAAGAGTACTAAACTGTTACGTGATATCTGTTCTCCTGTATGGTACTGAGAGCTGATTAAGATGAAGAAGAGACTTGAAGCAACAGAAATGTGCTTCTACAGAAGGATACTGAGAATATCATGTGAGCAATGACAAATTTAAAAAAAAAATGAAAACAAAAAATAAACTTATACTTAACATCAGAAAAAGGCCATTAAGGCTTCTGGGGTACATAACGAGGAAGGAGGGCTTGGAAAATTTGATACTCACAGCGAGCTTGAGTAAATGGATGGCAGAACAGGGTTTAGGAGGAAGACAAAGTTTATTAAAAGCTACAATGGAAAGGCAGTTGTGGAGAGCCATGATTGCTTACATTCTGAGGTGAGACACACTACATAAAGAAGAAGATCTATAACTTATTAACATCCACCATCACGAAAATGAGTTAAAGTTTGTTAGGAAAAGGATGAACCCAAAGTGCAAACTGCAAATCAGAGATACAAAAATCAATCAAGTGCGGAAATTTAAATATCTGGGAAGTATTTCAACAGAGGACGGAATGTGTGGCACAGAAATCTGACGTATTGGGATAGCCAAAGATGCCTTCCAAAAGCTAAGCAGAGCAATAAGAAATAGAAAAACTTCACTCGAAATGAGTAAAAGAGTACTAAACTGTTACGTGATATCTTTTCTCTTGTATGGCAGTCAGTGCTGGACAATCTCCTCAAAGATGAAGAAGAGACTTGAAGCAACAGAAATGTGGTTCTACAGAAGGATTCTGAGGATACTATAGGCCAAACATGTGAGCAACAAGGAAGTTTTGGAGAAAATGGAATCAAAAAGGAAATTAATGCTTAACATCAAGAAAAGACAGTTGAAGTTTCTGGGGCACATAATGAGGAAAGAGGGCTTGAAAATTCTGATACTCACTGGACAGATAAAGGACCAAAGAGATAGAGGAAAACAATGTATTGCATACTTAGTGAGCTTGACTAAATGGATAACAGAACAGGGCTTAGGAGAAATAACAGAAAACAAAGTATATTAGAAGCTACATGGGACATGAAGTTGTGGAGAGGCATGATCGCCTACATCCCAAGGGGACACAGCACATAAAGAAGAAGAATGCTGAAGTTTAATTTTCTTGGCAGGTTGGAAGTATCAAAAATATATGTTATTCTGCTTTCACAATTGAATACATGGTAGATGATACTCAGCTTTTGTACATATACATGTTTCCATGAACATAATTACCAGAGGTGGTGATATGTGTGTTTTATGTTGTAGCTTTGTTGAAGTTTTATTTTGGAATACCGTTTGGTTTCTTGAAGAAATTGTAGGATATTATATGGATTAATGTCATTAAATTTTTTATGTTGGTTGTTTATTAGTATTTGAAACGGATTTAGGTGAAGTTGCTACAATTTGTGAGTATGTGCGTATTGTTGGTAATTTTACTCTAAATATATACTGTTGGTAATTTTCTTTTATATAAAAATGTATTGTTGGTATTTTTATACTTTCATAGTGGTTTGTTTGGGAGTTCACTATTTGACCATAGCTGGACCCTAACCGGTGCTACCACCCAAGGTCAGGGTGGACTTGGAACAACAGCAATTTAAGCTTCTTAAAACCTCCAATCACCCAATAAGAGGATGTAGTTTATCATCATATCATATCCAGGATAAGTGAAGAAAATAAAATAAGGGTTGATTGGTTGATTTTGTTTAGTGACATATCACCCTCCATGGGTTATTCAATGTCAAAATCTAAATATTTTGAACACAATTTTATGCCTTCAACTACAGATTTTTGTATATAATTTCATAATTTCAAAGTAAATGTATGGTTTTAGATATATAGTTTGTAGATGATAAAATGTATTGTTGGTAATTAAAAAAAATGTATTGTTGATAATTTCACTCCGAAATGGTATTGTTGGTGATTTTTTATAAAAATGTATTGTTGATAATTTCACTCCGAAATGGTATTGTTGGTGATTTTTTATAAAAATGTATTGCTGCAAATTTTACTTTAAAATGTCTTTTCATACCATTTTAGTGTTGTATTGATTGTCATTTTGCTATAAAAATATATTCATAGTTATTTTACTATAAAATTTATTATTGGTCATTTTATTATGAAAATTTATTGCTGGTGATTTTATAAAAATTTATTGTTGGTTATTTTACTATAAAAATTTATTGTTGATTATTTTATTATGAAAATGTATTGGACATTTTAATATAAAAAATTATTTTTGGTCATTTTAGTATAAAAATTTATTGTTGGTAATTTTATTATTAAAATGTATTGTTAGTTATTTTATTATAAAAATGTATTGTTAGTTATTTTATTATAGAAATGTATTGTTGGTTATTTTACTATAACAATTTATTGTTGGTAATTTTATTAAAAATAATGTACTATTAATTTTTGTTTTGGGGTTCATTACTTGCCTACAGCTGGGACCCAAACATATGCTACCACTCCAGGTTAGGTTGGACTTGGGAACAACAGCATTTAAGAGGTGGTTCCACACTCCTCAAAACCTCCAGTCTCTCGATCAGAGGCCTTGCTCATGGATGTAGTACATTATCATACCTTAGATGGGAAAATAAAGGAACAGGGTTCAAGAAGATAAAAGATGCAAATTTAGTAGCACTGGATTTTCAGATTGCATAGGTCACTTCTTTTATCCAATGTAACTGAGTTATATCGATTGAAAAGGGATATCTGAAAAACAAACATAATAAAAGATACAGTTGGTGATCAGTTTGTTCAAAAGCAAAATGGTGAGACCTATATTAGGTACCCCATGTTTTGACAAAGTAAAACAGTATATTTCTCTTTAAAAAAAAAGAAAGAATGAAAAACAAAATTTTTTGTGCAGTGTTGATACAAACTATGGTTATGTTTGTGAACTTTTCACTACCAAAATTTTGGTTTCACTAATTGGTGGTCTTTTTGGGCAATGTCAACTTGGTGGCAAAAAGAGTGTGTTGGTCGAGTGGATATAAGGTTAATATTCAATGAGACTTGAATTTAAATAACATTAGGTGTTGATTTATCAAGGTGTATGACTTTTGATTCAATCAGCTTGAGGATACAATCTTAACATATTGCACTTTTGGGAAAATCTTGAAGACCATACTTTTTTCACTGATGCAATGTCTCATGGATGAAACTGGGTAGACAAAACTGTTTAGAACCCTTTGTAGATGTGATTCTTGCATGAAGTTACAAAGATGATTTTTTTTTTATTTTTGGGTTTTTGCTTTGTTCAAACAGTTAATTCACTAGATTATGTAGAGTCTATCCCAGAAAACTGCAATTTGAATCTGTAAATTATAAACAAGCTAGTAAGATTGGCTCAAATTCATGTTGAAAAAACACAAATGAATAGCTGACATAAAAATATTTATTAAAAGACAACCATCAATTTATCAAAGTGAAAGTAATTTGAATTATAAGAACTCATGGGTATCAGTTTTTGCTATCTTTATTTGTTTTTTTTTGAAGCATAATTTTCTACTTTTGAAAACTTTATCGAATAAAAGCCCAATTGATTTCCTCTCAATTGGCAATATAAAATCATCTTTAAATCTGTTAATTTGTATAGAATATTTTTACAACCATGCACTCTAAAAATCATCAGATGAATTTTATCTGGTCAATTTTTTTTTAGCTTTTTTTTCCACTGTTCATGCCTGAGGATTTTTTTGCCTTTCAAGTTTACAGTTCTGCTTAGTTATTGCTTGGCCTCTGTTCAATTTTTTTCTTTCATAGAAAAGTATTCAACATATTGAACTCACAATTTGGTATATAATCAAATTATTCCCAAATGACAATGGACTTGATAGTTTAAAGTGTTGATTCACTCTCCTGCAACACTTTAGAAACAGGGTAGTACTAAATTTGATATTCTGAATCAGGCAACAGAGGAGGAACAATCTATGGTCAGTAGATTAAATAAATAATTATTGATGTTTATATTGATTTTTTGGATATGATGATTTCCAGACTAAATGAACTCTTTCCTGGGGTGTTTTTTTCAAAAAATCATCAAATGTCCATGGATCTTTTAAGACTCTGTATTGCTCAGTGGAAGATAGGTGTTCCATTGAGTTTGGGATTGAGAGCCAAGTTGGCAATTCTATTGACATCAGTGGCATATTCCTGTTTTTATAGGTTGGGAAAGGTATGACTCCTTTGGTCTCAATTTAGGCAGGACCATAAGAGCCAGACATCAATCTAGTCAGTGGGTGGTGGGATTCTGTAAGACTGAGAAAAGCCTGAATTTCCAATAGTTTTATAAATGAAGGCTGTACTACAGGGGATATGCTGACTAGGAGCTTGTTGTTCAGCAGTTCAGTTGAAATTCCAAGCTGAATTCACATTACATTCTCTTTGTTATTGATCCCCAGGGAAAAGTGGATGAACCTGTTAATTTCCTCTTCAACTTCTTGAGTCAATAGCAGGATAGTCCTGCTTATGTAATTGGGGAGGAATGTTACTAAGCAAATAAAAACTATTTACTTTGGGAAAATTTTCACATCCAATGATTGATTTCAAAGAGGATACGATTTTCCTTGTGTGTGATGATCTGCTCCACACTGGTGAGGCATATTCTTTTTGTAATGACTGCTGGTTAATCCCTGAAAGTTCTTGAGCTACAGCCAATCAGGTTGCAACTAGAATGGACCCCTGAAGGTTATCTGAATTTGACAGACACTGCACCTGATTGATTTTTTTTTTATCTCAATATCAAAACCTTCAACGGTCATTTTCTGCCAAAATTTAATTTTCTTGGGAGCTTTCAAATTGTTCAAAATATCCAATATATTATTCTAATTCCAATACAACTAGATGACTAAATGATATGCAGCTTTTGTGCATATACATGTTTGTTGAAAATAATTACTAGACTGGTGATTATGTGTGGACTTTATGTTATAGTTTTGTTGAAGTTATATTTTTGAATACTATTTGAAGATGCTAATGGATATTAATGGATTAATTTCCTCAAAAATTCTTTCATGTTGGTGGTTTGATTTTGTTTAAAGGGTAAAAAAGAAATTAATACCAAATAAATTGAAATCTAAATGGTTTGAACATGGCTTGATTATCAAAAGATGAAATATAAAAATAAAGCTTTTAGTTATAAAAATGTTTTGTGGGTCAATATAAATATGTATTGTTGGAATTTTTTTAAAATACAATAAGATATTTTGGGATTTTTAAAAATCGCTTTTACCTATTCACTGTAATTGCCCAAAGATGGAGTCCTAACAGATTTTACCATGCTGGATTAGGAATGGAAGTGAGAAAAACATGATGTTAAGAACCATAAACCTAAATTTCTCAAAACTCAATCAACAATAAAGGTCTTACTGCAATGAGTTTATTGTCATCTTTAACAGACATTTGTCAGAAAGATTTTCAGTGTTTGGAGATTTTAAACTTAATAACAAATAAAGATGATTATATTAGACTAAATGAAACATTTCCGTTGAGACAAATTTTTTAATTGTTTCAAAAAAAAAAAAAAAGGTAAACAGAGAAAGCAAAGTGGGGTTCTACAGGAAGAGATAGTGAAAAGAATCCTTTTTCTGACCAATTCCAGCTAATTGAAAAATTTCAAAAAAAGGTCCAGTGATCAAGAATACAAAAGATAGTGATTGCATTTGAATTTTTATCTAAAAAATCAAATCAATTTCAGAAATGAAAGAACTTCATGCTGTTATCTAAAGATCAGCCAATCCATTCTAATTTAACTTCTTCAATTTATAACGTTTGGGAAAAGAGGAGTCTCTTTTTTTGTTTATCATAGATGTTTCTCATTTAAATATTAGAATGAGTGCCTTTGTGTGTGTGTAATGGTGTGTGTGTTGTGTTGAATAGAAAATGTAATGGACCACTAAAAGTTTGTTTCTCACTTAATGATATGCATCCAACATTGTTGACCTTGGCTACATTTAAACCAATTCCAAGATCAATTTTTGATGCACCTCAACATGAACTCCATCTGGTTAGCAAGCGATTTACCAGAACCAGGATTTTAACTGGATTATATATTTGGTGGGATGCATTTCAGGGAAGGAATTGAAACACAGATTGGTAGACTCAAAATGTTTAATGATTTGGTCCCCAAGGCGGATGATAGATGAAGAATTAAAATCAATCTGCAAAACTTTAACTAATAAAATTAGTTTATATGGATGTATTTATGTTGGTCATATAAAAAAATCCATCTAAAAATTAAGGGGACTAAACTGAAGATTTTCAATAATATATGCCCTATTGATTTGTAATGGACCTTGATTGTTGGATAATCTTGGAAAAGTTGAAATTCCAAACAGATTATGGTCTGCAAAGGAAAATTGTTATTTTTTGAGAACCATTGCATAATGAGTTTTTTCTTCATTGGATGGATGTCTACATTTGGACCTTCTGCCACATCTAAGCACCATGTTAAAAATCATTTATCCAGTTCAGATGTAGTTGTGGAGCTGACTGCATCACTAGAACAATTATGACTGAGTAATGAGTTGCACCACATCTAAGAAAATTTAAAAATCACCATATATTCCAGTTGGGTTACTGACATGGTTACACATATGAGATACCAGGATAATTTTTTTTAATAATGTCTCATCCTAGTCCAAAAGAGCCACTTGAGGTTCAGGTTGAAGAGTAAGAGGTCCTGAGTCGTGATATGTCAAAAGATACATTTAAACTCAAACAAAAAAAGTTGTATGATCTTGGTCCAGATCCTCCCTGGATATGTTATATATATATATATAATGTCTGATGTGTGTGTGTGTGTTATTTATAAAATGATTGTTCTTGTTTTAAATAATCCAAAGTTTTTTTATATTTTATATTGTGATATTTATTCCCTTAATTTCAGTTTTGTTGAGTGAGGGCAAAATTTGATTGAATTTTTTTTTAAGAAACAAACAAACAATAAAATTGTAAATACAAATTTTTTACTCCATAGTCTAAATGTTCTGTACCCCTAAGAAAAATTATAAAAAAAATATGTGTGTATTTTGGTAATATATTAAAAAAAAAAAAAACCTTTATCTATATTATCAAAAAAAATATAAATATTATGTGTGTTATGTGTTTTTTTTATATACAAAAAAAACTTTCAGGAAAAAAATCCAAAAAAAAAAAAATATTTTTCCATATTATTTTTAAAAAACAGTGCATCTTCCACAAAATTAGAGCCTAAATATAATTATTTATTTTTGAAAATAACTGAGATATTGATACAAATTATTAACCCTTACGCCCCTTTTTTTTTAAAAAATTGCTCTAACCGTTACCATAGTTATTTTAATTTTAATAATGAATATGCTTATAAAAACACGTAAATTTCAAGAATTAGTTATTCAAAAAAAAAAAAAAATATTTCACTTGAAGATGGAACAGAGCTTGGTACTTTAATTCAATTTAATTCAAATAATTATATTGAAGTTTTTCACTCTTGTTTTGAAACATGAGAACTCTTATGTAGCGATGGAATCATATTTTTAAATAAATAATTATATATATATATATATATATATATATATATATTTTATTAATATTATAAATACTACCCAGGCTTTATACCTACACACACACTCTCTCTCACTCACTCACACACACACACACACACACACACACATCTATATATATATTTAATCATTTCACCTTTAGCTAGTCAACAATGCCACTAGAATGCAGGGGTTTACAGGAATTGAAAGTGAAAGAGAATGAGAAAACTGAGAATAGGAGAGATTGAAGAAAGGACAAAAAAGGAACATGGTTCAAGAAAACACTTGCCAATTGACATTGCCTTTAAATTTTTGATTATTGTAGTTATCAGGGAAGCAAGAAAAATGGTAAGACCTAAATGCCAATCTAGTAACACGGTTAAATTCCTGTAGTTGGGGCACCAGGTAAAAAAGCTCATCAGAGCAGTTTCCACAAAAATATTAATGTGTGTGCGTGTGCGTGCGTGCGTGTGTGAATGAGTGAGAAAGTTGTTTAAACACTTTACTCAAAATATTATTTATCAGAGAAGCAAGAAATCAGAAGAGAGTTCTACTTTTAAAAGCTGTGAGTAAAAAAACTCTTAGAATAGAAGTGGTGGTTGCATCTAGCTAGTTCAACATGAAAATAGTGAAACCAAGTTGCCAATCTAATAGTATGTTTAAATTCCTGTCATTGGGGAACCAGGGGAAAAAAAAAAGCTTGTCAGAGTAGTTGCCATGAAAATATTTGCAGAAAAGACAGAGGGAAGCCATGTCATGTCGGTGAGAAACTGATTGAAGTCGAGATGCCTGGTCAGGAATGATTATATTAAAAACCCTCCTTTTGATTTTATCAAGAATCATGAGATTCCTGATTATTCTTTTGGTGCTTCTGTTTGATTTTGACTTTGTGGATTTCTTTGACACAGAGAATAATAAAACATCAGGTACATTTATTGGTGACATTGTTGATGATACGCACTTGATGAACAATATCCCACTCTATCGACAACAATTGATCAGTTTTAATTGAACACAAATGAAAAGTGGCTACAAAATGTTCTTTATTATTTCATACAGATAAAAGAAGTGGAAAAAAAAAAAAAACTGTGCATTGCCCAGCAACTGGATACTGAGTCTTCTATTAGACGCATCATTCTACATCTTTTCATTCAAGTGATTTCTTTTTAGAAATAAATATTGTATAGAAATAATTCCCAAAGCCTGTTCATTTTAGAAATCAAAGTCATCATTAAAGATGTCAGTGACCATAAAACAGAATTTTTTCTTAAAAAGACAAAAAACAAAATATCATTGAATGTAAAAGTAAAAGAAATTCACAATACAATTAATCATCGAACTGATTAAATTATAATTATTAGCCTGTTCACTTGGCAAGTTCTAAAGGTACAGATAAAATGTGAACACTTCATATAAAATTGATAGATGTTTTCTTGTGAGTTTCTATTATTTTTTTTTCTGCTTTTAGAAACGGAATTCTTTTAAAATTTATTACATTTCAGTTGTAAAATTAGCCAATATGGGCAATGTTCACATGTTAGCATGTTGCAAAAATAAGTGAAAATTGTATTTGTGAATAACGTATAAAATATTCGGTCATTCCCACAGTTTAGTGGGAGGGTCCATTCATGTTTCCTGAATGGGCTTCATTGCTCTAACTCCATATATGCCCACTTCAACCGGTTCTTGAATCAGAAGTATTGAATACCATCTCCTTCAGAATATTGCTTCAGACATTGTTACAAATGGCTGTAAAACATCTGATATTAGATAAACATTAAGTATATAAAAGTAGCCCATTGAAACAAGATAGAAACATGACTTAAAGAAGCTATCATGAAAAATGTTATGACTTCAGAATCTTTAAGTACATTTAGCTGATCATACCATGTATGGCAAGAGG
The DNA here is from genome assembly GCA_903632075.3 of Acanthosepion pharaonis. Classification (NCBI taxonomy): domain Eukaryota; kingdom Metazoa; phylum Mollusca; class Cephalopoda; order Sepiida; family Sepiidae; genus Acanthosepion; species Acanthosepion pharaonis. The sequence goes on along the minus strand of CAHIKZ030002299.1, from coordinate 47,109 downwards.
ACTTTTTTTAAATCATTTCACCCCAAGCAAGGCAATAAAACCACTAAGATGCAAGAGGTTATTAAGTGTTAGAGAATATGAAAAAACACTATTAAGGAGAGCGAACAGTACATTATGGCAGTGGGAAAGTGAAAATGCTATTTATCTAGAGCTCCTTGATAAAATTCAAAGAAGAATCAGCAATATTATTGACCCTGTTCTGGTGTCTTGGCTTCAGATTCTTTCCCCTGGCCATAAGGTTGCCTCCCTGTGCCTTTTCTATAAATACTTTCATGGTAATTGTTTGGATAAGCTCTTCACTATGGTACCTAGAGTTTTTGTATTCATACTGTAAATACTCATTGGGGCTGGTTTTTAGAATTGTTGTTTTATTCCCCCTTCCCCCCAGACAATGAATTGTAAATATGGAAACTAGTTAGTATTTTCATAGAGACAATAACGTATTATGGTGGATGTAGTAAGAAAGGTATGTATGAATGTGTTGTTTTGGTGTAAGGAAAATTGTTCGTACAATTGGGTCAAGTTATAGTTAAGAGAGAAGAAGACCATCCTTTCCCAAATCCCCCCTACGGCCTTGTGCCACATTTCTGTATGGTGCCTAGACTCTTTGAATTTAAGTGCAGTACTAGACTGTCAACAAGGTACTCATCAATTTACAATTGAGTTGGCTAGATATAACCATAAATTCTATGCTCACAATTTCTTTTTCATACTTCTCATTTGTAGAACTCCCTTCTGGCTCTGTGTCTTTCAGCCAATTTTAATCTTCCAAAAATTTAAATGCAATTTACATTAATAAATTTCCTATCTACTGTCCTCCTGATTACTCTTCTTTTGTTCTCACTCCTTAGCAATGTTTCTGTTTCTAACTCTTTCATACCTGGTAACCCTTTGTGTCTCAGTGGCTTTACTGCCTTGCTTGGGTTCAAATCAATTAAGAATAAAAAGGTACATTTTACATTAGTCACTATTTTTGACTGCTTCTGCTTCAGCCTGTAGTAATCACTGAAACCAGCACAATAAGGCACATACTAAGACTATATGACCTCTTAATTCTCATCCTCCTGAATTCACCCCCCCCTATGATATCATTGCCATTTTACTACCTTCTGGTATGCATCTGCCTTGCACACATGCATAACTCAGACAGCCAGATAAACACCTTTTGGCTTTCAATAAACCTACAGTCTTCAGAGTTTTGATTGGCATAAGGCATTTATCTGGCTGTCCAAGATATGCACAGGTTTGTTTCAGGAGACAGAACATATATATTTATATATCCGATGACAATAATAAAAAAATAAAAGGAAACTCCTCTTACCATACATGGCATAATCAGCTTTCTGTATTTAAAGATTCACATAACATCACCACATTTCTCTTGATGCCTTCCTTAAGTCATATTTCTATCTTGTTTTAATGGGCCACTTTCATGGTAATTGTTCTGATGAACTTTCGTCTATGGCAGGGGCCGGCAACCCTTGGACCTTGGATGACATCTGGCCTGAGAAGGAAATTTGTCCAGCCCACCAACTTAACACCTGGATATTAATTATCTAATTAATTTGTGGAGCAAGTGGATGAAAAATATCAGTTGGAGTTAATCGATTTACAATGTGACGAATTTTTGAAATCAAAATTTAATTCTGAATACGCTGCTGACTTCTGCAAAAATATGTTTTTGCCAAGTGGAAAATATAAAAACCTGTGAAATGTGAAAATGATGGTATCATTATTTGGAAGTACATATGCTTGTGAACAACTTTTTGCAAAAATGAAATATACTGTGTCGGAGTTAACTTCTTCTTTAGTTCGTTAACCCTTTCACCAGGAGTCTCGTCGGAGTTAACTTCTTCAGTTCGTTAACCCTTTCACCAGTGGTCTCCCTTCCCTGGCTATAAATAGTCGCTGACCCTTCGCCTCTTCCTCTTTTTTCCTCAGGCCTTTGGGTTGCCACCTTGAGGTAAATCTCTCTTTTTCCTCAGGCTGTTTCCATGTAACTTGTTATTAATATATATATTTGTATACATATATTATCGGTCTTGTGTTTTGCTTGTTTTCTTTGCTTCTTCTTTGGGCTTAATTAAAGTCCAACTTTTTCGTGTAGTTGGACCAGCTAGCAGGATAATCTGAACCCACATGTGTTCTCCTACGTCTACTCAACAACATCACAGCCACGGTCCACTACAACTGAAAGTCGTTTATGAACAAGGTTGGTTGATGACCATCTGAATGATGTTTTACTACTGTCATCGACAAATTTTTCAACTGTTGTGGAGAAGTTATCAGATATTAAGCAGAAAAATGTGTCTCATTAAATAATTTGCCATTTCTAACTGTATTTCGTTTGGAGTAAGGCATTTTAATCTTTTGTTGACTGTGTTGTTATCCTGTTATTTCTGAGTCAAATAATGAACCTTGTTTAAATAATATAACATGAACTTCTTTGCTTTTTCTTTAAACCTCCAGACAAAGGCATCCTTCTGAATGGAGCTGTCTGAGGTCAAGACAATTTATTATAGTACATTTGATATCATGGCCAACCTCTGAGGCACTGCATCTTTCCAAAAGTTTGCCAACCCCTGCCTCAATTATGAATTTAAGTGCAATACTAGATTGGTAATAAGACTGCATCATTTTACAGCTAAATTGGCTTGATGTAACTGTAAGTTCTATGCTAATAGTTTCTTCTCTCGCACTTCTTGACTGTGGAATTCTCTTTCAGCTTCTGGCTTCCGAGTCAACTTTCATCTTCAAAAATATAAATGCAATGTCAATCACTATCTATTGTCTTCTTAATTCTTGTTCTTTTATTGTTCTCTCAACTTAATAGTGTTTTTTCTTATATTCTCTAACACTCGGTAAATCTTTGTATCTTAGTGGCTTTATTGCCTTGCTTGGGGTGGTTGAATCTGGCTTTTCAAATCATGGATGGACCCTAGTTTGTATCTCGCAGATTTAATATAGATTTATTTTTATAGCGTTCAGATTTAAAGAATAAACTTATTTGATATTTCTTTTATATTTTATACAGGAATATATTGATAACAGATGAAAAACTGGCTTTTCAAGTTGTTTGGTTTTTAGATGACAGCTTTTATTCTACTGTTTTCACACAGATTTGAAAATATAATTATCTCCATTTCAAAAATATATATTTTTAGAACTTTTATATATGGAGAAATTAAATGCATTTCTGCTGTCCTTTTGAAACAAATTTAATCTTCTATTATTAGAATAAACTGAAATATTCTTCTTCTTCTTCTTCTTCTTCTATGTACTATGTCTTTTTAACACATTGACGATCATGGCTCTCCACAATTTCCTTCCCTTTGTTGCTCTTAATGAATCTTGTATTTTTGTTATCTCTCCTAAAACTTGTTCTGCCACTCATTTATTCAAGTTAGCAAAGTTGGTTATACATTGCTTTCGTCATCTTGCCTTCAATCTGTCCTGTCAGTATCAAATTTTCCGAGCCTTCTTTCCTCATTATGTGCCCTAGAAATTTCAAGTCACTCTTTCTGATGCTAAGTATAAGTGTCCTTTTTGTTTCTGTCTTTTCTAAATATTTGCTGTTGCTTACATGTTTAGTCCATGGAATTATCAGCAACCTTCTGTAGAACCACATTTCTGTTGCTTCAAGTCTCTTCTTCATTTTTGAGGTGATTGTCCAGCATTCACTACCATATAGGTGGGCTGATATTTTAGCACTCTTTTCTTTGTTTCTAATGAAATTTTCCTGTTTTTTAATAATTTGCTTAGCTTTTGGAAGGTATCTTTTGCTATCCCAATGCACGTTTGGATTTCAGTGTCACACTTTCTGTCCTCTGTCAAAACACTTCCCAGATATTTAAATTGATGTCCTCATTTGATTTTGGTATCTCCAATTTGTAATTTGAATGTTCGGCTGTTCGTTTTGCTTACAACCTGGTATTCTCTTTTCTTGAAATTGATGCTTAGTCCTTTCTTCTTGCTTTCCCTTACTACCTTCTGTAGAGGTTCCTGTAATAATAATTGCAATAGATGTCTCCATATTAGAATAAATTACACTTAATTGCTATTAATTCACATCTGGGCCTCTTCTTTTTTGTCATAGTTGATGTTTAGTCCTTTCTTCTCTCTTTCCTTTACTAGCATCTGTAGAAGATCTTATAGTTTCCTTTCTATGTCTGCTATCAACACTGTGTTATCTGCATATCTTATGTTGCTAGGATTGTGGCTGCCAATAATGAAACCTGGTTGATTCAACCAGGATTCATTATTGGCAGCCACTATCTTGTTGTGGAGAGCTATGATCACCAATATGCTGAAGGGACATGGCAAATTGTTATGGAGTGGTTTCACAGTGGAGGCTTGTATTTGTACTAAGTCGGTCCTAAAATAGGTTTGACGTGCAAAATGTTAGGAACTTGATATAATAGGTAATGACGCAGAGAAATCTAGTTGCGGTTTCATCGCTGATACTTTAGTATCCGACTAACGGTCGTCTGGCATCGACTGACTGACCGAACCACTGAGTGACTCAGCGACTCCTACTACTCCTACTTATTATAGGCGGGAGAGTCTATTAACTATAGAATAGGTGTGTTTCATTATAACACAAATAGTAGAAGAAGAATATTCCAGTGAGAAGACACCTCTTTCTGTTTTCATGTATTTACTGAAATATTTATGTAGCCATATGCAGGTACCACTGCTGCCACTATAGGTGCGATTGTGTAAATGGATGGTGGAACAGAGTCTTGGAGGAATAGAAAAAGACAAACCTTACTCAGAGCTACAAGTGACAGGAAGTTGTGGAGAGCCATGATTGCCCACGTCCTGAAGAAGAAGCAGAATGAATATCAATCTTGCAAGTTATAATTCTATAGTTTTCTTTTCTCTAATGCTGTGTGAGTATCGGAAATATTAAATGAAAAATATTTGCTTCCTTGTAATTAAACAATGACTTTCTTTATGTGCATTGTCTCCTCAGAACATAGGCGACCATAGCTCTCAACAACTTCCTGTCCCTTACAGCTCTTAATAAACTTTTGTCTTTCTGTTATTTCTCTTAAACCATGTTCCGTCATCCATTTGCTTAAGCTTATCAAGTATGCTATGCGCTGTTTTCTCTTTCCTTCAATCTGTCCTGTGAGTATCAGATTTTCCAAGCCCTTCTTCCTCATTATGTACTGCATGTTGATGTTAAGTATTAGTTTCCTTTTTGTTTCCATTTTTGCCAAAACTTTGTTGTTACTCACATGTTTGGTCCACATTGTCCTCAGCACCCTTCTGTAGAATGATATTTCTGTTGCTTCAAGTCTCTTCCTCATCTGTGAGGAGATTGTCCAACATTCACTGACATATCTGAAAAGCAATAAGAAAGAATTGATTAACCAGGACTTTCATGATTGGATGGTGGAAAACTTAACTGAAGGCCAACAAACTTTCTCTGAAAGAATTGTTTTTCTTATGTGTCAAGTCTTTTCAAGGCATGGATGATCACAATTCTCCACAACTTTCTATCTTTTGTTTTTACTCTTTATCATCCCTCTCTCTATTGCATTCGATCTGTCCTGTGAGTATCAGATTTTCCAAGCCCTCCTTCCTCATTATGTGCTCCAGAAATTTCAACTGTCTCTTCCTGATGTTAAGTAACAGTTATGTTCCACGTGTGATACACGCTTAGGTGATCATGTATTTTTTGATACATGACTGACGAGGCAGTTTTTTTCCTGCGATAGGTTGCCATTTCTTTCTGCAGTAGACCAGTTGCCATCCAAGGTTATAGAACCCAGTCTGTTCTGCTATTTACCCATAGCTGGGGGGAGAAGAAGAAGAGGATTCATCCCTTTCACAAGGGCATTAGCATGTAAGTGTATGTAATGGATTTGACTGGAATTTGAACTTGGTTCTCTGATTCTTCAATCTGAGTCGATATCCATGATGCCACCATGCCTACTGGTAAGTATAAGTTTCCTTTTTAAAAAAATAGAAAGAATTATATACCGGTCAACCTTTTGATGTAATTCCATTAGAATATTCTTTTCAAATTATTCACAACATTAATCTAGATTCATATTCTTGCAAGAACATGATTCTTAAATAAAAAAAAGAAAACAATTACATAATTTCTCAGCTCTTACATTTCAGTATAATTCATGTTCACTATTAAGTACGTCCAAAATAAATTTTATAACCAAGAACAGGTAATAAAATGAAAAGACAAAGAAAACTAGATTCCTGCTTAAAGATTAATTCATTCTCTGTAAAGCCAATGCTGTCAGTTGTTCTCTTTGCCATTCACTCACTTATTCATAACAAAATTATTTTCTAGTACTAAATTCTAATTTTAAAAATCCGCCTGTCCGTCTGTAAAGATGAATACTTTTTTAAGACTAGAAATAGCATGGAAAATATGTAAAATTAAATTCTTCTTTTTTTTCTTTTATAGTGTTCCACTAACACAAATCCCAAAGGTCATTCGTTTTGAAGGGTTCTTCTTCTTCTATATGCCGTGTGCCTTCACAGCACTCCACAACTTTTTATATTTAGTTTCTCTTAGCAGTTTTGTTCCTTTTTTAAGGACCCCGTTTCTGCAGTCCATTCAAGTTTGTCAGATAAGTGGCTTGCTGCTTTCCTTGCTGCCAATATGGCCTGTGAGGGTTAAATTTTCCAAATCCTCTTTCCTCATTCTGGTGGAGGCACAATGGCGAAAGTATGGGTCACCTAGTGAGGATCAAACTCACTAGTCAGTAATAATTGTTATAGCAAGACAAACTTGCTAAACATTACACCATGTCAAAGTGCCCCAAATGATTTTCTAAGCTTAGCTTAGATGTGGCACAACGGCGAAAGTATGGGTCACCCAGTGAGGATCAAACTCACTACTCGGTTGTAATAGTTCTAGCAAGACTAGCTTGCTAATTATTACACTATGTTAAAGTGTCATCTCCTTCCTCATTATGTATCCAAAGAATTTCAGCTGTCTTTTTCTGATTTTGCACCTAAGTGTTGTAGTGGAAATGAAATGCAGACGGAGGTACCTCCTGTTACTGGTAATGGTACCCGCCCTGTTGGTCAAAGCAGAAAGAAAGCAAATAGCTGCCCTGCCAGAAAAGAGCCAGCACAAACCATGGGATATCTGATTATGAAGAACGAAAGTGTCTATTAGCTTCCCCAAGAAATAGTTGTGACAGATATATATATATATATATATATATATATATATATATATATATATTATTATATTTAGATATTCCTTTTTATTTTATATCTATAATTCTTATAAAAACAGTGATGTCTATTTGAACACAAGAATCAAATAAATATTACATTTATAAATATATATATATATATATATATATATATATATATATATATATATATAATATGAAGAAATATAGTCTTAAGATGTGCTACATTTATAAGATAAAGTGCAGAATATCGGATATAGAGACTGTGTAAATATAAAAGTGAACATAGAAGTCAACACTTATATAGATATACAGTCTGTTTCATATAGATGCAATCGTCAGGGCTGATGATTTAAATCTGTTATTTCAGAACTGTTATATTGTTGAAAATATATTCACTATATTTAAAATATATATATGTATTAACGGTTATAACAAAAGCATGTTATAAATATGTTATGGACTACCTTACACTTATATATATATATATATATTCTGTTTATATGTTATTTTTATAGATACAGTTTATTTTAGTAAATGTTCTGTTTTTTAATTAAAATGTATTAATTGCATTTACCAGCCTGAATGTTTGAGAAATTTAATAGGAAATATATGTTCTCTGACAACGATCGAACCTGTATTCCTATATGGAAACCATCATTTGATCTGACATGTTACACTATTTAGCGACAGAGAAACATCTGGTTAGCAAAGTACAAATTACTGTTTTAAACACACAATCTTCGACAATTTTTCTCGATCAAACATATCTGCTCATGAAACATATCTTTAGATAAACAATGAAAACATTTTAAAAGTTTTTAATTTATACTGAGATTAAAGTAACAGAAAAACTTTGGGAATTTAAAAAATGTTGTTTTAAATTCAGTTTTAAATATCTCCTAAACTTCAAAATGCCAAAGAATCAGAGTTAAAGTGAAAAGGTTTCATGACATAAGCTTTTGAAATTCCACAGAGTTTGTGATTTGAAGAACTCAATTTTCAGCTTGAATTGGAGTTTTGGCCCAAATCAAAGTTTTTTCCAAATCAGTGTTTTGGCCCAAAATGGAGTTTAAAAGTCCATTAATTTTTTATATTTTAATTTGATCTTCTGGCAAGAATTGGACTTAAAGCCTCAATCAGAGTTAAATTGAGGTTTTTTTTTATTCCATGGAGAAAATTGAGGAATTCAAAGTTATTTTTCAAAATTATTTCATTGCTGTTTTTTCGCTGGATCAATGGTTCCTCCAGTTTTTGTACTTTTTTTTTAAAATAAACTAAATATGAATAAACACAAAGGGAAAACTTCATCCTCTGATAGACTTTATCAAGGCAAATGTAAGGATTTTATTTTGCAATAATTTTTTATAGACAAAAGTCAAAATGTCATCAGTTTTATATATAAACCTCAGTTGTGCAAGTGGTAAATACTCTTATTTTTTAATATCACCTCTTCCATCCAATCAATTTTTTTTTTTTTATTCACTGGTCTGATTGTTGTTCATTAATTTTGAAACTTTATTTTATATATATATATATATATATATATATATATTTTTATTTATTTAAAATATGATTCAACAAAAAATTATAAGAGTTCTCATTAATCAAAAATTTTTGCTGAAAATTTCAATATAATTATTTGAATTAAACTGAATTAAAAAAACTAAAATTCCATCTTCAAGCAAAATTTTTTTTGGAATCTTATTATAATGAATTTGCTTTTGAGCCTTGTAATGTGTAAACATTAATATAAAAAAATGCGTGTCATCATTGGATATTATAACCAAAGAGATTGTCATCCTTGGTCCCATCCATTGTGTTACTGATACTACATATCTTCATTGACTTAATCACTACATCACTTCTTATTTTTAAAATATATTTATATATATATATATATATATATATATATATATATATAGAGAGAGAGAATATTATTACATATATCATGTATTTTTCCCATAAATTCTTCATTTCCATTATTGATACCTGAATGAGTTCTCAAAGATTATCTTGTTTTTTTTCAAATGTAACGATATAGGAATTAAATCTAATATTCATTTTTCAACCAATAAAATTCCATCAGGAGGTTAGTTGCTTGTTATTTTTGGACAATCTAGAAAATAATAAATTACCACTCCTTTTAAATTCAATTTATATTTTTTTTATATGCTAGTGTGAAATTATTTTCTAAAAAAAAAAAATTGTATATCAAATTTCAATACTTCTAAATGAAAATGAAATTAGATTTTGGATCCCTCTTACAGATATAAAAATAAAAGCTTGTGGTTCAAAATAATTTTGGAGGTCAGTTTGATCTACATGTGCATATACACACCCACATACATGCACACAATGGAAGAGATGGCAGCCAGCAGCTCCAGACTAAGGCCTTGTCCATGCACACAGTAGTAGGGATTAACCAGCAACCACCTACTAAGTTTTTGTCTATGAAATCGCAAACACATTAGGCTGACTGTCATAAAGTCTGTCTGTCCAAATATTTCACACTGCACTAAGAACACTTAATTACTTGATAACACAAACTTCACCACAAGGAAAACTGAAAATTTTGTTGCTATTGTATATTTCTGAAAATAATATATAAATGTTATTTCAACTGACAACTTTTCAATTTCAAATGAAACATGAAAAAGTTATTTTCTGCAGGAAAAGTAGAATTTTAAATGTTTCATTTAAAATATATTTTGTTGTTAAATGTTTGAAATCCCAACACCCAGTAGCACCAAAAACCTGGGTAGACGGATCCCAACAAGGGTAATCATTTGGCATTCATTGTCAGAGCAGCCAATACTGCTTTCGATTGAAATTTATAAAATCTTTCTCTTAAAACAATTTTTCAGGAAGATCGGTTTCTCAAGTCCAGTAGCTGTTATTGTTCTTTCTAGTACTGATGGGAGTTTCCTTCCTAACCTTTTATTTGAAATAATGTGGAATGTCTACATTTTGATTATATCATTATTTTCATTATATCATTATAATAGTATTTCTTTATTTTTTTTTTATATTTTAATATTGCCCGTTTCTTATTAACGAAATATTTGGCATTCATTGACCAAGCAGCTAGTACTATTGTCAGTTTAAATTTGTAAAATCTTTCTCTTAAAACAAATTTTCAGAAAAATAGATTTCTCAATTCCAGTAGCAGCTGTTGCTCTTTCCAGTATTGATGGAGGTTTCCTTCCTAACCTTTTGTTTGAAGCCATGTGAAAGATCATCATCTTGACTGTATCGCCAATTTCTCTTACATGAGCTCTCCATTATAGTAGTTACTGCTGTTGATAGTCCGTAAGTGATGTGGTTTCACTTATTTTGTAAGGAACTTGTATATCATCTTAATACGATGATCTGCAGAACCAGTGAGTGAAAGTGAATGATGAGCGAAAATGTATTGTGTACTTATCTGTAGCAACCCATGGTGGAACTAAAACTTACTGCTTGTAGCTGCAGGCAAAATGCTTTATTAAAGTGTGATTGGTCTCTATAAATAATTACAAGGGAATTAACTCTGTATTTACTAATATATTGCAAGCAGTGATTGTAGGAAAATCTTCCTGCTGTCTCCAGCTGTTCTGTTTCTTCCTAATTAAATGGTAATGATAAACATTGTCATTGGTGCAAGGATGATTTCTTTTTCTTCTTTGTTTTGTTAATTTGTGTAATTAAATTGCTTAATAACACACACACACACACACACACACACACACACACACACACACATATATATATATATATTTAACTATATATATCAATATTAATAACATATATATATATATATATATATGTATATATAAGTATAAGTTATTAATATTAATTAATATTATTATTTAGATTTTCCAATGGTCAAAATTCAGTCTTTGCCCTAATGAATTTGCCTCATATATAAAAACTCAAGTTGTATTTTAACTAATAATATGTCTATATATATATATATATATATATATATATATATATATATATATATATGATGTGATGTTGGACAATTTTGCTCATCATAATTTTGCTATGTCAAGTTAAAACTTATTATTACTTCCAGAAATGCTTGTTATATTTGACAGATGCCAGTACTGGTAAATAACACCTTCCAATAATAACTGCACTAGTAATAATTGTTCAAGTAGTAATCATCAAATAGTATAATGATCAGAAAAGAATCATAATCTGTATAATAGTAGAGAGAGTGAACATATAACAATAGTGGATAGACAAGAAGAGGGAACAATGATCGTATAGTCATCATGCTACTTCATATTTATTCACTTCTTTTATTATCGTGTGATCTACTTAATGGAATCACCCATATTACTCACTTTTAAATATTTCTAGTTTCAAAACAGTTTTTTTTTTGATATTTACTCTTATATATAATATAATATATATATATATATATATATATATATATATATATATATATATATATATATATATATACTGGGTGTAACAACAACATTGTCCAAATCGTGTAAAAACAAAATTGTCCATTTGTTAGATTAAGCTTTGAACCGTTGTATCTTAGAAATGATTAAAGATATCTTACTGGAATTCTCCGAGGTTTTTATAACACTATTGGACTCTACTTTGAGCAATAAGAATGTATAATTACTCTCCAAACTTAACAGAAGAATCGTGATGAAATCGATCATAAACGAAAATGACATGTTCATCATTAATTAATCATAGCTAAGGATCGGAAGCTCATGAAGGATTGAAATAAATATATATTATATATATATATATATATATATATATGTATGTATGTATTTCAGGATCATTTTCCAACATATTCAAGATGATCTTCGCCCTCTCTAACCTTCTAACTTTCTGTCCTGGTGTAACAAGATGCCTCACAGGTTTCACGTACGATTTTATTTTCAAGTCTTTTTTTTCACTGCTCTTTGGACTGTCATAGCTGAAACTCCTCTCTCACGTGCCAAACGTCTTATGGATTGAGTTGGATCTTTTCTAATTGATCTCTTTAGCTCTAAGTTGAAATGATGATCCCTCTTCCTGATGTGACCTCCTGATCCAGTTTTCCTCTCTACTGTTTCCTCTTTTTTAAACTTATTCACCATTCTCTTGATGGTTCTTGAATGAACTTTGAAGATGGAAGTATGAATGCTGGTACCATTACTGAAGGCCTGAATGATTTTTTTCTCTCACCATTGCTCATTTGGGGCTGACACAAAATGATTTTAAACTGCTCTCTTTCTAGCTGAATAACTCAAAGGGATTTTTAGTGAACTGTACAACAAATGGTGTCAAAATGGCTACACATGTTATCTCAAAATCTCGAAAAAAGAAACTCAATTAGTTTAGTAGTTTTCTAGATATTAAATTTTTTGTGGGATGGATAATTTTGCTGTTACATGATTTGGACAAATTTGCTGTTATTATATATTATATATATATATATATATATATATATATATATATATATATATATATATATATATATATATAATTAAACATTTTCCTCCTCAACAAGTGGTTGATTAATTTTAACATGAAGGACTTCATCTTTTAATTTTTTTTCATCATGTCCATCTAATGCATCTTACTGTTATTCATTATCAATTACTGTTGAGAAATCTGTTTTCCTGTATAACTTGTTTATTAAGTGAGAATATTTGTGAAATAAATCATATTTCCCCATGAAAATTTGAAATCATTGGCTGTGATTGTATTTTGCTAGCATATAAGAGGAATGATTTACAAGGGCATCTGGAGGAACAATGACAACTGCATCACATCAGAAACCCATAGGTGTCCATTTTGATCTTCTGTAGGCAGCACCTTCATCACAAGACCAATGCATTGGATACATCATGATATTACTTTGCACATTATATTTAGATATCCCTGTTTTTTAGACAGTGTAAATTTATGTCCATACTGTTTTTGGAAGACAAAAGAAATCAGATAAATTTTAAATTTCACAATTTGAACAACCATTTATTCTTATAGTATTCAAAAAAAAAGTTTTTTTTAATGATTTTAAATATTGGTTAAAATGAAAAAATATTAAAATTTTTCTGACTATAGAAGCACTTCAAAATAACTTCAGTTGGGATTTGCAGTTTGGTTTCATCTTATACAGTGTCAATTTCTTGAAAAGTGTGATGCGACCTTATTGTCTACAAATATTTTGATTCAAAGGGCAGTCATTTTCCTTCATTTCTTTCTTCTAATCATTATCACCCCATGCAAAATATAAATACCAAATAACCGAAATATTACAGGGTGTGGATCTAGAATTAAAAAAACAGAAAAAATAATGATGAACAGAAAGATTTCAGAGAAAATGATCAGGAGAACAGTAGATAGTGATTGACATTGCATTTAAATTTTTTCTGATTTTTTTATACTGGAAATGATGGAGCCAATCTATCTATTCCAAAACGAAAATAAAAAAAAAAAAAACTGTTAGCATAGATTTTTTGGTTCTTAAAAGCCAGCTCAAAAAAAAAAATTGATGCGATCTTGATGCCAGTCTAGTACCACTCCATAAATTCATAGTCTTCCCATAACAAAATTCATCTAAACAATTACCGTGAAAATATTTATTTTTTTTATCAAAAAAGCGACAACCTTTAAAAATTGAAAAAACTGAATCCGAACCGCCAGGTCAGGACCATTAATCTTTGCTGATTCTTTTTTGGAATTTATCAAAATTTGCAATAATTAAATAGAAAAAATATATTAACCATATGATATCAATATTTATCTTGTTAAAAATTGGTTAGACTTATAGACATATAAGATATATTCTGGATAAAAATTGTCTTGCCTTTGATACATGTTAAATGAACCTTTCTTGTTTTACCTAAAATGGATTGAATATAGCCTTTCCATTGATAAAAATGGAAAGCAACTGGATATTTTTCCTTTAGGGATGTCTACTAAAAAAACTTTCCATTGAATATAATGTTTAAAAAATTTTTAAGAACTAATGTTTGATTATAAATAAATTCTGTTAATCCATTAGAAATAAAAATATATAATAATATACATTTATTTTTATAAATCATAATATATAAGATAATATTTTTATTAATTTAGCATGCAAATATTTATGAATTTTTGATTTATGTTCCCTTTTGTTTGGGAAAATTTCTATAAAGATTTACACATATTTCAAATAAAGGATACATATTTAAATTGTTAAGAGAATCTGTTTTTTTATGAATAAAACTTCTATGAAAGTTCTGTTCAACTGATGTGGATGGATGATTTTAATAAATATCATGAATTCATCTGACTATTTGTATTCATTGGTTGGTGCCAAAATTAATTTAGTCCCCTGGATAAGTCAGTTGATGCTGAAACCTGCTTCAGTGCAGTCCGATTACTACCCTTCACTGACCTGAAAACCCAGCATCTCCTGACAGAATTTATTTTGAAGTGTTT
>CAHIKZ030002299.1:0-27500 GCA_903632075.3 Acanthosepion pharaonis | reverse complement strand
CTCCTCAGAGGAAATTTTGTTAGTTGCCTGGTGAATCCTTGTCAGTCAACATTGTAACATTGAAATGGCTTTTTTTTTCTTTTTTTTTTTTTTTCCCTTTTTTGTTGGTAGTGTTTTGGAAACTATTTGTCAGGACCTCTCAGGTAGGAGTTATTTCTTTTTTTTTTTTTTTTTTTTTTTTTTTTGATTTCTTATCATTTTGGACAAGGAGGAAGACCTTTGTAGGGCCCGTAAAGCTTTTTCACCCACCCCCCACACAACCCAGAAACATGTTCTGAAAAAGGAATAAAGAAACAAAATAAAACTAGGAAAGACAGCAACGAAGAAATTTAACCTAGCAAAGGCATAACTTGAGAAATACTGTTGGGATTTCAAGTCCAACAGTTATGGAAAAAGAAGGGAAGGTAAAAAAAGTCTGATGGCAACTATTAGCATTTGAAGCGAAACTTGGTGCAGAAAGAAAGAAATAACAAATTCTTACTTGTAACCGTCATAATCTAATGGTGGCAATTTGTGTCAAATTGCAACAAAAAACACTGTTGCCTACAAGTAATTCTCCTTTTAGAAGTAACAATAGAAAATAAAGAGTTAGGACTTATATTACCAGTTTCAGCATCATGTCCAGTTAGCATCGAAGAGAACAAGTTCGTAATAAAGGAAGAAAAAATACAACCTTTAGCGAACTGTTTTAACATTATATATATATATATATATATATAAAATTTATAGAAATGAGTTCCTGTCGACCCCATCTAATTGAAAGAGTCAAAATTTGCATATGTATTCAAAGATATAGAGGCAACTGGACGTCTAGCCACACTGAAGAGCTATGAAACAGTCTGCCTGTGGATAACAATATATAGGCTCCTGAAAAATTTATTTCAGTTGAGGTCTCTTGGGGAGGAAGTGTGGGTTTCGGACTCTTCAGTAAAGTGAATCGAGTCCTCTCAGTCACTGTGTTTATCTAAAAAATAAATATGCTAAAATTCACCTTCGTCCCTGCCGTGCACTGACAGCTTAGTGGTAGAATCTCTGAATGATGACAATTCAGCCATATTTTGATCCTAGCTTGAGGCAACTGGACATCTTGCCATACTGAAGAGCTGTGATACAGCAAAACAGTCTGTCTGGATGAAAATATATATATATATATATATATATATATATATATATAACGTCATCCACAGACAGACTGTTTCGCTGTTTCACAGCTCATCAGTGTGACTAGACATCCGTTGCCTCTAGCTAATTTCGAAACCAGACTGAATTGGTGTCAGTCGGAGATTCTAACCATTAAACCGTCATTACATTTAGGGATGAAGGTGGATTTTTAGCGTATTTATTTTTAGAAACACGCCCAGTGACTGACAGTGACTCAATTCGCTTTTGCGAAGAGTCTCGCTATATCTCTTTGAATACATATGCACATTTTGACTCCCCTTCAATCAGATGGGGTTGACTGGAACTCATTTCTATAAATTTTCTATGAAGACAAAATAATATCTTTATATTTTCATCACAACATTAAAATTAAATTCCCTCATTTCTCTCCTTTCTCCAAGAGTTTTGGTAAAGTAAGTGCACAAAGTTTCTACAATACTAAGTTGTGTTAGAAGCAACATCTGAGGCCATTTCTTTCTCATTGAACAGTCTGCTATCTTGTTTAGTTGACATTGAAGACTGTACAACAGGCTAGGCATTATTCTCAAATTTAGTGAAGATGATCTATTGATCAACCTGCCCGATTTGAATCCTTAAAAAAAGGAATTGTTGCCGTTGATCAGAGAACAAAACTGTCAAAACTCATGAAGGATCATGTCACATCTGGCGGGGGAGGGGGTAAATTTCTGCAGATTATAAAAGGAAAAAACTTCCCAGAGTGGAACATACTATTACTGGCACCAGAAGATGGCATGGCCCTGATGAAAGCTCTCCAAGTAAATGATAACTTCCTAATAGAATATCAAGTTCAGCAGCAGAGTACCTCACTTCATTGTGAGGATCCATTTAAGGGCTTATTTTCTGCAATATGTTTATATAGCCATAGTGAACAAAGTGTGGTGACTAAAAAAGGAACAAGGTATTGTACTCAGTGAGGGTAGGTCGGGAGGGGGAAGTATGTACTCTGGCGGCGGCGGCTAAAATAATAATTTTCTCCCGGGCTGAACCAGGGCCAAAGGATTGATGATTTTTATAGATGCTCTGGCCTCGTCATATGACATTGAATGAGACCTAGAATCACATTGAACGAGACTTTGAGTGTTTAAAAGGTGCTACTTTCAGTCGCAAGCTCAGTTATCTTTTTCTCTACAGATCCTTTGTAGAGCTCGCTTGTTACGCAGAGGAGAGTGCTGAGTGTTACTAGTCATTTGACTTTTGTTACCGTTACAAGGAAGACTTCGCTTGTAAGCAACGTAAGACTTTTCGTTGCAAGGCTTGAAACCATCTTTTTCCTCCCTCGTTTACTCGTCAGTGATATAATCCCGACAAAAGAGAAAACTGGTGTTTTGAACTAATTAATTGGAAAGCTTTCAATACCATTATCTGGATGTGAATGATTTTGTACTAGTTAGGGATCTGTTTACCATGATCTTATCAAGGTGTTTAGCTTTACAATGGGGAATATATCTGTACTATTGCATTTTCAAACCCTCCCCTCCAAAAAAGTAAAGCACAACCTGATAAATTTATAAAATGAAAAACTTATTTTAAAACAGTTTTTTTTTTTGTTTAACTTCATAAAATTAATTTAAAATAACAACAGTTAGATTGTTGCAATTATTAATTAAATTTAATTTACAAACATGAGCAATGATTTTAAAAAGCTTCTGTAAATCTGTTTCTGCTGTCAAAAGTTTCTAAAATGGAAATCCGAAAGATAATGAAATGTATTATTTAAAATTAAAATCCACAAATTATGAAACAAATATTAAGAAAAAGGAAAATCTATTTGTATTTTTTTAAACTAAAAAAGAACTGAAGACAAAAAAACATGTGGTTGACAGTCATGGGGACGGGGTGCAAAACTGTAATATTGCCAATATACCCCTGCTTACCTTGGCCATTGAGGTTGAAAGGCCTGGCTAATTATGAGTCATCCCATGCCTGGTTAGTGATTCAAAATACACTCTGAATTGGCAAAATTCCTTCTCAGTAGAACTGGCTATTGTAGAAACTTTGTGCACTTAGCATAGCAAAAACTCTTGTGGAGACGGTGAAATGAGCAACTATAATCTTGCAAAAAAATGAAATGAAGGATATAACGTCTTCACAGAAAATTTATAGAAATGAGTTCCAGTCAATCTCATTTGATTGAAGAGGAGTCAAAACTTACATATGTGTTTGAAGAGAGAGATATATAATGCTAAAATAGTTAGCCAAAGTCTGTATTTTTCTTCTTTTTCTACTTTGCTCACTTTTAAAGCTGACTGGACGTGTTACTGAAACTTAACAAGAATCCTAACTCTTTATTTTCTATCATTACTTCTCCAAGGAGAATTGTAGGCAACATATAGGTTGTTTTTTTTTTTTGTTGCAATTTGACACAAATGATTGCCACCACGAGATTAATAATGCTTCCATTCTAGTGAAATAGAAGAGTCTGTTGACCATACCCTTAATTCCATGGTCATATATCTGTTGTCTAAATGTGAAAGCTATATGGTTTGCATACTGTGCAAACACTTTTTTCTTGGAAACTAGTTCAGTTTGAAGCAATGTGAACATTGTAGCAAACTGTCACAAATTCCCAGAACCTCTAGTTAGTCGCCACATATCAACTCTTCCACCTGGTTGGTCTCTTTTTTTTTTTTTTTCTTGTTCACTGCCCTTGACATATGTGTTCAAAGGTAGGTACACTAACCTGTAGCCAGAACATTCAAGTTATCTCATCAATCCCATAGGTAACACATCCAGGATATCCCATCAACCATTTTCTGTTATAAATAACAGAATGGGTTTTTCTTTATATGATGAAGCCAATCACATTAGTAGATGCATGCCCTCAGCCTTTTTTAATGTGAGTGGATTTCTTGCGCACAAGCTGTCACTGAATAGGAATAAACTGTTTCTCTACTGGCTAGCCATGATGCCCATGGGGATATGCCCCCACCCCCAAATAGAATGGACCACCTCTTTCTTCTCGTCAGCTGGTTTGTGCTCTTAAAGCACTAGTTTGAAGGTCAAGTGAATGGAAGTAACCTTCAGTGGCATCTTGAGCTGGCATGTTGAGTTGAAAAACTTGTCTTTTCTGAGAAAAATTCACCTGCTTGGCCCGGCTAGGTTAGGATAGGAACTATTTTGTTTTAGCTTATTTAATGATTTATTTGGAATAAATACTGGTCTGCCTCTTGTTTTGATTTTATTTTATTTTTTTTTTAAATTCCCATCATTTCTGTCTTTTACTTCCCTCTTCCTTTCATTTTTTTCAGGACAGAAAGCATAGTTCTTTGGAGAAATGAGATTTCGTTCTAGTTTTATCTTTTTTGTACATGTTCATTCTTTTTCAGCCAATTATTTTCTGTCGTAATTTAAACTGCGTGGAGGCTACCATACTATTTTCTTTTTAATATTTCCTGTATATAGTTTCATGTCATATCGGAGGTTGGGGATTTTTAAAAACTCAAAATATGAATCAGTTTTTTGGCAAATTTGGACCTTCATGCCCACAAAAAAAAAAAAAAAAACTATGGAAAGAATTTTTTTTCCCTTGACACCACTATTATTTTTACTACCTTCACTCCTTTGCAATGTTTGTTTTTAAAACCAAGAATTAACATTGTAATAAAACTTAACATGATGAAAGTGAATTTATACATTTTTTTCTGTTCTTGAATTTAAAACACTATTTATTAGTTTTTTTTATATAAAAGAATAATTTTATATTTACAACATTCTAAAAACCAATACATTTAAAACTAATTCAATATTAATCATTTACCAATTTATTAAGAAATAAATATGAAAACAATATTTTAACCAACTATGAGGAAATTCTTATTTACCATTTTATAAAGTTCAAATCGATTGGCAATTAGTTGATATTTTACCAATCATTCCAATAAACAATTTAATAAATAAAACCTATAGTGCTACTGTTTTTATCAATGCTAAAGAAAATGTATAAATTCACTTACATGTGTTTAGATTTTATTACAATTCTAATCATTGCTTTTTAACCTTTAACACTCAAGCTTTATCCATAAGTATTACTTGTCCTTCCACTACATATGGTGGCTCCTCAAAGACAAACTGCAGTAGCTTCGATCTTGACTTAAGGCTGTTTTTTTGCTGTTGCTATACCAGGATGTGACAACACAATCGTAAAATGTATCTGTCTATATTTCTGAGATGAGGTATTATGTACACTATTTACATTAATCGGACTATTGTCCTTATTGTTGTCACCATATTTATTACAACATTACCGTTGTACGCTCTGGCCTTCTTCAGGTGTTTGGAATCTCAAACTGAAGCCTTTATTTCGCTCAAGGACACATGGCAAAGTGGATAAAGGCATTAGTTAGATCCAGTGACAGGACCCAAAGAGTGAGTTTAATACCCAGTTAAGGCAGTGGAGAACTTGGAGAGGGGAATTAACAGGAGATAACTGACAACTGACCTCCATTAAACATGGTATGTGGAACTAGAACAGTCTACCCCAGTGAGTGAAATAAAGGGTTCAGTTCAACATTCCAAACACCTGAAGAAGGCTGGAGTGTACAACGGCCGAAATGTTGTAATAAATATGGTGACAATGATGAGGACAATAGTCCGAATAATGTAAATAGTGTACAATCGTAAAATTTAAATATACTGTTATTTGGCAATTGGCATCAACTGTAATAGGACAAATGCTTTCCTTGTGACTGAAGTTGCCTCAAGGGTGTTTAAAGTTAAAACAAATATTGCTGAGGAGTGAAGGTAGTTAAAATAATAGTAGTGTCAAGAAAAAAATGTCCTTTTGGTAACCTTTTTTCAAAGTATGGAGGTCCAAGCATGCTGTTTGTTTTTAATTCTCCCCTTTGCTTGTAAATATGAATTATAATATGGAGATGTTACAAATTAAATGAAAACACGTTTTTTGATGATTGTTAGATGAAAGTTTTCCTAAAAAATCAGATAGTGAAAAGAATATTAAAGTTTAGTTGGGTCTGTTAAGGACACTAGCTAAGTTAGGATGGTAACGGCAGCCATCTCTCTTCCTCCATCTTTGGCCTCATGCCATATTTTTGTATTATAAAATATTTTAATTTACACTATTTATATTGGTTCTATTCTCATCTTTATCACAACCTTTCGACTGTTGTACCTTCCAGCCTTCATCAGGTGTATACTGACTGTTATCCTTCCTGACTGTCTAGGGAGAACAGTTTACCTCTGTAGATTAAAAAATGCTTCAGTTCAGAATTCCCTGTAGATTACCCAGATTGATATACACATGATAAAAGCTGAAGGGTACAACTGCTGAAACATTGTGATAACAACAAAGATGAGGATAATAGTCAAAATATAAATGATATTTGGACAGGAAATATTTGTTAGCTGCCTGAAAATCTCTTGTCAGTTTGGACAGAATAGCTTCCTATAATGTCTTCCAATTCTTCTCTAACATCAGCTGTTTCCTTATGGATAGAGAATGACAGTCTGAGTAGGTGTGCTGAAAAAAATAAAAATTAAGGTGCAAATAAATTCTCTGCTCAAAGTTTTCTTCCGCATTTTTTGATAACACCTCAGTATTTATTTGTAAGTTTCCATTTTGCTTCTTGTTCTGTCTACAGTTTGCTATGAATTTCATGGATGATTGCAGGAATATTTTTGACATACAAGAGCTTAAGATTGGTCACTCGTGAAAATCTCCAAAAATGATTACCAGTGAATTATGATTGTCAGTATTTATGACTTTCAGCCAGTCAATGGAACAAAAGCACTGATAGTAAGTGCAAACATTCAGGTCTGTCGACATTGCTCTTCACTTGAGAGTGGCATTGTTGGATACCTAATATGTTCATTATTGAAACGGGTCTGGTGAAAGTGTGTGGGCCCCTACCAAATATATGATACAGGGCCCCACTACTATTACATCTCGGTATTCCTAAGGTAGCATTCATATAAAATACAAATTTTATTCTAACTAAATTATATACAATAACATATCATATACAATATAGGTGAACAATTCAACTAGAAAAATTGAAAATAAATACAATGTACCTAAATACAAATTAGAGACATGTCATAATAGATCACTCCATCTTAAATCAATGTTTTGTGGCAATTTTTAACATGATTTTTCTTGTGAAAGACTTGAATAATTTCAACATTATGGATAAAAAGTTATGAATTTTATATAGTGTTTTTCTAAGACTTAGCATGAGCAAAACAAATTCACAGATTTGGATGAAAAAAAGACCCCAGAATGATGTCAACATCTGGGAAAATTTTTCATCTTTTAATAGTTATAATTTAATTTGTAAAATATATAAATGCAAATGTTAAGTCAGCAATGGTCACAAAGCACTACCTGGAGCTCCCAATTAGGCTAGGTGTTGGAAGATTTGGGGTTAGTATGCACTAGCCCTGAAAACAAAGAACCCTCATATTAGTGTGAAGCAAAATGGAGAACGTGTAGTTATAGTAACAAATAAATTACTAAATAACCCCCAACCATTATTACTAGACTGTAGTAGTCTTGAACCAAAATAATAAAAGGAAAAATAAAAGTTAAGCAATAAAAATACTTTAAAATACAGGTAAGAAAGGTAATTAGTAATAAAGTTAGATTATAAAAAAAAAAAATAATTAAATAAAATATAGAGTAATCCTATGATGCATCAGAATGGGCATTTTATTGCCAAAAGAAACAAAAATCAAAGCTTTCTCTTCATTTTTCAATGGTCAAAAAAGGCAGATGTCCTGGACAGGTCTCTGATAAAACATTGTCACCAACAGATAAGCAAAACTTTATTTTTGTATACATATGTTTAAAATATACAATCATTTCTCTGAAATGTATACTAAAGCATTTTATCATTTTTATACTTATTTTGTTCTCTCATATGATCTTGTCGGTAAATTTATAATCTTGTTGTAAGCTGATCTTTTAACCCCAAAATTGCATAAAAAAAAAATTGTCATTTTTTATATTACAAATCCGAACATCTGAATTCCAGACTAAAGTCTATTAAGAGCTACAGAGGACAAGAAATTGTGGAGAGCCATAATCGCCTATATCTTGAAGAGACATAGCACATAGTTAAAATAAAGAAAACATGGGTATGTTAAAATGTTATTTACAAACATGTACATGAATTCACAAGACGAAAAAAGTGCAAAAATAGTCTTAAGTTAGTCTTTGGGTAGTTGGTACACAGAAAAATCTGATTTAGAAAAGACTTTAATTACAAGAAAAGATTTATTGACTGTCTGAGCTGTTGGAAATGATTCATTTGAAGTTGTCAACACCTATTTCTTTCAGCACACACTGGGTCAGGGAGTATGTAGCTATGTCTTGTTTGAACAGCTTGGAGACAGTTGCATCTCTGCTTTTTGAAAGTAGAAATCTGTGAGCTTTATAAGGAAATTTTTCTGAAAGTATATTCCTTAAAAGTAGTGGTTTAGTTTTCACTGATTGGCAAAATATTTCACATGATAATTACTAACCAATAGATACTTTGATTTAAATGTAGTATTGTATTGTGGAATCTTCTTGGCATGTTTGTAAATATTGAGTAGAAAATAAAGTTTGGTTGAATTTTATATGGTATGTATATTGGTGTATAATTATTGGAAAGAGGATTTATTTCCTATAAACTTCTATGTTTAGCAATGTTGTATTAAAAATTCTATTAAAGAGCACTTGTGAAAAATTAAAAAAAAAACAATTGGGGTGGTCACAATCTTAACATTATATATGCAGTTAACAGAATTGATAGCACACAGAAAAGAAAATACAGGAACACCTCCAGAAAGCCAAGGAAATCAAAAAGAAATGGCAAAAGATCAATTTATAAGAAATGTGAATATATGGTTGTCAGCAAAAGGGCCGATCCAAAATGTAAATTACAAACAACTTCCAAAATTTAAATATCTAGAAAGTGTTTTAACAGTGGTTAGAAAGTATGACACTGAAATCGAAAGGTTCATTGGGATAGCAAAAGATGCCTTCCAAAATCTAAAAGTATTAAGAAACAAGAAAATCTCGTTAGAAACAAAGAAAAGAGTACTTAACTGTTACCTAATATATGTCCATCTATATGGTAGTGGATGTTGAACAATCTCCTCACAGATTAAGAGACTTGAGATGCAACGGAAATGTGGTTCGACAGAAGGATGCTGGGAACACCATGGAGTGAACATGTGAGCAATGACAAAGTTTTAGAGAAAATGGAAATAAAAATGTGTATACTTAACATTAGAAAGTGATAGTTGAAATTTCTGGGAAACATAATGAGGAAAGACGGCTTAGAAAATTTGATACTCACAGGGCAGATTGAAGGCAAGGAGGATGAAGGAAAGCAGTGCATGACATGAGCTCATGTGAATGGTTGCCAGGGCAGGGATTGAGAGAGATAATGAATAAAGAATTTATTAAGAGCTATAAAGAATAGGAAATTTTATAGAGCGATGATTGCTAACAATCTTGAAGCCTTTTGTCTTCTGCCTAATATTTATATCCAAAAATGGCTAAAAGATAAACCTTTTTCTTTTATGGCTTGTTTTTTTGCTTTTTTGTGGTGTTTCCCTTCAGAATATAGGCTAAAATGGCTCTCCACAACTTCCTATCCTTTATAGCTCTTTGCAATGTTTCATTTACTACCCTTGCCACTCTGTGTTCTGACATCCATTTACACAAGCTCATTTTGTAGGTTACTGTTTTGTTGCCACTCTTGCTTTCAATATGTCCTGGGAGTGTCAAATTCTCTTGGTCTTCCTTTTTCATTGTGTATCCCAGAAATTTCACCTGTCTCTTTCTGATAGTACAAATCTTTTTTTAAGCCATTGTTCTTAAAACTTCCTCATTGCTCACATGCTCTGTCTATATTCTCAGCATCCTTCATTAGAACTTTGTTGTTACAGGTTTTCTCTTCATCTGTGAGGAAATTGTACTGCATCCATGGCGATATAGAAGGATTGAGCAATTCAGCGCTCTTTTTCTTTGTTTTTAATGAAATATTTTCATTTTTTTTTAATATTTCTAGCTTTTAGAAATAATTTTTTGCTGTTCCAAGGTACCTTTGGAATTTGGTAACATTTTGTCCTCTTTATGCATTTCAAAGATATTTAAATTTCTGAATTTGTTTTTATTTTGATATCTCAAATTTATCTCTAGCTGTTCCTCTTGCTGCTGACCATACATACTTTATTCTCACAGTCAATAGTACTTTCTTCTTGCTTTCCTTTACTATATTTTCTAGGAGTTCTTTCAGTTTTCTTTCTGTATCTGCCATCAACAGGGTGTCATCTGGGGGATGATGTATTACAGGGATTTGCACTAAAGCCTTTTATTAAAAGGCATAAATCCATCACTTCTCCCCTTAGCCATAGACTAAATAGCATGCCTGTAAGCGGGACGAGTGGGATGGGATGCCCGTAAGCGGGACGAGTGGGATGGGATGCCCGTAAGCGGGACGAGTGGGATGGGATGCCCGTAAGCGGGACGAGTGGGATGGGATGCCCGTAAGCAGGACGAGTGGGATGGGATGCCCGTAAACGGGACGAGTGGGATCCCTAAGCTATAGACTAAATAGGATGCCCGTAATGGGACGAGTGGGATGGGATGCCCGTAACGGGACGAGTGGGATGGGATCGGATGCCCGTAACGGGACGAGTGGGATGGGATCGGATGCCCGTAAAGGGACGAGTGGGATCCTTTAGCCATAGACTAAATAGGATGCCCGTGACAGGACGAGTGGAATGGGATGCCCGTAACGGGACGAGTGGAATGGGATGCCCGTAACGAGACAAGTGGGATGGGATGGGATGCCTGTAACGGGACGAGTGGGATCCCTTAGCCATAGACTAAATAGGATGCCCGTAATGGGATGAGTGGGATGGGATGCCCGTAACGGGATGAGTGGGATAGCATAGCATAATAAAATATTCATCGGCATTTAGTCAAAAATAATTCCCAAGAAAAATGAATCATTTAATTACTCAGTTCTTTTACTCTTATGTTTCTTAGATTGCATTCTTATTTGTTCATGCCTTTCAGGTGAGACACTCAGACACCTTTGTCTATTAAGAGAAGCAGATGCTTCCCTGATCACGAGAATCTTTACCTGTTCAAGTCAAAGGATAACTGTTGTCTTCCCCCACGTATCTGTATAAACTGTTTCTTATTCTGTAACCCTCTATTTTGAGTGACCTTTGGAAGTATACAGTATAAAGATCATTGATAAAAGAAAGTGACATCTTGTTTCAACTTGGTCTTGAAATAGTATTTGTCAATGATGACTTTGTTGTTCAGTCGCTTATCTTTTTCTTCCACACACACACACATATATATATATATATATATATATATATATATACATACATATATGGGGAGAGAGAGAGCAAAAGAGATATTTCTATTTCACACTTATATTAAAAATGTAAAATTTTTAACAGGGAAAAATAGAGAAAAATGCAACTTATATAATACCAGGAGTAATCAATGAATCAAAGATATTGAACATCTTTATATATATATATATATATATATATATATATATAAAGTCAAGTTTCAATGCAAAGTTTTATTGCATCTTGCTATTAAGACTTTCTAACAATTGCTGTCATTTTTGATGGCACTGTTATGCTAGTATTTTTAATCAATGTCTATCAGAAGAATAATGATACTTAGTCTTGTTAAATTGCCAACTGGAAATAGACAATCATCTCAGTTTTATGATATTCTAGAAGTGTATGAAAAGAAAGTTAAGTATTTGCAAATTGAATATACAAATAATGTGTGGAGTGAGTAGCCATGGTCAAATGCAAAATAACAGAATTATTCAACAAACAGAATTAACAAAGTTTGCAATAACAAGAAAAAGAAAAAAAACAGGGTAAAAATAATATAAAGCAAGTAAAGAATATATACAAGGCAAGTCAACAGTAATATGGCAAAAAGTTCAGTCTAAGAATTGGTGTTGGCACACAAAAAGCAAGTTCGAACGAGTGAACAGAGTCTTGATCTGTCTTGATGTCAGAATGCTGAGTCAGATGAAACTGCAAACTGGCCTATTTTATTGGCTAGGAAATAAATCCCAGCATTTGTTTGTGTCCTTCTGCCTATAAAAGGGGACGGTGTTTTGCAGTCATTTCTAAACCAACATAAACATTTGGAACCAACATAATGTAAGTAGATAAATGTGTGGAAAAAGTGAAATCACTGAACTGGGTTCAAATTCCTGCCAATTCCATTGCTAAGAAATCATCGGAGGTGGATGTGCAAATAGTTTAATGGTTATTGTTGCAGAAAATCAGGTGATGAGCCAAGTTCAAATTCTGGCCTACTTTGTTACATTTGCTTTCATATAAGTGTTCCTTTAGAAAGACATGAATCCATCTCTTCTGCTCCCCAGCTAAGGGTTAAATAGGATATACTGGGCTATATTGACTGCCTAGCTAGTCAGGAGTCAAAACTATAGAGAAGCATGAACCTATTCCATTATCTTTTCCAAGAATCATGACAATTCAAAGGAAAAGGAACCTGAAGTGTTTATACACCCTAAATCAGTGATCCTCTTAAATGTACCACGAAATATGGCATATATATATATATATATATATATATATATATAATGTGTATATATTTGCATGTGTAGAAGTAGTAATTATATAGTATTTGATATATAAAAAATATGATACAAGAATATATCATAATATATATGGTACTCATTATTACATTTTGGATTTCAATACAAAAGGAATATCCCACATTAACTAAAAAGGCTTTATCAGTTTTATTGCAATTTTCTACTTATTTATGTGAATTAGGCTTCTTAATCCAAAAGAACATAAAAAAAATGAGAAGCTACAAAGACTACGCTCAAGGGATTAAGAAATGAGGTTCTGCTTATCACACATTTGACCAAACATTAAAGAAATCACAAAAACACCAGGCACAGGTTTCACACTAAATAAGATGTACAAAAAGTTGAAAAGAAACCTTGAAGTAAAGTAAGCTCATATTTTTGTGAGTATATATTGATTAAAAATTTTGCTAAACATGCTGTGATATTTTCATTTGCTCTTAAGTGTGCTGTTGCTTAAAAAGGTTGAGAAATATTGATCAAGAAGGCTCAGATTAAAGCAAAACTTTTAATGAAATCAGATTTTGTTTACAGTGAGATTAGTAAGTCGCTATTTGAATTTTGAAGATGGGGATGTTAATAAAGTGTAAAGTATTTCTTTTGCTGAGTTATTATAAAAAATTTTTCTACAGATATCATAAAAAGAAATCTGAAACATTTTAAATTCTGAGTACTTCTGCAGTTTAAAGGGTTTCTGGTTCTCTTGACCAAATATTAACACATAATTCATCTTTATATATATATATATATATATATATATATATATATGATTCTGAAAAATTTATTTCGGTTGAACTCTCTGGGAAGGAAGTGTGAGTTTGTAAACAGTGACTATTACAACTAATAATCCAAGACTCTTCGGTAAATTGAATTGAGTTCTCTCAGTCACTGCGTGTTTATCTAAAAATAAATACACTTAAAATTCACCTTCATCCCTGCCATTGCACCAACAGCTTAGTCATGGTTTTTCCCTGACTGACGCCAATTCAATCGGTTTTCGATCCTAGCTAGAGGCTACTGGATGTCTAGCCACACTGATGAGCTGTGATACAGCGAAACAGTCTGTCTGTGGATGACGAGATATATATATATATATATATATATATATATATATATGTGTGTAAAAATATAGAGAAAATAGGAAAGAACTCGTTAGGTAAATATTTGTTTTGAAACATGAGAACTCTTATGTAGTGTTGGAATCATATTTTTAAATAAATAATATATATATATATATATATATATATATATATATATGATCATCTATCAATCTATCAGAGTCTAGTGCATACTACTACCAAACCACTGGACTTTCAAGCCTGATTAGGGGTCCCAGGCAGTGCTTTGTGACCCTCACTATCTTATCAACATTCACTTTTTATCTACCTACATTTATATACTTTACAGATTAAACTACACATAACTGACTATTAAAGGATGAAAGACTTTCACAGGTTTTGGCATCATTCAAAGGGGGGACAAATCCACAAATTTGTTCTGCTCACGCTAAAAAAAAGACACTATATAAAATTCACTATTTTTTTTATCCATAATGTTGAATGTCTTAATTATTCAATATGTTAAAATGTATAACTTTAAAAAATTTTGCTAATTGTGCTGTAATATTTTCATTTGCTCCTAGGTGTGCCATTGCTTAAAAAGGTAGAGAAACCCTATTCTAAAGGCAGTTGAGAAGGATGACTTTGAATAAAATAAGCCATGGAGAAAGCAACAGGTAACTACTCCACTATTTTGATAAGTCATGGCAATTCAGTTAATAAAGAAAAATCTATGATAATCTGTATCTTGAAGGAACATGGCATTAAAAAAATACATAAATAAAATTCTTCTGAGTTCCTAAACTTAAATGTTCTGCAAAATCTGTGAAAACAGATGACAAATCTATCGATAGCATCCTTTTATTAAATTCTATGAGAAAAGTGTTGGAGATGATAATCAAATTTTTCTGTTGCCTCTTTTTCAAAGAGAGATAAACAAAATCTATATTTACATATGTAGTAAATAGTTTTAGTGCTGTTTTTAACCTTTTTCTTTCAGTCTTAAAGGAGAGTATATTTTGCGAGTTTGTAGTGCTACAAACTCTGGAACAAAAGAGCCTGAACAAATAAACCACATCACTTGAACATTTCCAAAAGCAACAGGGACAAAAAGTAGTAACTCATGTAATTAAGAGACCATAATATAATCAAACTTAAATTTGCATACAACCGAAGGAAACTCCAAACAATATTAGAAAGCTCAATAACAGTGAGTGGGCTTTTAAAAATCTACCAGAAAAAATTTTTATGTATGAAATCTTTCAACCAACAGTAATGCTAAATGTTATGTCAGTGAATGCTGAATATTTTCTGTAGGAAAATGGTTAATTTCACCATTATCATTGCATATTGAATTTGCTTCTAAATTTTGCCAGTTTTAAAGTAGCTTAACCTTAAATAGTTTGAGTTACATGCACAAATTAACCCTTCTATTATTTACTTCTTTTAAACTTTTCACCCCAAGCAAGGCGGGAGTGCCACGAGCATGCAAGGAGTTACAGAAAGTGAGAGCAAGAGTAAAGAGGCATGAAAGAGGAAAGGATGAAGAGAAAGATGGGGAATAGATCAAGGCTTTTGAAGATGTCAATTGACATTGCATTTGAATAGTTGGAGACTATATCTATCAGGGGAGCAAGTAAGAGGAAGGGAGTTCCACAGATGGGAAGTGTGAGATATGAATTTATTAGAGTAGAAGAGACAGCTACATTTAACTTTTTTTGACAGTGAACGGGTGGGACCAAGATTCCAACCTAGTGGCATGTTTAAATTCATGCAGTTTGGGAACTAGCGAAAACAGCTTATCGGAGGAGTTACCATGAAAGTATTTGTAGAAAAGACAGAGGGAGGTGACGGTGCACCTGTGAGAGTGATTGTAAACAAGATGTCAAATCAAGGCCAGCCATATTGCATATTCATCTCTGGATTTTGTTGAGGACCCTAAGATGAACAGTGGGGGCTCCAGACCATATATGATAGCAATATTCCATGCAAGGGTGAATGATTGATTTATAGATTTGAAAGATGGACTCAGGCAAGAAAAGCTTTCTGGCACAACACAGAGAACCAACTTTCCTTGTGGTAGATGAAGCTATATATATATATATATATATATATATATGATACAATTATATAATTGTATTATATAGTATATTATATATACTATGTATATTGTTCAGGCTGTTCTCATCTTTGTTGCTATATTCACAACATTTTGTACATTGTACTCTCTGCCTTTCTTCAGGTGATTGGAATTGTGATACTGAAGAACAGGTATGGTATGTGCAGCTAGAACAATCTACCCCAGTGGATGCAATATAGGCTTGAGTTTGAAATTCCAATGACTGAAGAAGGGCAGAGCATACAATTTCCAAAAGATTGTGAATATGCAACAAACATGAGGTCAACAGTTTAAAGAATGTAAATTACATTACCTTATCTCAGACATATAGACAGATATGGTATAATGTATTATGTGCGATATAATGTACACGATATATGCTATTATATGATATATATTATGATATATTCTTGTATCATATTTTTATATACTATTATATAATAAACAGGCTGACATTTTTATATCATTTGATTTTGTCATTTTTATAGAAACTAAATGAATAAATTCATTAGAAATATCACAATTGCTTATTTTCTCTAATTCTATTGCTGTAAAGAAGTAAAGACTAAATCTTTTGGACATAAAACTTTGGAATTTGTCACTCAATATTGGTGAGCGAATGTTGTGTCTTCAGGTGATTTCTTTGAATATGAATTCTTCTTGCAAGTATTTGAGAAACTGTACCTCTTGGGTAGAGCGTTTATATACATGTCATCTGGTTGTGTTGTGTGTCCATTCTCAGTGGAAATGGGTTGACTCCCTGTTTACATGTTATGGTCAGCCATGGATGTCCAATGAAGGCATGAATATGCAGTTTGTGACAAGGAGGAGGCTTTTGGTATCATTTGAGGCAAGCCCAGTACGTTATCATCATGATCAACCTCTCATAGAACAAAGGTTCCTGTTGCTTCCAATCTGCCTGGGAATGACTGCAAAACACTTTCCCCTCCCCAAATTATAGGTGGAAGCATGCAAATGCATGCTGGGATTTCTTCCTAGCCAATAAGATAGGCCACTTACAGTATCATCTTTGGTGTCATCTGGCTCAGTTCAGTCTGTCTTGCCTTGAAATCAAAATGCTACATTTGTTTATCCAAATTTGCTTTTGTGTGCTGACCCCAATTCTTAGTTTGAACTTTTAGCCATATTACTGTTGTTTTCTCTTATTGCTGTTAATTTTTGTTTGCTTTATATTATATTTTTTTTCCCTGTTACTTTCTTTTCTCTTGTTATTGTTTATTACAAACTTTGTTAATTCTTTTTGTTAGGCAGTTCTGCCATTTATTTACACTTAAAGATGGCCACTCACTCTACAGTTCTTTATTGACATTAAATTCAACTTGTATCATCTAATACTTCCTTGCATGAAACATTACATTTGAAACATGGCAGCACTACATAGGAGTCAGCACATAGGCTAATTTAATAAGATATATCCCTTTATATTCCATCAGTATTATTAGATTTGGTTGCAAACAAACCCATCTTGTTTAGTTGGCCACATCTGGCAGATCCATCTGGAAGGAGTTAATTAGTGAAAAGGTTAATATGTACGATAAGTTTTTCAACCAGTGAATTAGGTTACGTTTAATCAGGAGATTGTCAATTACTGACTATCTTTGTGAATCTTTTTTCAAATTTTTAAATAAGCACAAAACTGTAGTGTCAGATCAATGATTAAAAATGCCTGTAGGTCTTAGTCAATTCTGTGTTAAAAAATCAGACAATTATACGAAGGTGAATGTAACAAAATATTATTTCTGTATCAATAACCCTTAAACTACTTACATGTCCATCTCGGATGAATTCTATCTTCTATGTGCTGTGTCACTTAAGACTCAGGGCTGATGCTACTACCCTCTCCTTGAATCTATTGCTGGGTCAGCTGCTGAGAAAGTTGTTTCACTACGTTGGCCGAGACCTTGGAAGTGCATTTTTCAATAGGGAGATTAAAGACCACTTTCCGGGGGATATGGCAAAGGAAATCATGGAACAAGTCCCAGTCAGCTCATTGATAACAGATGTTAAGTTGGTAGGAGGTTCTTTGCTGGAGGAGGAGTAGATGTTAGACACTACAGCATGATCAGAGTTGCCAAGAAGGCAGAGCTGCATGGCACGACAAGACTTGGTGAAGGGAGGTGAAACATATTGAGAAGGGAAGCTTTACTATCCTGGTTATTGGGGATACATGTAGGAAAGTCAACGATTTGTGTGAGGGTTTGAGTAATTGAAAAGTTAAGGGGTCATATCCCAGCAAAGTCAATTATAGTTTTTAAGCCACTTGGTGGGCGTTAGTCACCAAGCATGAATATATGTGCTAACGGATGAAGAGAGATAGCCTTGTCTATATTGTCAAAAATGCTATTGAGTACCCCACAAACTTGGAAGGATTAAGAATGAGAGAGGAAGAAGAGGTAGCTTACAGCATTGAGGAGACACAGACAGATACATGTATGAATGGCCTGAAGGTTCAAGAGAGAACTCCCTAGCCAGTGGGAGATGGTCCCTGATGTAAACTCCCAGGCCATGCATGTAAGTTTGAGAGTCTTTTCTAAGAGGGGGTGAGGGATAAATTGGTTAAGGTTGGTCTCACAGAGTGCCAGTATATCAGGAAACTTCTCAATGAGGAATGATTCCACACTGCAGAAGTTGGTTCGAATGCCATGGACGTCAGAAAATGAAATGTTAGAGGGTTTAGATGATTTTTTTTTTTTTAGAGCTGGTTTAGGTTTACTTTTTTGATTATGTTGGTAATGAAAAAGAGAAAGCCTGAAGTAGTAGTAGTAGTAGTAGTAACAGACTGTCATGTGACATGAGCAGAAAGGAGTTGGCACAGCCTGCAACATTGTGTTCTTAGGGTTGCCCACTGGAGGTGCATGCAGGAACATCCTTCCATGCATGACATGGCACTACAAGCACCCCAATATTATGCAGCTGTAGATCAGTGCAGCCTCTCAAGATGTTACACAAGAGTTAGGGTCCCTAACTACCATTTGGAAACAGCAACTAGAAAACTGTCAACCTGGTATGCTCAGAATGAAGAGACATTGCCACAGACTGCACAGATCACAAGAGAATCATAACAGTATTACTACGGAGGCCAGATATTGCTGCCACATATAGTCTAGTGCCTCTGTTATTTACTTTGAACTCCTTGATAAGTTCTAAATAAGAATCAGCAATATTATTGGCCCTATCTGGTGGCTCAGTTTCAGTTGCTTTCTCTCTGCTGTAGGGTTGACTGTCTTTTCTATAAATACTTTCATGGTAATTGTTCAGATGAGCTCTTCACTATGGTGCCTAGACTGTATGAATTTAAGTGCAGTACTAGACTGGTGTTGAGATCTTGGCAATTTACAGTTTAGCTGACTAGATGTAGCCATAAATTCTGTACTAACAGTTTTTCTTGTATTTCTCACTTGTGGAACTTCTTTCCGGCTTCATGCTTTCCAGCCAACTTTAATCTGCAAAAATTTAAATGCAATGTCAATTGCTATCTACTGCCCTCCTATTTACTCACTTCTCTTTCTGCACATTATTAATGTTTCTGTTCCGAATTCTTCCACACCCTGTAACCCCTTGTGTCTTAGTGGCTTTACTGCCTTGCTTGTGGGGCCCCCTTCCATCTCCATGCTTTCCAGCCAACTTTAATCTGCAAAAATCTAAATGCAATGTCAATTGCTATCTACAGTTTTCCTGATTACTCTTTCCACTTCCCGCTCATTATTAATGTTTCTGTTCCTAATTCTTCCACACCCTGTAACCCCTTATGTTTTAGTGGTATTACTATTTTGTTTGGGGTGATACTGATAAAAAAAAAAAAAATCAATATAATTAAATAAAAAATGCAAATCACTTTCAAACTATGAACAGCAGCAACTACAAAAAAAGGTAGCTCATATAACTAGAAGGGGGGAAAATTGATATTGTAATGAAGTAGAGTTTGGGAAGAAAGATTAATTCTCCCTTTTTGTATATCCCTTGATGCGGGCCTTATATGCGTGATATAATAACACAGAAGTGTTATTATATCACAGGACAGGACAGAATGGCTGAAAGTAAAAAGAATAACAAACATATTTTGTTCCCAGACAGAATTTAATAATACTAAGGCATGCACAAAACTATATATATATATATAATATCTACACAGCAAAGCAGAGTGTAAGGATCAACAAAAAGGAAGGGGCTTACACATAAGATATTCCTGTATTTGGAGAAACCATTTTTAGGACACCAGATTCAAATGGGCTGGATTCATCTATGTTTCTGGCAAGAGCATATTCTGCAACTAGTAAACGGCGAGTCTTATGTTTTCCCAAATGAAGGACTGAGAGCTGGAGTTTCATTCTATATCTGGGAAAGATATATTTCCAAAGGACAACAGCACCACATGCATGTAAGTTGCTGGGGAGGCAGATTTAGCCTCAGCCTGGACCTTTTGGTTCAAGTGAAATGAACGCAATTAGGTGGCTGCTGTAAACCAACTGAATTTTGGCTGCCATTTTTCATCACTGTATAGAGTGACATCATAAAGCAGCTGTTATGTGACGCATGTGACTTATCTCTACCAAAAGCGCTTGCTGTATCCTTACAACATAATCAAGATGTTGAGCTTCCACATAACCATAAACAAAAAGTTAGTAAGGAAACTTCTATCAATATTAGAAAGAATAAAGTAGTGGACTTGAGAAGTCTAATTTCTGAGAAAAACTGTTTCAAGAGAAAGATTATAGTTTCAACCGACAGTAACACTGCTCGGTCAATGAATTTGTTTGCTGTATGAAATGTTTAATTTCACCATTACATTATAATTTTTTAACGATGACATAATTGCCAAAAGCTATTTTATTTACACTGTTGTCTTCATCATTGTTGTTTTTTATCACAATGTTTTGGCCATTGTGCGTTCTGGTCTTCCTCGGGTGTATATTCAACAGGGTGACTTATAGAGAATTCTGAACTGAACCCTTTATTTAATCTACAGGGATAGGCAGTTCTCATTCCAGTGCTCATGTGTAGTGATATCATCTAGTTCTTATTCACTACTGTTCACTTATTGCTCACCCATTTCCACTGAATTCCCAAATGAACACTTTTACCCATATATTACAATTTGCTGGAGTAAACTTCGATGCTTAAACCTAACTTTCACCGCTGATTAGTCTGCTGCTGCTGGCTGTTATGCCTTGACTGCTGCTTCTGCAGTTGAAGACTTATATTTATTTCTATGCTAGGCCTACTAAGGAGATCCTCCTAGCCTAGCATATGTGTTCATTCTTTCAGATGTCTAACTTTCCAGTGTTTTTTTCTTGTCTAGTATTTTCACTTCATTCCATTCCTTTCTCTTTGATAAGAACTTAGTCTGAATATAAATAATGTAAATAACAATAACTCCTCATCCCAGAAATTCAGACAAAACCTATATGATATCCAATTGATCTACCAAAAAAAAAAAAAAAAAAAATCAAATGTTTTCTTTTACCGAAATCAACAAACTCATCATCTATGAATCAAATTCTATAAGGAATTAAGACAACAGTAACCATCTTTTCTTTTATAATAATGCTCCAGGCCCAAGAGCCTACAGAGTCAGCGTCTGGAGAGTTAGAGTCAGCGTCTGGAGAGTTAGAGTCAGCGTCTGGAGAGTTAGAGTCAGCGTCTGGAGAGTTAGAGTCAGCGTCTGGAGAGTCAGCGTCTGGAGAGTCAGCGTCTGGAGAGTCAGCGTCTGGAGAGTCAGCGTCTGGAGAGTCAGCGTCTGGAGAGTCAGCGTCTGGAGAGTCAGCGTCTGTTTGGGGAAAGTAACAGTTAACCCTACACTTGAACAGGTTGTGTTTGTAGTGATCTATGAAGCATCATTTTGAGAGTCAGTTCAACAAAGAAGCAGTTTGTCAGAGGAATCTGCTACAGTGAAACTTACATCTCACAAATGAAATACAAAGAGAATGCGACTGGTTTGCATGATGGGTTTTAGCCGTGGCTGTTAGAACTGGTGGAAGTAAGGAATATAGTTTGAAAACTTTTCATTGAAATAAGGATAGAAAGGTGAGAGGCTTACAATGTTTACTCTGTGACAAACGGGTTGTATGGTCAAAAAAGATTCATCACCCACAAGTCCCCATATTCGAAGTAATGCACAGAAAACAGAACTAACCTTGAAATTGGGAATTTGTTCGCTACTATGTGCGTGGCATGGTAAATCTTATCCAGGAACATTAGAACTGGTGGAACTAAAGTATGCATTTCATCTGAACACTTTCCATGGAAAGAGCAATAGAATAGCCAGAGGCTTGCAATATTTAAAGGTTCTCATGGAGGAAATGACTCATCACCCACAAGACCATGTAGACACTTTTGGACTCTGTCGAAACTGGTAAGTGAAGACTGGGCAGCTCTTGCCTATATATAGCAGCAATACTCCATTTTATACCTGATCTTGTAGAGCAAGGGTTGGCAACCTACAGCACATGTGCCAGACATGGCACACCAAGCTATTTCTAATGGCATGCAGCTGCAAATGACATCACAAAGTCCCAACCAATAGCTACGACAATGTAAGATGATGTTTAGCTGTTTCAATTTTAATATATACTAAAGTAATATTTACTGTATATTACTATATAAAATATATTGTAGAACAGCTATATTGACCTTGGATTTTATAAAAATACGTATGCTGTTGGTACACTGATTTTAAAACCCTAAGTCGGCACATAGCAAAAGGTTGCCTGTTGTAGACAATAGTAGCACTGATCATTTTTTCATCATTTTTACTGATGGATCATATATATTCACAGAAGAATAAATTTAAAAAAATCAATCAAATAAAATGTCAAAACATAAGTTATATGCTTAGTTTTTGACTAGCAAACTGTCATTAGTTTATTGGACTCTGAATTATTCCTACAGCCAGCAATGATCATACCACTTGGAATATCATGGAAAGAATCACAAAAATAATACAGCACATGTAACTCCAAGAAAATGATGACAGAAACAAGAAGTTGCTGTTCCACACTACTTCAAACAAAAGGTTAGGAAGGAAACCCCTATCAGTACTGGAAATAGCAACAAACAACTACTGGGCTGGAGAAAAACCAATTTTTCTGAAAAATTGCTTTAATAGAAAGATTTTATAAATTTCAACCAAAATTAGTAATGACTGCTTGGTCAATTGATATCAGATGTTTCCTAATATTACCATAACTACTAAGCTGGATTGTTTATTTGTTACTAGAAATACCTGTGAAAATTTCATAGTTTTCCTGTTTGAATTTACTGATGAATCTTAGTGATGTTAATGTTGGCTTAAGTCTCATGGTGAGTTCTATGATGATAAGGAATCCATAGAAATTCCTAAATCACATTATTTGAGCTTCACAACAATATGCAATAATGATCATAAATATGAATGTTGGTTGCTATTTTAAGAAGTGGGTACAAATCAAAAACATTTGAAATTGACAACTTTTTCAATTTCACCAAAACAGACATTAAACACATCCTTTTTACCCTTCCTTCTCTCTCTCCTTTCATTCTTTTTCTCCTTCTCCTTTAATTCTCCTCCTCCTTCAACCTTTTTCTCCTCCTCCTTCAACCTTTTTCTCTTCCTCCTTCAACCTTTTTCTCTTCCTCCTTCAACCTTTCATTCTTCTCCCTCCCCCTTTCATTCTTCTCCCTCCCATCTTTCATTCTTCTCCCTCCCATCTTTCATTCTTCTCCCTCTCTCTTTTTTTTTTTCTTACTCAAACCAAGTAGCATCTCTGATAAGTCTATTTTGTCATTCCATATGATCATAACAGTATAGTCCATTATTTACAAGGTATTTGAC
This sequence comes from Acanthosepion pharaonis, assembly GCA_903632075.3. Lineage (NCBI taxonomy): Eukaryota > Metazoa > Mollusca > Cephalopoda > Sepiida > Sepiidae > Acanthosepion > Acanthosepion pharaonis. The sequence goes on along the minus strand of CAHIKZ030002299.1, from coordinate 3,692 downwards.
TAAAATACTTTTATGTTCCTCTCTTTCTATCTTACATTTTCTCACTGAAACCAAATAACATCTCCCGTATGTCTTCTGTCTTTCCACATTATTGAAACATAACAATCCATTCTTTATGAGGTACTGGCAAGGCGTGACGGTCATGCTAACAAGCAGAATTATTTGCTATATATTAACCCATTTTTGCTTTGTACATACAGTATTGATATTTGCTTATGTTTTAAAAAGACGCTCATCTGATGGTATTAGCTTACCTAAATATGAAGTAGCAGCAAATGCTTACAATTATTGATTTGGAGGACACTGAGGTTTCACACCTAATATTCAAGTGACACTTTGGATTCATATACGATTATTTGAAGACGATGTGTAGGTAACTCAAATATGTGATTAGGAAGCAGCAAGATATTTTCAATATTTATAAAACTCATCAATTATTTTAGCAATTAATTTTACTGGGCATATTAATTTGTAGAAGATCAATTTTATTCAGCTTTTGTTTAGGTTTAATTTTAAATGCTTATTTGTCGTGCTAATTTTAATCAATGAGTCCATTCTCTCTTTTTTACTTGGGAAACAATTTCTAATAAAATTAGCAAAGCATACTTATTGACATCTAAAACAAAATCGGCTTTATGTATTTTTGGAAATATTTGAGTTATTTTTCATTTTAAAAATCTATTTACATTATACCTAAAGCAATACAATATGGAGTATATCACTCATGTTTACCAAGGACACTTATATTCAACATTAAAAAAAAGTCACTATTTTTTTTTTTTTCTCAAGTAAAGAACCTAATCACCCCCAACTCTGCTATATGTCACTATTAAGAATACACAAAAATAACGTTGTTGGTACATTAGTACTCATTTAGAACTAAGTATATTGCTCTTTCATTCACATAACAACAACAGTAGAGCAGTAGTTAGCAAGCTAGTTTTGTGTTACTATAGAGGTAACTGTTTTTATAATAAAATTGGTATTCATCAACTGAAGTTGGGAACATTTTCAAAACATATTTACATGAAAAGAGCACTGAACTGTTCTGTAATATCAGTCCTCTGATATGTCAGTGAATGCTGGACAATCTCCTCAAAGATGAAGAGACTTTAAGCAACAGAAATCTGGTTCTACAGAAGGATGCTGAGAGTACCATGGCCCGAACATGTCAACAACAATGAAGTTTTGGAGAAAATGAAAACAAAAAGGATGTATACTCAACATTTAAAAATAGTTGAAATTTCTAGGCCATGTAACGAGAAAAGAAGGCTTGGAAATCTTGATACTCACAGGACAGATAGTTTGTGTTTTTTTTACCTGTCTCTATCTAGCAACCTTGAGTAAATGTAAGGCAGAACAGTGTTTAGGAGAGACAACATTTATTAATATTCTATAAAGGACAGGAAGTTGTGGAGAGCCATGATTGCAAACATCCTGAATGGGTATAGCACAAAGTAGACTTATTAATGAGTTTTTGCTGGACATAAAGTGAGTTGTTTTGTAATGTTATTAAGTAAAAATGATCCCCCCCCCGGCCAAACCAAGAATTACTACATTGTCAGATTTTATTATGCAAGTCAATGTATTCACAATAAAATTGGTAGGAACCAACTGATGTTCGAAATGTTTTAAAAATATTATTTAGATGAAATATTAATGAGTTTCTGCTGGACATCAAGTGGGGGATCAGTTTTCCATTATTAAGTAACGAGCTTATGTTACAAGAAAATAGTCAACAAACAGGAGAAAAATCAGTAAACAGAGGAAAACGGAGTATAACCTATTTAATGATCTTATATAAATGGATAGCAGAATAGTTTCGGAGAGATAGCAAAAAGATATAATTTACTGAGAGCTATAAAGCAGAGGAAATTGTGGAGAGCCATGATCACCCACATCCTGAAGGGATATGGCACATTGAAGAAGAATTAATGAATTTGAGTAAATGGATAGCAGAACTGGGTTTAGGAGAGATAACAAAAAGAGAAAATTTACTACAAAGGACAAGAGAGTGTGGAGAGCCATGATCGTCAACATCCTGAAGGGATATGGCAGATAGAAAAGGTTTAATTGCACCGTAATTGTAGTTTCTTTTCAGCGCACATAGGTATACATAAATAAGCAGCTGGTGTTAGGATAGAATCTGAAGAAATTACAGAAATCAATTCTCCGTCCAAACTGACAAGATCTCTAGGCAGCTAACAAAAATATTTATTCTGTAATAATGCTAAAATATGACACTGAGCCAAAGATGGGGAAGGAGAGATGCTTGTCATATTCATAGACCCAAATAAACTTTAATATTCCTTTCACCATAACTCATAGGAATACTTTTGTGTAAATTCACCAACACAACACATGTTCTCTATGAAATAACACTCCCATATAACAAATCATATTTACAATCAAGTGCAACAGTTTTTGGAAGCAGATATTGTAGGCATGAAAATTATAGGTTCCTTGAGATTTAAGTCCAAAGTAAATGTGAAGAATTGTTCTCAAAGAGTGACTTCATTATTTTAATGCCTCAAAAATGATACTCTTTTAGAGAACCCTCTGATGGCAAATGATCACCATCAGGAGAGTGACTCATTGCATTTTCTCGGACTAACATTTTCACCTGATATGAAGTTGAAAGAATACATTGAATCAATTGCTAAGTCTGCAGCAAATAAAGATGGTTCACTATATTTACTAGACTTTTTTTCTTGCCAGAATCTATCTTCGATATTTATAAGTCTACCATTCAACCTTGCTATGAATATTGCTGACACATCTGGTCTCATGCTCCTGCTATATATTTAAAGGTTCTTGATAAAATCCAAAGAAGAATCTGCAATGTTACTGATCCTGACCTGGTATCTCACCTTCAGTCCCTTTCCCACTGCCATAATGTAGCTTCACTGTGCCTTTTATATAAATATTTTCATGGTAATTGTTCTGATGAACTTTAATCTATGGTACCTAGACTTTATAATTTTAAGCACTGTACTAGATTGGCAGCAAGGTTTTATAATTTTACAGTTGAAATGGCTAGATATAAGTTCGGTGCTAACAGTTTCTTTTATTGCACTTCCCACCATTGGAACTCTTTTCCGGGTGCTTGCTTCTCAGTCAAGTTTGGTTTCAAAAATTCAAATGCGACATCAATCGTTATCTTCAGTCTTAATTTCTTATTTTGTTATATTCAGTCCTCTTGCCTTAATAGTAGTTTTTTTCTCATATTCTCAAACACTCAATAACTTCTTGCATCCTAGTGGCTTTATTGCCTTGCTTGGAGTGAAATAATTAAAAAAAAAAAATCCGTTTTTGTTTGAGTGATACAGTTCAGTGAAAATGTTTTAAACTAATCTATTGCTCATCTTACCAAAAACAAAAAAAAATTTTCAAAGACACGAAATTAGGGAAATAGACCACCCAACCTCTCCAGAGATTACTCGAAGAAAAATTTGTGATCTATTATTAAAGGAGATATATGAGAATGAAAAACGATATTCAGACAAGAAAGACCTTTGGGGAGCAATAAAAACTGCTGTTAAATTTGAACCAGGAGAAGTTAACAAAATCAATGATTTAAGGACTAAGGAAGGTGGTAGAATGCCAAGGAGCCAATATTAAGTTGTACACGGTCTGATTTTATTATGCACATCAATGTTTTTACAATAAAATTGGTAAACTTCTGAGCATGA
>CAHIKZ030002298.1:237500-289002 GCA_903632075.3 Acanthosepion pharaonis | reverse complement strand
ACTGACCTCAAGTTCAGATGGTAGACAAAACAAAGGAAGTGATTGGCGTGGGAAGGTTAGTGAGATAGAAAGATTTGCATGTCAAACAACGTGGACGTGTTAAAATCGTGTCTCGAGGCTTGCTCCCCAGTGGGTGTGGGGTGGCGATCCCACTATCTAGTTAAAAATGTACACGTCGACGTGTCTAATAAAGTCAGTCAGTCAGTTATGTGCCATGCGTGATACACGCGTAGGCGATCATGTATCTTTCGATACATGACTGAAGAGGCAGATTTTTTTTTCCCTCAGTAGGTTGTCATTTATTTCTGCGGTAGACCAGTTGCCATCCAAGTCAACCTGCTCTTTCCTGCTATTAGCAGGAGGGAGAAGAAGAGGGTTTATACCTTTCCCAAGGATATTAGCACGTAAGTGAATGTAATTGATTCGACTAGAATTCGAACTTGGTTCTCCGATTCTTCAATCCAAGCCGCTATCAATTACTCCACCGGGCCTCCTAATAAAGTAGTAAGTCAAAATCTCTTTTGTTGAACTTCTGATTTTATCTCCGAAAAACCAAAGAAAAAAATGAATGAGGTGAAAAAAAACAGAAATAAAAAAGCAACATATGAGTCAATCAAGTCCGTCGCCTCAGGGCTGTCGCAACAGCTATACAGGGTGGTGGGGTATACAGCACTATTACACTATGATATCTATCCTCCTGTATGGCAACGAATGCTGAACAATCTCCTCAAAGATGAGAAAGAGACTTGAAGCAACAGAAATATGGTTCTACAGAAAGATCCTGAGGTCAAATGATGAATAGAAATTACAGAGCAACAAATCTATTTTTTGGAGAGGATGGAAACAAAAACTCAAACTTAACATCTGTTGAAATTTCTACGTCACGTAGTGTCGTGAGGGAGAATATTTCTTTACAAGCTTGGACTTGGCCGTCGGAAAAAAGTCTTAAAATTTTCCTACATCAAGAGGAGTGACAAAATGTCAGTAGCAGCAGTAGCTTTGCTGAAAACAGCTTACATGGCCAAACATTCTCTTCCCTATTTTCATTTTACATTAAGTTTTTGCTCTGATAATTTAAGGTAATACATTGTTGTTCAACCAAAAGTTTTCTACTGTTGTTTTGATAACTCGTTAATTTACGTAAGGGAGAGGAAGGAAGGCGTAGTTAGTTTTCTGAATAAGAGGATTCTTTAAAAGATTTGAATTAAAAATGGCAAACAACATTTAAATAACTTTTATGTCTGTCAATTCAAAGAAATTTAGTACATTCATTTGTTGGAATTTTTGGGTTTTAATAATAGTATGGTAGCCAAATGAGCTGACTCATTATATAGTTCACTAATAAAAGGGTTAGACAAATTAAAAAGGACAAATATTCAATTGACGTATAAAGGCAGCCATTTTGTTTTTTCTCCCAAATATCTTCACGGCCAACCTCTGATATCGAAGACTTAAAGATTAACAGCCGCTTTCTCCGAATTCCAACTGCCAACCTCTGATTTTTGAAGAGATTAAATGGCAGAAATGGATTCCATATTCTACGGCAAAAATTGGCCAAAAAATTGTTTTCTATTGAACTGTGCTCTGGGGGTTTAAATAAATATATATGCTCTGTTCAGTCTGGAGTTGATTATTCCGATCTCCAAAAGCTCTCTTTCCTGTCTTGATATAGTTCAAAAAAATTATATGATTAAATATGTAGGCGATTAATTACTTTCCACCATAAACCTGTCTCTCACAGACAAACGTCACACTCTTATAGATACTTGATTTTATCTAGGAAATGTTCTAAGGAGCTACATTCAGTAATTCTACCTGTTCAGGTTTATACAGCTAAGACCCCCTATGGCATATATACATGAGCAAACCATCTTCACCCCCTTTGTTTCCCATAAGTGAGAATGAAGTAATATTCAGGAACATTCTTCCCAAGTGCTGCTATTTTATGAAACAGATACCAGAGAGAATGCTTCCCTGAACATCACAATCTTAAATTCTTCAATCTAGGGTCAACCGCTATCTATACTACATATCTTCCCAATTTGCAATTACTATCTCCCTACGTCCATACAACATCATTTAGTAACTCTCTACCCTGAGTGACTCTTAAGCCTCGTTCTGGGTTAAAATTTAGCAAAGAAAAAGGGAAAGATTAGTGGCCTTTGAGACACTTCCATCTTTGTCTGGCTGATTTGAAGGTGGCCTCTATTTTAAAGGATGACTTTCGCGCCAAACCCTTCTCTAGCATTTGAAAAGCAGTATCGGTCGGCCTTAGCGTCGAAGGTTCTTAGGGAAATGACTTTGTCAAGATCTAGGGCATTTGTTAGAAGCTGTGGAAATCAGCCGGTTCGAAAAAAAGTTAAGTAACACTGAACCCGGTCATTACCAAGATGGATGACCACTTGGGAACACAAGGTGATCTCAAGTTTGATGTGAGGTAAAATATATTTGGCTCAAATTGTTAATAGTTTAGCAACGTTCCAAAAACCATTGGGTTAGCCAGAGTAATGGGTTGAAAATCGGATTGAGAAATCGTAGAGCCGAGTTCGATTTCCAGTCGAGTTCATTACATTCATTTATGTGCTAACAACCTTGGGAAAAGTTTGACTTCAACTCTTCTCGTCCATCAATGGGTAAACAGTATGGAATGAAAAATATTTTATTCATAGTAATTGAAACCTTAAAACATGCCATTTAAGAAACAATGATGGAATTTTCATTTTTTTTAAATTACGTCCTGTAGATGGCGTCCTCCTGTACGAATGCATTCTTGAAATCTGCTGTTGAGATTCCTCATTGACTGCTGCAACATCTCAGCTGGGATACTGTGAATTTCATCTAATTCTAAATGGCGAAATGTTTACTTGCTCAAGGTCACTGTCTCGCAGTGTTGCCACTTGCTCATGTCTGGCAATATACTTCAAAAATTCCCATTTTTGGGGAAAATTAAATGTTTTATATATTTGGAATATAAAGATATTTTATCTATACTATAATTTAAATATCCTAAAAATTTTTAATTGATCTCATTGCTTTTTCCGTTAACATTTGATGGGATAAAAAAGGAAAACAAACTCGTTTTCCTCCGTAGAAGGTTCTCAGATGATCCAGGCCGCATTCCAAATTTAATGTTCCATTGCGAACAGGACGATTAACGTTGATCTTATATATTAGAACCAGTTTAAGTGACAATCTTCACAAAAGAACATTAACATCAATGTAAGATGATTGCCTTTAGATGAAGGAAATACTTTTCAAATAAGGTTCCAGATATTCTCTGATAAAAATATCGTTCACAGGAATGAATTATTGAAACAAATTGAACCATCTTTCAAAATTAGAAAATGGCTTATACTTAACATCAGAAGTGGCAGCTGAAAATTCTTGGAAAATAATAGAAATGGAAAGTTAGAATCTGAAATTTAAGAATAATATAAAAAAATTGAAAAAGGAAATTATCGTCACATGACATTAACCATTTGTAAGTTTTCCCCACAGAAGGGCTTGTTTTTTAATTTAGGATTGGGAAGGATGGCAATTATCAATTAAAAAATTGGAGGTTAAATCAGCTATTTTACAAAGAACATGAGAACATAAAAAAATCAAAAGTTGGATGAAAAATATTGATATATACAAATGAATGAGTTTGCTAAAGTTTGTATAGAACTCCAGATTTCATTTCTTTTTTGCCATTAAAGTAATTTAATCGGAAGAAAATAAAAAATTTATAATCTTTCTTGATATTTTTTATAGTCATGTGAATATAAAGATATTACTGTGGTGCCACTTTTGAGAAATTTGAAAACATGAGTTTTTCCATTGTCCATACAAAGAAATCAATGAATATTTTTTTCTAACAAATGTTTTAAAAAAAAAAATTGAGGAAGATTGGGAGTTTTAGCAGAATTTATTGAAACCCTAAATCAATTCGCTATTTATTTCAAACTGTACAAAATTTACATATAATATATATAATATATATATATATATTTTATATATATATATAATATATTATATATATATATATAAGTATATATATATATATATATAATAAAAGAAAAAAAAATGGACCATTAGGATTTTTAATAAAATATTTTATTTTTTTTTTGTTTATTAAAAAACATATATTTTGTTAACTTCTTATATATATCAATCTATAAATTTATTGAAATTTTCCATTTTCCATCTTTTTATTATTGAATTTTTTCAAATATTTTTAAAGCATGAAATTATTTTAATACTTTCTATTTTTTAAATTTTGTTTAAATTTTGAATGACTAAGATTCTAAATTTAAATTCAAAACAAGGAAATAAATGGAATCTTTGTCCTTATTTTTTGATGAACTTAAGAAAATGTATTTTATCTGCATCAGATTTTCATTTGTCTTTAGTTTAACTTTATTCATAGTTTTTGTTTTATATCCTGGAAATCTTATATTTTTATTTATGTTTGAAGATTAATTATTAGAACTTATTTGAAAGATTTATTTTTTAGGAATTTTTGAAGCCTTTATTTATTCCTGGGAAGGGATGCTGTCAAAAAAGTATTTATTTTTTTGGGGGTGTTCTTATAATAATAATATTTTTAAATGATATATTACCTACCTGGGAAACATCTTACTCGAGACCTTTTGTTACAATCATGTCTGTATTGTTTGGTATTAAATTTAATTAATCAGGACGCAAAACCACGATTTTCCGTTTAATCAGTGAAACAGATGGTTTCAAAAAGTTGGTGGATTCTCTTTAACGTCCAATTTTATATAACATCAGTTCTTTTTTGTGTGAAGTAAACCTCTTGAGCTATTAATAAACTCTTCACATTCAAAAAAACAAATTTTATCGGTCAAAAGTGAAATTTGTTTTTTTTTACAATTCCCTGATTTATCATTTATTCTAAACCTTGGTAACAAATTTATTGTCATTGTATAAGCTTGAAATATTTTTTAAAGTTCTGAAAAATATCAATAAACCATATTGGCCTTAAAAAATTTAACTGAATATCTACTTCCAAATCTTTCGATCCATTGAAATGAGGCATTTTGGTTGTCTGTTTATTTATAAATATATTCATTATTTTACTTTCAGAAATTCTTGTTATATATAATTGAATAGAACACGTCTGCATGAATTAATATCAATCATCAATTGGTTGTTGTTCATAGTTGAATGCTAATATCACTTTAATAAAAATAAAAAATTTCATTTGTATGTGATATAACATTTTAAATTCTATATTTACAATCTAAGAATAATAAGAAAACCCGGAATAAAAATCAAAAATTTTCTCAACCAAAATTAGAGTATGTTTTTCTGTTTTATTGTTTCGGTGACCAAACCCGGAAACATTCTATAGAAAAAATTGTTCATAATATATTTCTTCTCCGGTCCCGATTAAAATTTACATTTTAATCCGGGTTAAACGTTTCTTTTAATTAAAACATAAAGAAGAAATTGTTGAAAACCTTTTTTTTTAATAATTAAATTTTTTAATTAAAAATTGCAAAAAATGTTCTTTTAAAAATTTGAAATTTGAAAAAGAAAAGGATTTGTCGCATTACTGTGTGCGTAATCATTAGAAAAGAATAAATACAATTTAAAATAATAGAAATTGAAGTATAATACCATTTAAAAAAATAAATTCGAGAATTAATCTTATTGATCTCTGGCAGAGTTAGTTTGGTGAATTTCTTCAGGTATGTACTTTGTTATTTTTAGATTTGCACTTTTTTTGCAGATGCATTTGGGGGACACCACTAATTTTTTATTAATCGTGTTATCAGGTTTTATGTAAAATCATATTTTTAGTAAGATTAATCACAGTATGTAAATGTTTTTCCCGATGGGAAAATGGATGGATTTATGGAATTTTTTATTAGAGACATGAATCTAAAAATTTTAGTGTATTGAAAAATGTCAACTCACAGGCATATTAACTTTACTTTAAATATTATTATAAAACGTTTATAAATGCCACCTTTTTATCTATGAAGTCAAAATAATATTTCATTGGGTGTTAAAAAATTACTAAGTCTTTTCTTATTTTTTTTTTTATCAACGCTTTGTATATTTATTTAAACCTTGGAAATATTTTTCTTTTTTTCCGAATAATAATTTTTGATAAAGATATAATTAACCTTTTCTAATGTGGGGGAAGTTGTTGGTTCAGAATAATCCCTTTGAGGAATTTGTACGTATAAGAATATAACCACTGACTTGGAACTCAATTCTGGATTAAACAATTTTTTGCCATTATCCATTGCATTTAGCAAGGCTTCTCATCAAAATATCTTTGGTCTACCCAGGCGGTCACCTATCGATATATTTCTTGGAATTTGCTATTTTGCTTTAACTTTAGATATCTGAAACCTGTGTTTCAACTATTAATTACCGGAAAATAAATCTGCACAACCTAAAAATAAATACTATCTATAAAATTTACATTAAAAAAAATATTTCGTTTATAAAACAAAAATTATAAAAAAATGACAGTCTATCTCTATTAAAATGTTTGAATCATATTTAACATTAGGTTACGTAATTATCCAATCTTTTAACGGTCTAACGGAATTAACAAAGAGGCAAACCGAATAGTGATTGTTGGTGAAAGGATGGCCATTTTCCTGACATCTCTAAGTCACTAATTTTAAAATCAAAGAAATTTTTAAAACATTTTAGTACATTTTCCTATGGACAATCTCTGATTCTTTTAGATTCCTTTGTTAAATTTAGTAATGAAAAATTACGATTATCAAAGTTTCTACCCTTGTCTATTATTATTTGGTTCACTAAATTTAAAAAAAATATTAACTTTACGGATGACAGGGGCTAATTTAAAATTAGATCAACTATTTTCAGAAAACTTCTTTAAAAATTGAAAAACATTATTTCATTTTCATGGAATACACCACTCGTGTTTATGAAAAATGACACACAGTCTACACATATATATATATATAATTTTTAAACATTTCACCCCAAGCAAGAAACACATGCTTCGAGCACGTAACACACATTCAGAGAAATAGTAAGAGTAAAGAATATTTAGGAAAGGATAAAGAGAAAAACGAGGATCAATGCAAGGCAGCAGAAGATGTCGATTCAAATTACATTTGAATATTTGAAGATTATATTTCAGGGAAGCAAGTAAGAGATATGGAGTTCCACTGTCGGGAAGAGCTATTTTAAAGCAGCTGGAGTAAATATATATTTACATTCACTGTTTTTAAGTAAAAGTGTAATTAAATCCAAAGCAAACTCCCTATGGCTTTTAAATGCAAATGGTTACTAGGAGCGGAAGTAAATGAGAAGAATAAAATGAGGAGAAAGGACAAGGAAAAACAGGTTCCAGGAAGGCAGAAGAAAATATTTTAGATTGAATTGCAGATATACATATATGTATGTCTCTGTGTGTGTTTTTAAAAACATGCATAGACAGATATATGATTATCTGCATATTTATGCATATATATATATATATATATATATATATATACAGTTTAACAGATATAAGAGAGTTCTCCAACCGAGAAGAAGTCTCTTTATCCAGTTTGGTCTAAAATATACATTTAACAAAAATTTTAATTTGGGACCAGAAAAATTTATTTTATAAACGTCTTTATATCCAATACATTGTATATAAATATATATACACATATATATATATATATATATATATATATATATGAAGAAATATAGTCTTAATATGTGCTATTTTGGGATAAAGTGCCGAATATCAGAGATGAAGCGTATGTAAATATAAAAGGGAACATAGAAGTCAACACTTAGAGGCGACAGTGTTTCATGCTAGATGCAATCGTCAGGCCACGAGTGGTGTTATTTTTCTCGCTATTTACACACACACATATATATATATATATATATATATATATATATATATATATATATATATATATTGAATGTGCGGACAGGGGCAACTTTGAAAGCTTTTTATATTTTCTATTGTTCTTATAATTGTTCTTGAATGAAGTCTAAGAGGGAGTAGAACATTTCCTTAGTGATTATTGTCCCAAGCGTTTTCAACTATTTCTTTAGCATTTTTCAAGGAAATCGATTAGTCTATTTTGTGTTTGTATTCTATGCTGTGTTTGTATATTCTATGCTGTGCTGTATACATGCGTATAATATATATTTTTTAATCATTCACCCCACGGAAGACAGGAATGCCACTAGTACGCAAGGGGTTATAGAGAGTGAAAGTGAGAGAAAAGACATAAGAAAAAGAGAGAAAGGGGCATAGGGGGTTGTTCAAAAGGTTAAAAAAATGAACGGGATTCAAGAAGATAGAAGATAACGATTGACGTTGCATTAAAATTTTTGAAGATTTTAGTTATCAGGAAAGCAAATAAACAGAAAGGAGTTCAACAGGCGTGAAGTGCGAGACAAAAGCCTGTTGGGGTAGAAGTGGCGGTTAAATTTAACAATTTCAGGAGTAAATTGGAGAAACCTAGATGCCAACCTAGTAGCACGCTTAAATTCCCGTAGTCGAGGCACCAGGGGAAAAAACAGTTGCCATGAAAATATATGGAGAAAGGCAGAGGAAAGCCATGTCAGATTGGTGAGAAAGTGACTAAAGTCGAGATGCCAATCAGGATCGATTAAACTGCAGATCCTTTTTGGTGATTTTGTCAAGAACCTCGAGATGAATAGCAGGAGCATCAAACCAAACATGGCAGCGGTATCCAATGCACGGACGAACAGCAGAATTGTAAATATACAAGATGGATTCTGATAAGAGAAAACTTCTGGGCGACACTGTGACCCAACTTACCTTGCTGTAGATTCTGCTATTGATTCAATGTCGTGCCACTTCATCAGTTAAAATCGTGAATTGAGTGCGTTATTCTGTAAAAGCTACCTCTTACAAGATGGCTGAAAGTACTTGAATAAAACAAAATGAACTTTGGACAGTTAATCCACAGGTTTTGATTCTATGTTTTCAAAGCAAAGTATATAGGATGTGTACAGAAAATTGCTAAAATAAGTTTTAGTGCACCTTTTCAAAATTCTCTGTTGAAGATCCTTTGTTTCGTATATTACATATTCGCTGATGTGGTACGTGGTGTATTCAATAAATAATATGCTACATTGAATGCTTGTCCTCTTCCTCCTCGCAAATGTATCTATAGCAAAGCTGAATGCTCTCTTGCAGGGAGGTGGCAAACCAATCTAGGAAAAGTCAGTATTCAAAATCAGTCTGGAGAAGTTTGCGCCACGTCATGCTATCTGGTGCTAGACACAACATTGTTGATATAGCTGAAGTGCATTTGCTTCCATTACGACGAATGAATAGCGTAAATACCCAGACTAGTGTTGTGGTGGTAGCATCTGTTAGGGTCTCAGACATGGGCACATACATAAACCCCAATCTGGTGTCAAAACACTATGAAAGTATAAAAATAGAATTTGACAGTAAAAATACCAGCAATATATTATTGAAAAAATAACACCAATATATATTTAAAAAAAAATTACCAGCAATACATTTTTGAAAAAAAAAATGAATTACCAGCAATACATTTAAAATAAAAAAATTTCCAGCATTATAGTTTTGAAAAAAGAAAAATTACCAGCAATATATTTTTTTTTAAAAATTACCACTAATATATTTGAAAAAAAATTACAGCATTATAGTTTTGAAAAAAGAAAAATTACCAGCAATATATTTTTGCAAAAAAATTCCAGCATTATAGTTTTGAAAAAAGAAAAATTACCAGCAATATATTTTTGCAAAAAAATTCCAGCATTATAGTTTTGAAAAAAGAAAAATTACCAGCAATATATTTTTTGTTTTTAAAATTACCAGCAATATATATTTTTTTCTAAAATTACCAGCAATATATTTTTTTTAAAAAATTACCAGCAATATATTTTTGAAAAAAAATTCCAGCATTATAGTTTTGAAAAAAGAAAAATTACCAGCAATATATTTTGAAAAAAAAAAATCCAGCAATATATTTTTTTTAAAAATTACCAGCAAAAAACCCAGAAAAATTACCAGCAATATATTTTTTGTTTTTAAAATTACCAGCAATATATATTTTTTTCTAAAATTACCAGCAATATATTTTTTTTTAAAAATTACCAGATAATATATTTTTTTCTGTTAAAAATTCCAGCATTATAGTTTTGAAAAAAGAAAAATTACCAGCAATATATTTTTTTTTAAAAAAATTGCCAGCAATATATTTTTTTTAAAAATTACCAGCAATATATTTTTTTTTTTAAATTTACCAGCAATATATTTTTGAAAAACATTTTCAGCATCATAGTTTTAAATAAAGAAAAATTATCAGCAATATATTTTTGCAAAAAAAATTCCAGCATTCTAGTTTTGAAAAAAAAAATTACCAGAGATGTATTTTTGAAAAAAAAAGAAAAAAGAGAATTATCAACAATATATTTTGGAAAAAAAAAAAAAAAAAAGATTACCAGCAATATATTTTTGAAAAAAAATAACAGCGATGCGTTTGACTCTCGACAAAATCCCTCTTTACAAAAATACATCAATGAAACATGATCTACAAGCTGATTTTTTACATTCTATTCATACGAATCTATCCTAAAAAATGTCGGCATTAAATAACCCATTGATGTTGATATGCCGTAAAACCAAATAAACCAAACCAAACTGACTATTGTAAAAATTTATTGCTCAAAACATTCCTGCAGACCAGGCGCCCATAGAATTCTATCTATCTATATCTCATTCTTAGAACTATTTATATTAGCATTAATCATTTATCTGGATAGCTGATCGATTAATTTATCCTCCGTTTTCATTTCAGTATTTAAAAAAAAAGAAAGAAAAGCCCCTCAAACAATTCTATCTTATCAACACCGACACTACGGCCACTTAACTCCTAAAAGAATAACTTTATCCGAAATTAAAAATAAAGATGGCATAAAACGGCAAGAAAATTTTGATGGCGCTTGAAGAGACATATCAACTTCTGAGTAGGTATTTAAGACACCTAACAAAGCCACCTGCTTATCTCTCTACCACTCACCGCCCAGTAGCCGCTAGAAATTCTTTTTTTCTCAAGAGGAATGCTGATTGAATGCCCATGGTCTATTTTCTTTTGTGAATGGTCCCAGCTAGAGTCCTCACGCATTCTGTTCTCTGACATTTGACTTCCATCAGTTATAGCGATGCCACTTTCACTGTAAAAAGAAAATGGCCGTTATCAATGACTAGGAATCGATCCCACATTCAAGTATTTGGAAGCGGGAGGTGGGGTGCGCCTTTTGTTATTTAATGGAATATATCATTTGTGCTTGGATGCCCCGTGAATTAATGGTAATGGTAATACTGAAAATGCCATTTTCCTTATAAGGAAACATTTGGCATTCATTGACCGAGCAGCCAGAAATTGCAAATCTTGCTCCAAATAAAGCAATTTTTCAGGAAAAATAGGTTTCAAAAAGGTAGATATCATCGCTCTTTCCGATATTGATGGGGGTTTCCTTTCTAACCTTTTATTTGAAGTAGTGTGGAATGTCAATATATTCATTCTCTCATTATTTTCACTTCGAATTACATGTTATATCTATTTTAACCGCTGCTGCTGTTGAAAGTCCTTAAATGGTGCCGTTTCTGTTATCTGGCAGTGTTCTTTGAGTTTCTGCAACGCCAGTTCACAAGGTTCAAAGAAGGATGGTCTTCGACAAGACTTACAGGGTCCAATCGCTCAAATCCATTTTAACCATCGATCTGAGAAATCGGTTGTATACAGCTGACATTTTAGATGTTTCTAAAAGAGTTTGGTGCCATGTATGATATCCGTATGAAAATCTCGATCTGATGAGGCTCTTTAAATATATCACTCGATTTCTTCCAGGTTAATGTTTTGGTTTCGTAGCGAGTTGTAGTGTTGGGTAAAACTACCCCTATCACAGCCTATCCTATATGCAATTGCCTTGTGTCTTTCACTAAGTTTGTTATTGTTGTGGATTTCGAGATGAAATTTAGTCTCCAGGGAATGACAAACGCAAGAATTAAAGATAAGAAATTAAATGTATTTACACAATAATACAATGGGCATATTGTTAGTAAATCCAGGAACGCCGGTTAGTCGTGATAATAATATATTTTAAAAACAGATATAAGAGACCCGTATAAGAGAAACCCAGATATAAGAGATTTTCTCTGATCCCAAATTAGAGCCATACTTACTAAACAAAATAGACCAAACCGGATATAAGAGAAACCCGGATATAAGAGATTTCTTATCCGGTCCCGACAACTCTCTTATATCCGGGTTACACTGTATATATATATATATATATATATATATATATATATATATATATATATATGCAGTCTCGAAGTTTGGGACTTCCTTAGAGTCTACGTGCTTGTAACTGACTTCTACAAGCGGTTACCTTTTTTATTACTCTTGATTTCCATCACAATCACAATCTCTATCTTTTTTTTATCTCCGTATATTCTGACTGTTTATGTATTTAACTGCGGTAGTCCCAGTAACACTTTCGAGTCCATTTTTATAAAAAAAAATTTGGACCCATAACAGTTATAATAGACCCATACACCAAACTCTTCAGAAATACTCTTTTATTATTCCTTCGTGGAAATATCTAGCAAAACAGTAAAAGTTTTACAGTCCATCTACACTTCATTTCCAATCCCACAAATCACATTTTTCTGTTAATTGGCAACAATACCCTGCCTTCCGTACAATCACTATAAACAGCATATAGTACTATCCTATGTTCTGTTATTTCAAGGGCCACTATTTTAAGAATTAAACCAGGAAACTCAATCAGAGATATGCGTCAAGACAGAAAATAATTATTTCTCACAAAGCGTGTCGGCCTGGATGTAGCTCTTTAAAAATTATAAATATGATAATCTCGTCCACAGGTAAAAAACACACACACACACTAAAAATAATGGAAGCACTGATAGCAAAAAAGAAAATATAAACACTCAACTATGAACACGGCCACTATATACTGACTGTGTTTGTAAATTAATAAAAAATTCCCATCTTTCAAGAAATATATAAAAAGAATATACACATTTAGTTAAAAGTAAAACAAAGTTAAAAATAAACGTCCTTGATAATGGCTAATAAAATAGTCGTAAGCGCCCGGATAGATAAAAGATTTGAACAATATTTACACATATTATGACCAAGATAATAATTATGAGAATATAAGAAATAATAAATATAAAGTTAAATCGCAATACCCTGTCAGTTGTCTTTAATGAAAATTTATATAAAAGAGGCATTTATGGACAATTATATATATATATATATATATATATATATATATATATATATATATATATATTTGAAATAGAATAAGTTCGACAATTAATTAATATATTTTTTTATGTCTACGTTATTTTAATAAATACAATTTTTTTTAATTAAAGGCTCTGACTTTTTAAATAAACACTATTAATTACATTTACCTGCCTAAGTGTTCGAGAAATTTCACACAAAATACGCGTTTTCCAACAAGAATTGAACCTGTGTCCTCTACGGAACCGTCAATTGATCTGATGTGCTGTACCACGCACATACAGAGAAACGCCTGGTTAGCAAAGTCCAAATGACTGTTTTTAAACAATAAAGCATTGATGATCTCAGTCGAACGTTTGTATCTGCTCGCGAAACGTGCATTAACGTAATTCCGGATACGCAATTAAATATTGAGCCTATAATTTTGTCTGATGTTAGATGTTTTTGCAGTTTTTGTACTATTGCTTAAGATTAAAATAAAAAAATGTTGTAAACTAGTTTATGTTCTAATATATATATATATATATATATATATATATATATATATATATATATATATATATGTATATGTATATGGTATGTATGTATGTGTATATGTGTGTATATATATATATATATATATATATATATATATATTCTGTTTAAATAATTTTCAGACTTAGTCCATTTCATTGTACATTTATATATATATATATATGTGTGTGTGTGTGAGTGTGTGTGTGTTTGTTATATCAGACCCATACACCGAACTCTACAGAAATACTCTTTTATTATTCTTTCGTGGAAATTTCTAGCAAAACAGTAAAAGAACAACAGAGTTTCCCTTCACAAAAGTAACATTAAATCACCAGACAACAGAAAACTCTCTATGTCACAACAGATCTACAAATGCAACGAAAGTAAAATTTAAATTATGCCAATATATCAAACAGACATTATTCTTAACTATAAATAATAGAAAAAACTTCATAGACAAATTTAAAACAGCACTAATCATAACCCCACATGCATAAACACACATCATGCACACTACTCGGACCACACACACAGACACTCACAAAATATTTATGAAGAACGAATATATATATATACATAGTGGCAAAAAACAAGACACGAAAAACTCGTATCTGGAAAATAAAGTATAATATATATTTTAAAAAATATTCATTATAAATAAAAAAACGTTTGTTGCTTCTTCTTATATATATATATATATATATATATATTTATATATATATACATTATATGTGAATCATTCATACAAAAGTAAAAAAAGTAAAGTTAATGAGATAAAATGGCGAATTCACTTCGCTAACTAAATTTTAACAATGCATTAACCCACTAACCACACGATGAATTTTATGATCCTTGCTTTTTAAAATTATAAACTGTATTAGGTCTTCCTTAAATATGCAAGTACTTTCGACAGGTTCTCCAGTCATCATTACGCATGGAAACTATTTTCTTTTTGGTAAAATTCAAGTAGCATGCGAAACGAAAAAGTATAATGCAAATCGAAATAATGTTTTGTTTTGTTTTTGTTAAGTGTGTTATTGATAACAGAAATAAACTTGTGAAGCGTGCATTCGCAACGCTAAGGTTGAATTTTTGAAGTGAGATCTGTTTTTACTAATATGGCAATCTACGATTTTTTTTTTGTTGTTGTATGGGTTTATTATACAACGTGGCATGAAATAAATAGTTCAATAAGTACAGAAATGTTCCAGTTGTTTTACCGAAAATTTACACGTCGGATCAGTTCTTTTAAATCAAATATGTGGTGCCGTTTAATTTATACTATAATGAATCATTCAAACAGAGAGTAATTTAGTAGAGTTAATGCGATAAAATAAAATGAAATAAAGTTAATGAGATAAAATTCACTTCGCTAACTAAATTTTAAAAATGCATTAACCCACTAACCAGTCGATGAATATTATGATCCTTGCCTTTAAAATTATAAACTGTATTAGGTCTTCTTTAAATATGCAAGCACTTTCGACAGGTTCATTGTTTTTACATAAAATCGTTTATAACCATCTTTGTTCACCACCTGATGAGATGTTTATGTTAGGCATCTAAACAAATATGCATTTTTTGTAGTGATTACTTGGATATTTCTTATGTAATAACTTATAATAAATAACTATTGGTCTACTTTTTGTATTGAGCCCTCTTTTTAAATTAAATGTTATGAAAGATGAATTTATATTCTTTTCTTTCTTGTTTATTTATGTGCGTATATATATATATATATATATATATATATATATATATATGAATATTTATATAAAATATGCTAAAACATATAAAATAAGATTAAACATATATAAAACATATATATATATATATATATATATATATATATATATATATATATAAATATATAAATGTATATATATATATATATATATACAATATATATTATATATATATATATATATATATATATATATATATATATGCATATATAAAAGAGACGCATATACGAATTTACTTAAACATACACATTAAAATAAGGGTAACAAGATTCTGAAGAACAAACAGTCGCTAATGCGAAACAATCAGCTTTCTCATGTCGCACCTATAAGGAAGGTGTTGATCACTGATTGGTCATGCAGACATCCAGGCCTTTCTGGGGGTCGATGGCCCATCACTGGGGCTGATTAGATGTGCTGACGGTCGAACCTGATCATTCAGTGAAACTCCCCAGCACACACACCCCGCAGCCAAAGGAGGACACAGCGTGAAAATGAAAAAGGGGAGAAACTAAAAGAAACGATATGGTAGCAATGGAAGTCTATTTAAACTCTCGATTGATTCTGTAACACCTCCAGACATACGGATGACCGGGCGCGAAGACAAAGGCCGTCAGATATTCGGGGTCCCCCGCCAGAAAGTCGTGGTGGCGTTAGAGAAAATCTGATAGTGCCGCGGGGTATGAATGTAATGAAAGGAACGATAATCGTGGTCATGATCGTGATAGTAAGTGACAATCATAGTAGTGGTGATAGTAATGTTAAAGTACGTTATTTAGCCACATCAGTTGATATATATATATATATATATATATATATATATATATATATATATATATATTTATAAAGATAATTTGACACACATAGTGTTCACACACACACATTTAAATATATATATGTGTGTATGTGTGTGTGATTCACAGACAGATTGTTTTATAAAGCTCAAAAGTTTGACTTTTCTGATTTTCACGAAACTCGACCGATTTTGAATTAAAAGTCTATCAGCGCACAGTACAAAAAAGGAATTTTTAACGCATTATATACATGATATATGGGGATGATGAGACAATGTTGAAAACCTTTAAGACGACACGTTTCACCGACGTGACGTATATTGGGTTCGGCTTATTCTATAAGAAAATTGGGTTGGTATTTTTTAGGATAAGAGGGTAAATTAATTAAATTACCTCATCAGATCAGGCGGCGAAAGAACAGAAAGTGTTTTTTTCTTTCTGTTTATTTATCTATCTAATATATATATATATATATATATATATATCAGTAGAGAATGTTAAAATTATCCCTTTACTCTGACTAAAATATATAATTTTAAAAAATCTATGCGAATGAAAGTAAAAAAAATGTTTGGACTTTAATATTAATTGTAATAATTCTATAAAATAAACATTTATTTACAAAAAATATAACATGTGTATCAATATCGTGTGGGTGTATGTATATATGTATATGCGTTAGTGTGTTTCTTTTGAATGTCTAGTTTAATTTATTGTACGCTTATGATTACTACTGCTGACTGATACCATATTTCCTGAACACTACCCGTCACCCCAACCCTTCAGTCGACGAGTTAAGTCTGCCACTTTCTTAGATTTTCGCCGACTTTAAGTCGGACTAAATTTAATTTGCCCTTTTACAACTGAGATATTCCGCTAAAAAAAAAAAAAGAAAAAAAAAAGAACTTATACTGTACGGAATAAATTATTTAAAATGAACATTTGGAAAAAATACGTTGAAATAAAAATGTGTTCCTTTAAAAATAGGGCATACAAATCATTAGAGATTTTAAAAAAGATTATTTATAAAAAATATAGCGAGAAATACATTGCCTATTATGTATACCTCTAGTTTGAAAGGGCTCAGATATACGCAGTTACGTTCCGTTAATTTAATTTCATTCTTTTTTACTTACATTCTTTCTTTGTTTTTTTTGTTTTGTTTTTTTCCTTTGTTTCTTCTTTATTATGAACAATATCAACAAAATGTATTTCGGTCAATACTTTGAGGCACGGAGTCAAAAGAGTTCTTTTTGGATCCAGCTGAAGTTAAAAATGAAAACAACGCACTATTTAAGATTTTTGTTACCTTGAAATAGATATATTTGATTGTTGACTCACTCGGATTGAGACCGGAGACGCCTTATATATATATATATATATATATATATATATATATATATATATATATAATGATTAAGTAATTCATTGAATTTAGAAGAAATCTCAACAGAATGCAGAAAGCGTGGACGGCCGTTTCGTCTAATATTTAGGACTCATCAGCAGTGCGCACCCACTGCTGAGAATTGAAATCAAACAATTACGATAGAGGCAAACGCCATACCAACTGCAATTAACGGTTCGAAGAGGTAAATTCGTTAGACTCGATATAGCACCGCTCGATCACAAATTCGTGGTGGAACTTAAAATTGTTTCTCTTTTTTAAATCAGACTGTGCTGCCTATATATATATATATATATATATATATATATATATATATATATATATATAGTGGTGGACGTATTCGATGTATGAGGGTCAAACAGCTCAGATCCTGGAACCGACAGCCAGACACCAGCACATATGATTTGATATTAGTGGTGAAAACTTTGTACAGAACCAACCACACTTTTTGAAGGGCTGAATAGAGGGACCTGTTGCACTACGTGCTAAAACCCTCTGCGGGTTTTGAATTCAGAGAACACAGTCTGCCCTGCTATTTACCCAGAAGAAGAGAATGAATACCTTTCCCAAGGGTATTAGCGCATAAGTGAATGTAATGTATTCGACTGGAATTCGATCTGGGCTCTCCGTTTTCTCAATCCGAGCCGCTATCTACCACTCCACTCTTATATATATTAATAAATACACATAGTGTCCCTCACACTCGGATTTTCATGAACAACGCAATCTTCTATTTATATTTACATGTTGGTCTTTTTTGTTGAACAGTGTTATAAATTAATAAAATATTTATACTTTGTATCCTAACCACCACCAGAATATAGAATCCATTAACTTGGACTACTTCACAGAAAACATCATGGTTCCTGATAAAAGATCTTATAAACTGACCCTTTTAAAAAGAATGAGGTGGAAACAAGAACGAGAATAACATCCTAAAAGATGTTGAGTTTTATGGATTTAAATCTCAGAAAACACGTCCATGCGACGATCTATTATTGGATTTCGAAAAAGAATCTATTCTCGGTAATAGACAAAATTAAATTCACTTAGACTACTAGCGATCTACAGCAAAAATGCTAACGGATGTTGCTATGATGAAAAAAACATTGGACAAAAGCAGATAAGACGGATAAACATTACAAAGTCGATGCGAATATGTACCGTAAAGCCTTTTAAAAGGAATTTAATAAGTTTTATAAAAAGGTACCCAATAAAAAGGTACCCAATAAAAAGGTACCCAATAGTTGGGAAAATAACATTAACAGTAAAGCCAAAAAAATAGCCTGTGTACTAAAAATTGAGGATATGATACACAAATTCCACAAAAAACATTATTCATCATCGTTAAAGATCATAAGGCAAATGTTCTAAACAATGTTCAACACCTATTACTCAACCAAACTAATATCCGTAAAATCAGCAAAAACATCATTGAAAGAGCGTGCAAATACACGAAAAAAATGCTTTAGGAATTAACCAGTGGCACAAAACAGCTAAATCCATCGTATGGTTTACTGATATAAAAACAAAAATCAATGTACATTCGATATTGACCCACCTATCACCTAGAATCTGCTAATGTCAGCTATAAATTTAGCAATAAAAATAACCGTTCTATTAGCGATCGCGAAATAGATATCATAAAGCAGGAATAAAAACCTATACGATTCCATAATGATTATCTGTGGACCAAAAGGAGTAACCTAGAATTTACTATTGCTATGGGAGTGTATGATACAGCGTAGGCATACGAACTTTTTGGAATTCTATTATTGTGGCGACTAAGATTTATTTTCGACATCAAGGACACAGGCTCTATAGAGATGACGGTGTCATTCTCCTCCGTAAAATAACACCCTGAAATATAGACCGATTGAGAAAAAAACTGATAATTATTTTTAAAGATCATGGACTATTTATTACCATTTCCACTAATGTTAAATTTTTCGATGTAACCTTAGACCTGAATAATGGTTATTATATACCATAAACAAAATATCTATATAACCATAGATAGATTAGTAAAAATCAAATCACCACAACAGAATTCTAGATAATTTACATACATCAGTCCAAATTAGATTATCAACAAACTTCAGCGATAAGAAAATATTTGATAAAGCTAAAATTAAATATATAAAGCCTTCCAACTAAGCAATCATAAAGTAAATTTAGAATATTTAGAATTAAACGAAGAAGGTAAAAATAACCGATAACACCGTAAAGGCAACGTTATATTGTTTAATGCACCTTTTAACCATAATCCCCAAACCATTATTGAAAATATTTTCCTAAATTTAAATCATAAACACTTTAACCATTCATCAACACTAAAAAGTGTCTTAACAAAATAAGGTTAAGATAACCACCCCCACAATCTCTAAATAACGCAAAAACATCAGTTAACTGGACGAAAAAGTGCATTATAATAGTCTAAACAGCCATTCATCCAATCTAAGACACTCACAAAACAGGCCCTCATTCAAACATAACAACAAATGCGAAAAAATTGGTGGTCCCAGTCCGCAAAAAATGAAGTCTAAAATCATAAACTACATTGTATTTGACTGTTTCCACCGGCTCCAAAGACGGGATGGTCTATTTTAGATCTAATAACTAAAGAGGCATTTTAGCTTTAGTAGCAATGAGATGACTTTATGTAATACCATTTAAACGTTGAATGATTATTCAAATCAGAAAAATCGAACACGATGTCCCTGAGATGGAAACTCCGTTTGTTTGTCGCGAGCAAAAGAATAGAAAAGTTAAAGTAGGAATATGTGAACTCTAGATGGCAGTTGAAAAAAAAAACCACCAACAACTGAAACAAGAACAGGACCGCCGGTGTCCGAAAAGAATTGTAACCCACAAACGAAGACGAATTGCATAAAATTTTGCATTCCATTGCTGTTGCCACTCATTATACCAGTCAAAGCAAGTTACTGTCGATACTGTATTATATAGACTTTTTCTTTTGGATCCAAAAGATTATCATTTTGACTCTATAAGGTCCAGTCAAAGAGACTTACATAGAAAAAAAATATTAACATTATAAAGTGGAATTCATGTGTGTGTGACAAATGATCAGTTTTTTTTTCTAATTTTGTTCCAACGACCAAATTCATATCAATCTATATTCCAGAGATGATATATAAATTCGCCAAAAAAGTGATATATTAATATTATTCAATTTATTATTTTCATCTTCATTGCCATATTCACAATTGTTTTTGGTCTCTAACACCGAGTCGGAGATGAGGTATTATGATTAATATGTATTATTTACATTATTTGGACTGTTATAATAATCTTCATTTTATATTCACAACGTTTTGGTCTCTATATCTCGGAGAAATGTGCAATTATGATTACTTGCATTATTTACATTATCCATCTTCTACCTAATCTTCTATCTCTATTCACAATGTTTCTCCGTTGTATAATCTATATCTATATATATATATATATATATAGTATATATATATATATATATATATTTATTTATTCGGACTGTTATTCCTCATATTCATTGTCATTTTCATTGTTACCTAACGAAAATTGAAATTTCCCCTTCGGTTCGAAATTCCAATTCACCTAAGATCCGGACCTCTTATGGTCGATACGTTGTGAAAATGACAATAAATATGTCCGATAATATATATATATATATATATATATATATATCTATATATATATATTTAAATGGAAAATAACTGAGACATCCGAAGAAGTTGTATTTTAGAACAAGATTAAAGATATCTTAGTGGACGAAATAAAGGTTCGGTTCGAAATTCAATCACCTTAATAAATAAGAATGTACAATTAAACGTTGTGAATATAGCAATGAAGATGTTCCAGGAAATCGATTATAAAAATGAAACAAGTCTTTCATTAATTGATCATCAGCTATTATAGATCCGAAACGTTGTGAAGTATTGAAATGAAGATCATATAATATATATATATATAAATATATATATATCATATATATCTCCGAGATATTCCAAATGATCAATATGGAAATTTATTTAATACGATCTCCGAATAATTCTAAATAATTTAAATATCTAATCCTGGAGTAACAAATATAGAGTTTTTATTTCAAGGATTTAAAGTAAATCATGAAGAGCTATTATTATTTACATTTTTGTTTTTAATATCAAAAAACAAACTACGTTATTATCAACAAATATATATTTAATGATACTTATATAAAAAAGGTAAATAATTGAAAATTTTATCAAATTAAATTTTATTTCACCAAATCCAACCTTTCTTCCCTCGTTTTTAAATAGAAATGACAGCTTTCCACTTCTTCATGGAAATCTGCAAAATTACAGTGATGTGAAAATAGTTTTACGTAAAGCCCTAAATGAATATTTTTTCTTCTGCCATTGCAATCAAGTTGAAAATACAGTGGGGCTAACTTAAAAAGAAAAAATAAATCAATTAATTTTTGTAATGAATAACTCAAAAATTTGTGAAAAATTCTTACAAGAAATTTATATCTGTTTATCGACATTTCTTATCTAATGTTATTCTGTTCATCAAACATTATATTAAAATGTCGTTTGTGGTTTTCAGAGATTAAAAAAAAACAGATTATCAAAATCCGATGTTACGCCCCAAAATTTGCCTTTGTAATATTCAAAAAAACTTGTATATGCAAATATTTTAAAAAAATTAATTAATTCTAACGTTTTTAAAAAAATTTAAAAAGTAAATTTTTTTTTATTTTAAAAAAATAAATATCATCTCCTTAGGGTATCAAACGTCCATCTGAAATAATCCAGTTGGGGTTTTATTTTTTATTTTTCTTTCGTTATCTCTAATCGACACATGCTTTTAACAAACATCGAACATATAAATATATATATATATATATATTCATGTGAAGTCGATTTTATACAAATCAGTCAGAAAATGTATCTTCGAGCGAAATTTTTTGGAAAATAACTTGAATTTTACTGATATTTTACGCGTTTATAAGCATATTCATTATTCGAATTAAAATTACGATTATAACGTTGCAGCATTTATTTAAAAATTTGGGGAAACCAATATGACCAAAAAATGAATTTGTATCAATATTTCAGTAGTTACATTCAAAATAAACACTCAAGTCAGGGTAAGGTTGGCGGAGTTCTAAATTCAAAGTTGGAAGATGAATAGTCTAGTCTTTAGGGAAAATGTCTATGGATTTATTTATTTATTGTATTTTTTATTTTTTTCCTGAAAGGGTTTTCAGTATATAAAAAAACTGTCATAATATATCTAATTTGTTTTTTGACGACTTCATAAATCAATTTATTTCAATATGTTAAGGCATTTAAATATCTTTCATTTATAAATCTTTTATCTATCTATCTATTTTTTTAAACATGAGAAATCTTAACTAAATGATGAGGAATCATATTTTTTGTTAAATAAATATATATATATCCATATATATATATATATATATATATCTATTTATATACTCGTTAATATAAATACATTGTTTCTTTTCCCTTCACGCAAGCCGATGGCAAATGGCGGTAATCTATTATCTATCTTTTTTGCTGTTCCTTGATTATTCCTTTGATTTTGGGCCACCAAAAAGAAAAAAAATCATCTCAGATTTTGTCTTGTTGAATTTTACAACTTGAGTTTTCATGCAAAATACATAAATTTATATATATATTATATATATATATATGAAATTTGACGTTAATATAATTTTGGTTTAATCATTTTACGAAGGAAAAATCTTCTTGGAATATATTTATAAAATCCATTTTCTTCTCAGATGAACACATTTACAGAAAATCGACAATAACAGTAAAATTTCAATGAATAAATTTTAAATTTCTAACGATTCTTTCTCACTCACATCATAAAATTAATTTGGAACTCAGTAGAAGATTGAATAGCGCCAATCTGGTCCCGCTTTTTTTGCTAAACGAGTTTTACACCTAAACAATAAAATTTTTAAATTTCAACTTAAAAAATCGAAAAAGAAGAATTGTACAATCTGGACATCAAAATCTCCAATTATATAAAAAATATTAGCAATCATTTCTATTAAAAGCAGTAAACAAAACAATCTTAATTTTCCATGTTTATTTTAAGAATTTTTTTATTTATCTTCTCTATTTTTTATATTTATTTATTTATTTGTTTGTTTATATATATATATATATATATATATATATATATATATCAATAATATAAGCATATATAAAATAGGCATTTGTAAATAAAAACAAAGTTCAAATAACTATACTTGGGATGAAAAGAAAAAACCCGGATAGTCCATTAATTTAAATTAAATTATATTTGAACAAACCGATATGGTGGAAAATAAAATTCAAAGACAAAAATGAAATTTCAAAAAACATCCGTGTCAAAAAAAAAATGAAAACCTTTTATTATTTGACCAACCTATGTTGCAAAATAAAATCCAATCACAAAAAAGATTTTATTTCCATCGATTTGATGAAACGTGTTGAGGAAAGACTTTTTTTTCTTTGGCTTCATTATATTTTGACTGTGGCTATTTTTTATTGATATATCTGAATTCCAAAAAACAAACACAAACACAAAATCACACACACACACATACACATGTTACATAGATACATAAAAAGATAAATAGTTTTGTAGATAGATGATATAAATATGGTGCTATCATCAACAAGTGTGTGACGTCGTCCCCCGGTCGCAGCGTCGACTGTGATGTTCTATCCTGAGCTACCACGGCGCCAGTTGTGACGTCCCTAAACAGCACCAGTTGTGACGTCTTCGCCGCGGCGTCAGCTGTTCGCTCCTCGCCGCTCCGTCCGGGTGTCGCTGCTCCAAACGTGACGTTCTAACCCTTTGGTGATTCGGGTAGGAATCTGGTTAGATTGATACCAGCCTCGCCGTTCCCAACCTGCTTCCAACGCCTGGTTACCAGGGTAACTGCACTGATCTCCAGTCTGCCTACCCACGTTGTGAATTGATCTTAGACAGACGAGATCAAACAGGGGTTGGGGCCGTAATGCAAGCTGAGTTCAACGGGGGTGATAACACACAAATATGTATAAAAGAAAATAAAATGAAAACTCACAAAGTTCAAAGTATCAAAGAAAAAGGTAACAAACTTTTTATGTCTATTTGTTCGGTACATAGGACTATGTCTACTTCCCGACCCGTTCTGTGGATTGTGGCACGACGCTTTCGCTAGGCAAATTCTAACGCTTCAAGTTGTCTGCTCTCTAAGAAATTTGTGTTTCGGTGTGTCTTTGGACGAAAGTCGAAAAACTTATTTCTGTGGTCTGGTTCTAAGTCGCTCTTCAAACTACTTGTTCTTGGTTGAAGAAGAGTCCAAAAGTGTGCGTGAATCTTGGTCAGCTATCTTGATGCGGTTTCAACACTGGGCGCTCATCTCTGCTTGTCGTCCGGGGGCTCAAAACTTCTCGCCAGAGTCTGAATTACTGGGCACCATCTCTGGTCCGCGGCTGAACAAACTCTTCTCTCCAGAGTCTGAATTACTGGGCACTCATCTCTGCCGCCGGTGCGCGAACTTTCTTCTCTTCAGCTTGGGTCGAACGAACTTCTTCATTCAGGGCCAAACGAACTGGCCTCTTCTGCCCGCTAAGGGGCGAACGAACTCTTTTCGCCGTCCGCGGCTCAACTCCGCTGCCGTCCGCGGCTGCACTTTCTGTCTGGTTGGGGTTCGTTTTTTATTGACGCCGTCAAAACTGGGGTGGGTCTGTCGGCGCCAGGGGTTCTTCGATAATTCTAAATACGTATCCACCCTTCTTATTTCTGGTTAGGGATTTTTCACTCTTTTCCATTTTTGGTAACTCTTTTCTCACTCCCACTCTCTTACCGTGCTTCTGAGGGGCGTGCACTAACTTCCCCACTTCTTCGTATCGGCTTCTCCCACTTACACTCTGATAGAGGCGTCGACTGATTTTCTTCGTGCGTCACGTGACCGCTCTCGGCCAATGAGGTCCTGGTCGGTATCTTTCCTCCTCCTCCTTCGTGCGTCATGTGATCCACTTGGCCAATGACGTCTTTAGTCGGGCGTGATCAACCCGTGGCTTTGTTTTGGGAAAAGAAATACCTTGCTTAAAAAAAAAAAAATTAATTAAATCGCCCTTATCATGAGCGGCCGAGGTGACAACCTTCGGCTTTTAACACGTGGCGTTTGTCAAGCAGTTTATCGCTAATTGGATATGATCTAAGAAAGAAATTTTCCTAGCCTACCTGGCGTTTCTAAAGCAAAAAAAAATATTTTCATTTTCCTTTCGGCCCATGTTTGATAACAAAAATCTTTATTATCACAGGGCAAACGTTTATTCTGTCAAAAGAAAAAAAAATTTCTGGGCCAGTGAAAACTTCTTGTGTGGGGATTTTTTTTTTTTCTTTACCCACTTAGAAAGACCGTCTGTGTTTCGTCAATGTTCAACAATGGATTTCTTCTTTTTGGGTGACATCCAATTGATAACAAAATTCCATTTTTCGTGGACAAGCGGAAATCGGTCAACGCTTTGTTCGTAGGTGACCTAGATATTTTCGACATCTGATATCTATCAACAATAACCTTTTTCCTCCTCATTTCCGTCTCTTAAGCCGTGTGTGTGTGTGTGTTCGCCTATGACCCGTCTTCGTATTATTTTTTTTTTCTTTCTTCTTCGTTTTCTTTTCTTTCTTTCTCCCAAATCGCTTGAATGCAAAGAAAGAATTATTCTTAAAACCTAAAATATTTTTTTCGGCCTTAAATAATTATCAAATGGTTGATAAACCGTAAAAAAAAAATCATATATCTATAAATATTTCTTTTTCATCGTCAGGATGCATGGTGCCACAATATGTTCAAGTTATTCTCCACAATTTCAACTCAACGAAAAGCTTTAATAAATGTTTCATTTTGTTAATTCTCTTTTTTTTGTTCCGTCATCCATTTAAAATAAAAAACTAATTATGTTATGAGTTGAAATCCTCTAATTTTTGCCTTTAAACCTTTTCAAGAAAAATAATAATTATTCACCCTAGAAATTTGAACTGTCCCTTCCTGATGATCCGTATAGGTTTCCTTTTTGTTTAAATTTTCTCTTAAATTTCATTCTTGCTCACATATTCCGTCCATGGTATCCTCATTATATTTCAGTAGAACTCCATTTCTGTTCTTTCGTATCTCTTCATGAAACATTGACTGCCAAAACAAATGACATTTCACATCATGTATAGCAGTTCAGTAATCTTTTCTTTCTTTCTAACGAATTTTTTTCTGTTTCTTAACAAACTGCTTACCTTTTGCAAAGCATCTTTGACTATTTCAAACGCGTTTCATAAATTTCAGTGATCGGACTTAATTTACTCATCTTTTATCTTATTCAAAAACAATTTCAAATATTTAAATGTTTGTAAATATTTGATCTTGGTAGCTCAATTTGTAATTTGCATTTTTTATTTTCATTTTTTTTCAAATAAATATGCAGTCTTTGATCTTGCAATTGATTTATATGACTTAATCTCTTTCTTTCACTACTTTTTGTGAGAGTTTTCTGTAGGTTTCTTTCTGTGTCTCCTATCAGCATTGTGTCATCTGCATACATTATGTTGTTAAAATTGTGTCTGCCAAAAACGAATTCAGGTAGGATTTCTAAATCTCTCAGAATTACTTTACTGTATAGATTGAATAAGTCCGGTGGCACTAAATGAAAGAATAACATCCATAGGCAATTAGAAAGTTTTAAAAAGATGAATCGTGCAGAAAAATAGAAAGACATATCAATGTATTAAAACTGCAGGTATAAATCTAAAATACATAGAAGTGGAATGAATGTCTCCAAGAATCATAGTATACACATTGATATAATATATAGAAAAACAAAATTTATTTAATCTATTTTATTTATTTTTTAATTTTATGCTTTCAAAAAATACATGTAACCCGGATATAAAAAAGTTGTCAATTTGGACCGGATAAAAAGTCTATTATATCCGGGTTTACCTTTAATTTATATACATTAACACAAGCTCTGATTTGGGACCAAAGAAAATCTCTCTTATATCCGGGTTTCTCTTATAAATAAATGTTTTGTCTATTTTATATACATTAACACAACTCTAATTTGAACCAGATAAAATCTCTCCATATCCGTCGTTTCTCTTATATCAAAATTTGGTCTTTTTTTATACATTAACACAGGCTCTAATTTGGGACCAGAAAAAAACTCTCTTATATCCGGGTTTCTCTTATATCCATTGTTTCTCTTATATCCATATATATATTAAAAACATACATTTTAATACATAATTTTTATATTGTTTAGGCAAAGAAATTATGTTATTTTAGATATATAATTTGTAGATCATATTATGTATTGTTGGTAATTTTACTATAAACATCTAATTTTATATTTTTTAGTGTCGCATTAATTTTCATTTTGCTATAAAAAATCTATTGTTGCTCATTTTATTATTCACTATTTGTCCATAGCTGAGACTCTAACAGGTGCTACCACCCCTCGACGGCGGAACGATCAACGAAGTTAAACAACGTTGAGTCTGATCAATAACTAGAGGAGTGACCGCTTGGAAATATCAGATGTTGTAAGCTTGAATGGTCGGGTGGTGTAATGGAAAACGGCACGGAATTGTTAATCGGAGAGCCAGGTTCTAATTCTCGTTGGGTTCGTTATATTCAAGTACACGCAAATACCATTGGGAAAAGGTATGAATCGACCACTTCTCTCTCCCAGCTATGGGTTAATAAGTAAATCTTGTATCACAAGACCATTATTATCTTATAAAAAATTTTAAAATCTAAAAAATATTTTCTGGTTTTAAATAACCTGCAAAATTTTGATAAACCGTAAAAAATCAATCAAAATAAATAATATTCACTATTTGCCCATAATATTTGAGACTGTTGTAAAAGATTTTATTACAATTAAACCCTCGACGACGGAACGATTGCTATCAAGATAAGCAAAGCAAATCTGATTAATAATAAATTTTTCCGTAAAATTTCAAATTTAGAATTTTCAATTTCTTCAGCACTTTTGATTTATTTTTTAGCACATTCCAAAAAATTCATGGATGGATTTTCATAGATGTTTATAAATTTTGCTGAATATATGAAAATCAAATTGATTTGTTTGATTACCTAAGTCGATTGAAAAGTTTCTTTTTTAAAATCGATCCTTTTGCATACAAAAATTTAAAACCAGAAAAATATTTTTAAATTGAAAAATTTTTTTTTTTAAATAATAATGATTTTTTTGTTGTGAGTTCTACTAATTAATCCATATTTGAACTGAGAGGAAAAATAGTTCATAAAAAAATTATCATATGGCGTTTCAAATTTCTATATATATGAACACGTCTGAAAATGGCAAATGATGATGAAATAAATTTTTTTGCAATATTTGGATAGATTTGAAAGTTTATTTATATTGTCTTATCAGGATGGAATAACTTTAAAATGATTGAAAAAATTTATTTTCAATGTCAACAACCTCAGAGGAAGTTTTCGATTCTGACAAATGTAGTATATAAAAGAAGGTTGAAGTTTTTTTTACTAATCTATCAAACATTATTCCCCCCGTGACATCTTACATTTTTTAATTTTTTTTTATTTTTCCAAAACCAGATATATTTTTTTTTCAGTGACTTTTGGTTTTTTTTTTTCTAAAAAGTTTTAAAAAATGATGAAGAATTTTTATGGCTTACAAAACAATACGTTTTAACAATGGTTCTCGTTTGTTTGTTTTGTTTTTGGCATATATATTATCGATTTATTTAATGCCGATGAAATTTTATTGCTGGTAATTTTTTTTTTTTTTTAAATATTTTGCATGGTATTTTTTTTTCCTTAAAAAAATTTTTTCTTTAAATTCTCCTTTTTCAAAAAATGTATATTTGTTATAATATATTTTTTTTGAAAGAATTATGGTAATATTTTTTTTTATTTTTTTAAATATATAATAAATATATTTTTTAAAAAATGTATTTTGAGTAATATATTTTTTCAAAAATTTATTTTTTGGTAATAATATATTTTTAGTAATAATTTTTTTTATAAAAAATTAATTATGAAAGTGATAAATTTTTTTTAAGATAAAGCATTTCTGGCATTAAAACCTATTTTTATTATTTCATAGTGTTTTAAAAAAATTTATATTGACTATTTACCTATAGTTGGGATCCTTGAGATATTACCAAATAACATTCAGGATGGACCTGGTAATGCATCAATTTGTTTAGAGGTTTTCCATGCTTTATTTGTTTTTCAGTTGGTCAGAGGCCTTTTTTAATTGGATTTTGTGAAATTTTTTTATATATCACCAAAATTAAATAACGTTCAACCAGATCATTATCTAGATGGGTGACTACTACAAAATTAAATTACTTATTATTGATTTAATTTTTCGAGTGTTCCAATTTTTGTTGGGTTTGTTTTTTTCAATTACTTAAATTAATTAAAAAAAAATTTCTATTTTAAACAATTATTCACGCCAAAAAATATTTGCTTACATTCTAAAAAATAAATCTTTTTTTTTAACTTTAATTTTGAATTTGATTAAATGTGAAAACAAATCAATCCATCAAAAAATGTCAAAATATTTTTGTTTTTCCAAAAAAAAAAATATTCAAGAAATAATTATTTTTTAGTAAAAAAATATCTCTTTAATTACATTCATTTGTTTTTGTAAAAAATTAGCCTCTGACATGGAATTTTCATAAATTTTAACAATTTCAATTTTATTTAAATGAATTGAAAACCATTTTTTCGGTAAACATTAAATAAAGATTTATTTTTTTTAAAAATTTTGTCTGTAATTGAGGCCTACCCTATCGATACTGTTCAAAATTCCAATAAATAAAATATTTTTTGCCGTTAATCTAAATATGAGCAAATTACACAAAATCTTGTTGAAACACGTGTTTTTATTTATTTATCTTTTTTCTTCTATTTATCCCTATTTAACCGCGAAAAATAAAGGAACATATCGACAATAATTCTATAAAAAAAACTAACCGATTTTAATCCATCCATTTTTTCCGGCTAAGTAATATAAATTTCACATTTAAACTTTTATTTTATTTTGCGTTTTATTTTTAAAAGCTAAAGTTTATAATTTTCTTTCAAAAAAAAATTTATTTTTTATAATGTTTTAATTGTCAAATTAGGCCAAATTTTATTCAAATGATGAAAACTTAAAAAGGATGATTTCTAAAATTATTTTTTTATAAAAAAAAACGCGATAATATATATACAGACTATATTATATAATTTATTTATATAAGTGGGGATGATTAAAATTTTGTTGTCCCAAATTTTTGTATTTAATGGTTTTTTAAATGATTGTATTTTTATGGTTATCATAAAAATCAATAAATGCGATCATATTGAAAAGTAAACGACAGTCAATTTTTTGGAGAATGAAGAAATTGAAAAATGTTATTTGTTTTAAATTGGGATGTTTGTAATTAGAATCATGTTGATGTCGAGAATGTTAATGGAACGACGATGGTTATATAATTTTAAATTAAAAAAATAAAATGCTTGAAATAATCATATTATATTAAAAATTAAATTTCTGACCCAAAATATAAAAAAAAAGTATATGTCTATTCTTTATTATTGCAAACATATTTTATTGTTTTTTAACGATTTTTTCTATGTAATTGCCAATCATAAAATAAACGAATCTAGAAAGGTAACTTAAGAATAAAAACCTCAGCCTGATCGGATGGGAATGTCTATCATTCCTTTTTGTTTACAAATGAATAAATATTAATTTTTTTAATGTCATTAGATTTTTTTTTAATGCTATGTTCCTTGATTATCATAATTTCCCATATATATATATTTTTTCTTTATTATATTTTTTTTAAATATTTTAACCCTAAGGCGATAATGCCACTAAGACGCAAGGAACTAATTTGTCAAAAAGCAAACATTTTTACTTTATTTTAATTTTTTTGAGCCCAATTTGAACAGGAAATTTGAAATATATCTAAAATGTTCAAATTTTATAAAAAAAAAAATGGTCGAATTTCTGTAAATTCTATTCTTTTTATGGTTTAACCCTTCAGGACTTTATTAAAATGGCTGAATCAACTTCTTATATTTTCAATTTATATATATGTCCCCTACTATTTTTTCATCCCATTTCAAAATTTATCAGGCATCTATTTAAAATAGTCAAAAAAGGTTTATATTTCTTTCTACTGTCCTGTTTTTTTTATGTTATGTGAAAAATTTTATAATTTTCCAAGCAAAAGTTTTTATCATAGGGGTTTACAATTTAAAAAAATGGTTATAAAAGATTCTGATTCGGAAATTGAGAAAATTTTACCTTTTTTTTAATTAAAACTGAGTTAATATTTTTCAAGGCTATGGTATTCTCTTTATCATTCCTGAAAGTAACCATATTTGGATTTTAATCTATTTGATCTCAGATGGCATTTTCCTTTTATTCATTACCAATAAAATGAGAATTCTTTTATTAAATATCAGTCCAGTAACTTTTTTTTGCATTTATCTTCTTTTATGAATATAAATAAAAAAAAAAAAAGTAAGGCTTCTGAAATTTAGAATTGAGGTCCTTCTTGAGGAAAATTTAAATATATCTATATATCATTTATTTGTTATAAATCCATACATTTTATTTTTTCATAACGCCTTTTAGGGTCCCAAATAAAAACTTAAAAATAAAATATTTTTAAAATTAAAAATTTATTTCAAATATGGATATCCACTAAAAATAAATTTAAAATAATTCAAATATGACATTTTAACATATATATATATATTTATATATATATATATATATATATATATATATATAATTATATAAAAAAATTACGTCTATTTTTTTTAAGAATTTTCAAGAATTTAATTTATAAATTTTTTAGATTTGTAATCTAAACTTAAACAAAATATTTTATATATATAAATATAATATATTTTTTAAAAAAATGTTTTAAAAATAAACATTTTATTTCAATAAATTTTCCTTTTGATATAAGGTAACAACATTTATAAATATTTAAAATTTTTCAAAAAATCGGAATAAAATAAATTTTATAAGATTATAATGTTTTAATGTTTTTAATTTTTTTTTATTTTAAAATAAACAATAAAATTTTTATGGAATTTGTTATTTTAATTTAAATTTTTTTTAAATTTTATTTTTAAAAAAATGAAAAAAATTTCTTTTAGATTCAAAATTTTAACGTTCAATTTTTGTTTTTAAAAGATTGTAATTTTATTTATATAGTTTCAAAATGTGATTTTTTTTAAATGATATATTTTTTAAATTTTTTTCTGTTGATTTATATTTTATATATTTTATATATATATATATATATATATATATATATATATATTTTTTTTTTTTTTTAAGCATTACGCCCCGAGCAAGGCGTGAAGCCACTAGGATGCAGGGGTTGCAGAAGATTTCGAGCAAGAGCAGATAGGAGTGATAGAAGAAAGGATGAGGAGAAGGATAGTGGATAGATCAAGGTAACTGGAGATGGCGATTGACATTACATTTGAATAGTTGGAGATTATAGCTCTCAGGGAAACAGTAATTGGGAAGGGTGTTCCACAGGCGAGAGGTGCGAAGTATGAAGCTATTGGAGTAGAAGAGACGGCTACATTTAAAAGTTTCTACAGTGTAAGGGTGGGAGCGGGATGCCAACCTCGTAGGGCGCTTGAATTCATGGAGTCTGGGAACCAGTGAAAGCAGCTCATCGGAAAATTACCATGAAAGTATTTGTAGAAAAGACAGAGAGAGGCGACGGCGCGTCTGTGAGAAAGTGACTGTAGACAAGACGCCAGATCAGAACCAATTATATTACATATCCGTCTCTGGATCTTGTCAAGAATCCGAGGTAAACAGAAGGTGCCCCAGACCATATATGGCAGCAATACTCCATGCAAAGGCGAATGGTTGATTTGTATATTTGAAGTATCGATTCCGGGGGAAAAAAATTTCCTGTCGCGGCACAGGGGGCCAACTTTCCTCGCGGTGGAAGAAGCAATTGACTAAATGTATTTGTTCCATCTAGGGTCAGCAGTCAACGTGATACCGAGCAGACACTGGGAGTTGCTCTCAAGAAGTTGACTATCAGACATTCTAATGGGGGGGCAGCGAAGGATCTCTATGATGATTAATAGAGAGTAGTTTAGTTTTTGAGGCGTTAAAGTTGACCAGCCAATTCTTGCCCCATTTAACAACAAATTGGAGGTCCATTTTCAAACGCACAAGCCAGGTTAGTTTTGTTGCCGACACTAGATTTGTTTTTTGAGGCAGGAGTAAATTGTTGGTTTTCCCGCGTAAATGTTTCCATATTTTTTGATTTTATATATATTGATAAAAATATATATATATTTATTTATATATATATATATATATATATTCGTGGGAATATATATGGATATATATATATATATAAATTTATTTATTTATGATGGTTTGACACTGTGTGATTTTTTTCATTAAAAATAAAAATTTTTTTATCTATATTGATCCGTCATATTTTATTACTTTTTGGAACCTTGTTTTTAGTGGATTGAAATATTTATTTTAACGTTTTTTTTTTTTGGTAATTTTTAAATTATTTCTTAAAAACAAACAGTTAAAATTATACATACATATACCATATTGCATACATACAGCAGATAATATATATATATATAATATTAAATATATATTATCTATCTAAAGAATTTGCTATCTATCTTCATATATATATATATATATATATATATATATATTTATATGACGACTGACAAGTTATGCTTTTAAACTTTTTTTAATTCATTTTTCTTGTGTTATTTACTCATGTTCAAATAAATTGTGATTTTGAAATTACCACCGTTTTTGACAATGGTAGACAAAAAAAACACAATGCCCAGCCAACTGGTTGAATATTGTCAGAGAAAAAAACTTAATCCCCAATTTTCGAACGGTGACAGGAACTTTTAACTCTTTTTTTTATCTAACGAAACATTAGATACCAATTATTTCTGTCTTTTCATTTCTGGATGTCATTTAGAAGGGTAAAATTTTATGAAAAAAATATGGATCAAGGTTTTTTTACATTTTTATTTTTTTTATTTTTTTAAATTATATATTTGAAAATTTAGGTTAAATAGTCTCATTGGATTGTTTTTTTTTTAAAATAATTTTTGTTTGAATATAAAAATAAAATATTTATTTCAATAACCCTATGACAATTCCACAATGCAGAAATAAATTTGTTTGGAAATAAAATATTCTCATTTAGACAGTATTATTTACATCCAATAAACATTTATTTAAAATAAAAAAAAATTAAAAATAAACTTTGTAAAATGGCTTGTAAAATTAAATATAAAAAATATATATAATTATTTTTT
Organism: Acanthosepion pharaonis; assembly: GCA_903632075.3. Classification (NCBI taxonomy): domain Eukaryota; kingdom Metazoa; phylum Mollusca; class Cephalopoda; order Sepiida; family Sepiidae; genus Acanthosepion; species Acanthosepion pharaonis. The sequence goes on along the minus strand of CAHIKZ030002298.1, from coordinate 253,858 downwards.
TTAAATTTTTTTAAAATTAAATAATTATATAATTTAATTTTTAATTTAAAAAGTTTCACGCTCAGAAGCTTCTAAAAATTTTCAATAGCATAGTGCAGTCAATTTTGTTTTTCATTTAAATATTTTCAAGATTTTTTAACACTATTCATTTATATTATGATAAAACACTAATATAATATGTTTTTATATTCAATTATTTTAAAAAAAATTTTAAATATTTAATAAAAATTCTAATTTATAATAGTTTTTAACATATAAATGATTTGAAATCTTTTTATGGGATATAATATCTTAATATATTTTTTAATTGATTAATATATTTAAAATACTTTTTCATTCTTTTTTTTAATAAAATTTTTTTTTGATCCTATTTTTGATTATATCAAAATTAATAAATTTCCAAATATGAAAAAAAAATAAAAAATTAAATAAAAGAATATTTTAATTTTTCGTATTTTATAAATATATATATATATATATATATATATATATATATATATATATATATATATATATATATTGTGTTGGGAAATTTTTTGTTTTTTTTCAATTTTTTAATTAAATTCTCATACTGTTTGTTTTTAATTCTGAGTTATTTTTAATTAAAAAAAATTTCAATTCTTTAAAAAAAATGTTTTTTGAAGATAATTTTAAATATGTTTAAATTTAAAAAATTTATTTATTTTATTTTTAAAATGTGTTTGATGTTTTTTTATTTATTTTGATTAAAACAAATATAAATTTTTTTTTTAAATTTTAAATATTTTTTAATATATAATACTTAAGTATGAAAAAATTCTTATTCATTTTAAATTCATTTTTTATTTAAATTAAAACCATATATATATTTTCGATAAAGTATATGAAAAAATAATTAAATCTTCCCTTTTTGAAAATTAATACAACTGTCGTTATGAATAATTGAAAAAAAAATATCCCTTGAAAGAAAATTTTTGTTAAAATTCTTATTTCTAAAGGGATTTCTGAAAAATTCCTATTGAAAATATTGAAAATATAAAATTTTGTAATTTATTCAAAAAATAAAATAATTTTCCTAAAAAGATTTATTTTTTTTTTTTATACAATTTTCTTCAATTTAAAATATATAATCAATTCAATTATGTTTAAATATAAAAATTTAAATGTTTTTTTAATAAAAAAATATATTTATTTAAAAATTTAAAAATATAAATTTATGCCGGATGAAAATAATAAATATGTCGATATATTTAAAATCTAAATTTTATTTCAAAATTTTCAATAAAATTCGTAAAAAATTTACCTCCTTCATTTGTAAAAGTTCATTTTGAATATTGTATAATCTTGATTTCTAAAAATTAATTTTTTCAAAATTATAATTTTGCTTTTATTGATTCTAAATTTTATTTAAAACAAAAGAAATATTCATAAAATATATATAAATCGTTTATTTTTTTTTTTTTTTAGAAAACCCGATCTGTAATAATCATAAAAATTTTTATTTTATATATTGTTTTGAAATATTTTTTTTTTGAAAAAGCCTTTTAAATTAATGAAACTTTAAAAAAATTTCATTTAAAAATTATTTATTTTCAAATTTCTTTTGTTCAATGAATAAAAAAAATATTGTTTGAAATTTAAATTACAATTTAAAAAAAAAAAAATTTAGAAACGAATATATAAAATGTGTGTGTGTGTAAATATATATATAGTCTTTATATTGGTAAATATTTATAATTTTTTTTTTTTCTATATTTTAAAGTTACTGTTTAAAAATATGGTTGGAGACATATCACTTCTTCAGGTTAAAACAAACGAAATTTGATTTCTAAAATATGTTAAAGTTTAAATATTTTAAAATATTCAAAAAATTTGTCCAAATTGATTTAAATTTTGAATTTTTAATATGAATGCTTTTTTGCGTAAATTTTTCATTTAATTTTTTTTCTTGTTTTTTTTTTAAATATAATTTTAATTTGTTTAATTTTATAAAAAAAAACAATTTTTTATTAATATTAATTTAAAGAGGAAAATTTTTTTTTGAAAATTTAAAAAAAAAAAAATTATGCTAATCCTGAGTAATTTTTCTCTCCAGATCATTTAATACCTTATGAAAAAAATTTCCAATTTTGGATTTTTTGTAACATTAAAATTTAAATAGAATGACAAACGATGATGTCTTTGTTAATTAATTTTTGATCTTTTTTTATTCTTTTTTTTAATTTTTTTTTTTTTTAAAATTATTTTTGAAAATTCCATAGGAAAAAAAATAATTAAAAATATGAATTTAAAATTTTTAAATTTTTTTTTATTTATTTTTTATAGATAAAAATTTTGAAAATGAATTTCGATATTGATCAAAAAAACTTTTTAATATATAAATATCTTGAGATTTGGTTTAACTTCTAAAATTGTTTTAAATATTTGGATTTATTTTTTTTTTTTTTAATGTTTCTATTCTGTAGAAAATGCCATGACATTTGATAAAATAGATAAAAAAAAAAGAATAAAAAACTAAAAATTTTAAAAAAGATTCATTTAATATATATAATTCATAAAATATCTCACACAATGATAAAGATCCAAATCCAAAAAATTTAATAGATTTTAATAGAAGCATATTTTTTAACCCTTAAGTCATTCCTTGATAAATATATAAATATATAGATTTTATTATCAACTTTTAAGAATTTTCACTTTGTTTAAAAATATTATACATGGCCCGAAATTTTAAGTCCGTGGCAAAATTTCCTTTTAATAAATATGAAAAATAATCATGTCTATAAAAAAGAAAATAAAATTAATTCATTATTTAATTTAAATTTTGCATTTTGCCGTGCAAAATGAAAATCTACATTAATTTTTGATTGCTTATCTTCAAATTACTTAATTTCTTTTCATATGTCAGTCTAATTATTATATCTATATTAATATATAACTAAACATTAAAACAAAAATCTTATTTAAAAAAAAACTGGAAAAAAAAAATGGAAAAATTTCAATGAAAAACAATTTTCAACAACAAATATTTTTTAAAATTATAACCCAATTCTTTCAATCAGAATCAAATTGAAAATAAGCATAATGAAATTTGTTGGAAATTAAAATTTTTGTGATTTTTAAAATTACCTTATAAATAACATGCAACTATCGATAATTTTGCATGCTGTCATTAAGTGAATATTTCACCTCAAAATCATGACTTTTTTTGTTTATGTCTTTCATTATAAATCTTCCCAACATTTCGTGGCAGCATCTTTATTCCATTAAATAAAAATAAAAAATCAGTATTAGAAAAGATTTATTCTAATGAAATTTTTAAAGAAATCTGAAAAATCGATTATTTTCACTTTCAAAAAAAAGGGAAATCTTATATTTTATAAAAGATTTATTTTTATCCATGTGATAAATAAATTTTTTATGAACAAATCTAATGTTTTTGCAAATTGTATCTAAATTTCACACATTCAAGAACAATTTTGTAATGTTAACATTATGCCTTAAAATAAACAATTTTCCCAAAAATTTAATTATATTCCTACCCACACATATAAATTTCATCAAATTAATTATTCACGATATTCATTTAAATTGAATCTGTAATTTTATAATAGTCCAAATATATAAACAATTTAAAATTTGAAATTTTTTAAAAAATGAAAAATTTAAATTGTCTGTATAACAGTTTTTTGTTAACTATTGAATTCTCTTATAATTTTTTTCCAATTTTTTCATTGCTGAAATTCTTTTTTAAATGCATTACAGATAATTTCAATAAAAACAAAAGAAATATTATTTTTTCATTTTTTCTAAAATTTAAATTTAATGCATTTCCCTTTCAATTATCAAACCCATTTTAAAAACATCAAAATAAAAAAATAGAAATTTCATTTTAAAAAACTAACCAAATTTATATTTATACATCCTTTTTATCTATCAAATACTATTAAATTTCACTGATTCTTGCTTTACATTTTCATCTTTAATGGGGAAAAATTTAAAAAACTGATGTCGTTAATTTATCTTATATTTAATTCTATATTTTGTATTTTTACTTTTTATACATAACATAAAAAATTTAACAAATCATCTAAAAAAAATCCTACAAATTAATTGCTAAAAACATGATTTGTGGTGAAAAATTGTTTAAAATAATATTTTTTGATGTTATTTTTTTAAATGAATTTATGCGGTCATTGTATCCATTTTCAATTTTTTATAAATCTTTTTATAAGACATTATTATGTTTAAAAATTAATAATGTTTATATAATGGAGATAATTCTTAACAAATATTGCAATACAACAATTATTTTTATTATAATTTCAATAACGACAATCTTTTATTATTTATAATTTTCGAAGTTAATTTTATATTTACATTTTAGTTTTATCTGAAAGTTTTATGGAAATTATTTTTCTAATGGATCAATTAAATGATTAAATTTTTATATTTTTTAAAAAAAAAAAATATTTATCTCTTGAAATGTATTTTAATTTTATATATATATATATATATATATATATATATATATATATATATATATATATATATATATATTGAACAATAAAAAAATATTAAAAAATTAAAATCTTCAGACACACTGGGTTTGTAGATTAATATTCTTTCGTTTTTTTTTTTATTATTTCATTTAGATTCCTCGACTAGTTTCGGCCAAAATGGCCATCATCAGGAGAAGAAATATTTCTGCTTGCTGGTAGCAGTAAACTACAGAAATGAATGTCTTGATGGAGAAAATGAACTTTTGTCTGTAGTTTTCATTTGTTTTTTTTTTTTTTTTTTTTTTTAACATGAATCTTTTAACATTCCTTGTGTTGGTCAAACAGTCTCTTTTAAGTTGTTATTTGAGATAAGAGCTGGATGGATCTATGCTTCTCTGAATTCCCGTGGTCAGTTTGACAGTTTTATTGGTCCTGGAGAGGGGATGTGTCTCTGTTTAGTGTTTGTGTGTGTGTTATTTGGTTTCTTAGGGTGTCAGTGAGTATGATATGTGTAAGCGTGTGTATTGCTGTGGGTGTGTGTTATCATTTGGCTCATTAGGGAGTGAGTGAGTATGATGTGTGTAAGTGTGTATATTCGTGTGGGTGTGTGTATAAGTGTGAGGCCTCAACACCTCCGTAAGCATGTCTGTCTTGTGTGGGTGAGAAATGTGGGTAGGTTTTGATTTGTTGTTTATATATTAATACTATCTATATTGTTAAATTTATGGTTTAGCCCGGCTGGATATTTTGTTTTTAGACGTTGTATCCACTTATTTTCATGGAACTCTAAAATCTTTCTAATGTTATCTGCTCTGAACTTTTCTATTCTCTCAATTATAGTGAATTTGGCATGGGTTTTGAAATCGTGTTTTTCCAGGCGGAAAATGTTGTTCTACAGGTAATAATTTTTCATGGGGAGTCGACTTAATTCGATTGCGATAATTATTAATTCTGTAGTGAAAGGGCCATTCAGATTTTCCCACATATTGTTTCTGGCATAGTGTGCATTCTAGAAGGTAAATTATGTTATGGCTTCTACAGTTAGAGTCGTGGTAGATTTTTTGAAAGTAGATTTAGTGATTGAGCTAGTGAATGAATTCGTGTTTTTAATATGGTTTATAACATAAACTTCTTTTTTTTGTTACATGGTTGGGAAAATCCTGTTGTTTTTGTTCTCAGTTTTTACGGATTACCTTGTCCCCTGAAATGTGGTTACTACCTATGATTTCTTTTAGGTTCTTAGGTCTACGATATGCTAGAAGGCCGGGTTCCTTAAACAAAAAATTTGGTTATATATATATCTTTTCTGTCACTTTGATTTTTTTGGGATATTCTCTATATATATATATATATATATATATATATATATATGTTATATTTTTAATCTTTATATGTGTGTATTTTTTCTTATTTATATTGTGAAATAAATTTTATTTATTTACGAAGTGATATATTAATGTTTTATATTTATCGTTCTGAATTGATGCCCAGACACTTTAATGTGTGTTTATTTAATTCTTCATTGTTGGAAATTAAGAATTCTGAGTACAACGGCATTAGAATGAAAAGGTACAATTGATAAACAAACAGATTTTTTTAGATAACAATGGATAAGTTTTAGTTTATTGTTTTTGTAATATTTTCATATTGCCATCCTATTTATGTAAATTTGGGTGTTAAAAATTTACAATGTATCACTTGTTTATCAGACACCCTTTTTTGAGACTCATTAAACAGACGAAACGAATTCGATTTGTCATCTGTACTGATATATATACATAGAATATATCATCGATATGGCCTTTGCTTTGATAAAAGTCTTGATATCATGATTGCAGAGATAAATGGGTAATTATTTAAATATTCCCAGAAATATTGTATTCTATATATATGGATATATACAATGGACAAAATAAACTGATAAAAGTCAAATTTACGATTCTCTATTAAACGTATATATACATATAAATAATATATAAAAATTTATATTTAATTATTATATTTCATAGTTAAAAATAGATTCCTCAGGCAAAAATATATCCTGTGAACATCATTCATTAACATGTCGTTAGCATTCAATCAGTTGACCATGCACTTCCTATATCATAATTAATTCATTAAATTTTCGTCCGATCTTAATTTGATTGTTTTGAAGAAATTTTTGTATATATATATATTAAAAATGTGATGATTAAATTTGAATATTTCCTTCATATTTCCTTCACTATTATCATTTGTTGTGTGTTAAAAATTCATAAATATAAAAGAAATTAAGATGATTCTACCTTTTGATATCTAAAATATATACAATCTTTTTTGTATAAAATATATATTTCTATATATATCCTCATATTTTCGATTTTTAAACCCTTTTTCTAATGGATTTTTAACCCTTTGGCAGGCGCTCTGTTTATTTATTAATGGAAAATAATTAATTATATCTCTACAGATAAATTTCGACAAAGAAAGACATTTTTTTAACGCCAATAAAATTTATTTTAAATAAATCAAATTAGAGAAATTGGAAATTTTTATAAACTTTTCCCTTGGTTTAATGATAAGTCATTGATAAATAAAAAAAAAACAACTAGCCGATCAAAATGCTTAATATTCTTTTTTTTTTTTTTTTTTAGTCGTATAAATATACATTGACTAATAATTGATTTCGTATCCAAATGTAAACAAAGTGAATTTCTAAAATGTTAATCCATTTTGTAATTGTTTATCCGTTATTTCCCAAAGATTAATATTTGAAAATTTAAAAATTAAAATTTGCAATCTATGGCAATGAATTTGTTAAAAATTTTAAAATCAAATAAATATTTATCAGCAAAAAAAACTTGTGATTATTTAAATTTGTTTTTCATTCTTCTAATTATTAAGATGTCAAATCATTATGATCTAACATTTTATAAAACATTATAATATATTTGATCTTCCTGTTCTTTCTTAAGATTCGGGCATATTTTCAGTTTTTTTTTGCTATTTTTAAATGCCCATTTTTCAAATTAATCTTTTCCCTATGTGTTTTTAAATTTCCAAAATCTTTCCTCATTTTCATAAAAAAAAATAACTTTGGTTTTCAGTCTTATTTTCTATATATATATATTTATATATATATATATATATATATATATATATATAAACATATTTATTTTTGAAAATTTTATTTCCTTTTGCTGCATTTTTAGTTCTTATAATTTTACAAAACAGGAAAAAAACTTCAATATAATTTTTGAATTAAATTGAATTCACTACCATTGTTCTTTTCCAATAGATCAAGCTTTAGGTAAATTTTGTGAACAACTTTTCAGAAAAATATTTTAATCATTTAAAATATTGGATTTTGAATGAAAGGAAAAAAAAAATGAAATAATATTTTATGGGGAATATCAAGTTGAAATTACCATATTTATTTTTTCTGATGAAATCTTTAAAGTAAAAAATTAATTAACATAACATAAATAAAAAAAAAGATTAAAATATATTATATATATTTATATATATATATATATATATATATATATTTTTGAAATGGATATAAAATTTTTGACAAAATTTAATATATGTAAATTCATATAAATTTACATTATTTAATAAAAAAAAAATCATATCTTTTTTAAATTTCAACATTTTTAGAAAATGCGTTGTTCTTTTACAATCATTCAACCTTTATACACATATATGTCATATCCGTTATTAAAAATTTTGTTATGTTTATTTTATATATGATATGAGTTGATTATTATTTAAAAATATTTATATATATGTATGCATTTGTTCGATGTTTGCGTTAAAACATGAATGACAAAAACTTCAAAATGTAATGTCCACCATTTCCATTTTGTAACACCAATACACGCAATCTACATAAACCCAAAATTTTTTAAAAAATTTATCAGTTTGTCTGACGATCGCTAAAGCGTGAAAACCAGGGTCAAAAACTCACATCTATCCAACCAAATATCTTAAATATATTCTTCATGATATTGAGCGCTTTCAATATTATATATATATATATATATATATATATAATATATATATATGTATATATATATATTTATAATTATATATATATACATCTTTTCACACACACACAATTTACACATTATATATATTTATATATATATATATATATATATATATATATATATATAAATATATTGATTTTAAAATTATTTTTTTGTTTTTTTTAATGCATATAATTTCAAAAAAAAATTTAAAACAATAAAAAAATTTATTTATATTTCATACTAAAATTATAATATTAATATATAAATTAAGGATTTATATGTTTGAAAATTTTGTAAAAATATCTATTATTTCATTGAAATATTTTTTATATTTTTTCTATTTCTTTATTTATTTATATATATATATATATATATATATATAAAAAATTTAGTAAAATGATATATATGTATTTAATTACATATATATATATATATATATATATAACACAAAACAAATATATGTTAAATATATTTTAATTTTTAAAATATATATATATATATATATATAATATATATATATATATAAAAATGGGGAAAACAAATAAATTAAAATGATATTTGAAAAATTTATTTAAAATATATAAAAGGCGCCGATTTTTTCAAATATTTTTTTATTTTTTATTTATTTAAAAAAATGTTAATGATAATACGGACATACTTTTTATCTTTACAAACTTTGCAAATAAATTTCAAAATTTTTGTTTTGAAATTTCAATTACATGGGGTTGTTTTACATTTTCTGAACTATTTTTCCCATTTTATTCAAAATATTGAAATATATATTTAAAAATTTCAGGTAATTAATTTGGTTCAACTGTGGATATTTTTCTATTTTGCGTTTTTTTGTGAATTATAACAAAAAATATTCAATTGATTCAAAATCATCATAAAATTAAATTTTTAAATAAAAATTTTCATGTTTCTTGCATTTTAGATTTTTAACTTTATTAAAATTTTTGACCAGGATTGTGAAATGATATATTTGAAATTTTCTAATCTTTTGTTAATGGATATATAATCCAAACATTTTGATAGAATATATAAATATAAATATATGAATAAAAATATGATTTGGACATTTCCATTTAAACATCAAATTTGGGGAACATCTATATAGCATAAATAATTATATATTTATTTATATGCAATATGGAAAATTTAATATATTATATATATATATATATATATATATATTCATATAACGGAAGATAAGGTTTTTGGAATATTTATTTATTAAAAATATTTTTTTTAGTTTTTATTTTAAAAGAAATTTAATTTTTTTTAAGATTTTTTTATTTAAAAATTTCCATTTAAATTAAGATGCTATTTTATTTATTTCAAATTTTCATAACAAATATTCCATTAATAAACTTTATTTAATATTTTTTTAAATGAAATTTAATTTTTTATTAATGTTTTTAAATTTATTTTTTAATTTAACAATAAAATTTTTTTCCCTTTATTCATATATATTATATTATTAATAAAATTTTATTTTTATATAAAATTTAATTTTAAAATTAAAATGTAATTTCAATTTTTGAAACATAAATTATAAAAATGTATATTTTTATAATTAAAATATTATTTTAAAAATTGCTATAATACAAACAAAAACATATACATATTGTATATCAAAAATGTCCATTAGAATCATGGATTTTTTTCTTTTTTTTTTCAGTTATTCTATAAAAATTTATGTAATTTATCAAAACTATATTGTGAATCATGGAAATATAAAATTATGGATATATATTCATAAGTATTCCTAATAATTATGCCCTTTTATATATATAAATATATATATATATATATATATATATATATATTTATATTTTAAATATATTAATTCAAATATTCCATAAAATTTCCATAAACATGAATTTTTCTGAATATAATGATCAAAATATATATTTTTTTTCAAATTCTTCTTTTTTGAACCGTATTTGTGTGAAATTGGATTCAAAAATTCAATTACTGTATTTTGATTTTAAAGATATATATATTTATTTATATATATATATCATGAAAAATTATTAAAATTAATTTTAATACAGTATTTAAATACATTTTGCAAAATATTAAAAATTCAATGTACCAAGATTTTTTCACGATATATATATATATATATATATATGTAATATATATATATATGTGATAGAAATGAATCATTTTCAGATTGCGTGTAAAAATAAATATTTATGAATTTTATTTATTTAAATATTATGATTATATTTACCTTTTTTAATTTTCGAAAATATTTATCCAGGAACTTTTTTTATATATTTGCCGTTTTTTACTTAATTGACAAAATAAGAATCCTTCTCCATTCCCCCAATTCAATTTAAGAATAAATTGAAATAGCCCAACTATTTTATTTTATTTTAAATTTAACAATTCTATTTAGTAATTTTTTTTAATTTGATGAATTGATTTTTAGAACTAACCCTTTCAGTATATTTTCTCCAATCCCTCTGTCCTTTTAATAAAAATTTAAAGTTTTTTTTTTTCCAAATTGTAAATTATATGATAAATACCTGCGTAATAAAAAATAAATTAATAGATTTGAATTTTTTATATTATTTATAATGGTACGTCAGTTTCAACTTAGAACCTTTATAATAACCTCTTGGACGATTTTGTTCAATGTTCCATGTTTTAAGACCAAAAATTTCGCCCGGATAATTAAAAATTTTCTTTATAATAAATATTTAAATGATTATAGCTAGTCTATTTATTTATAGAATGTTTTTTCCCTTTCACAATTTTTTTTGTAATTTTTAGCTGATTATATTCAGTCAAGTGAACCTTTTTATTATAATTTTTTTTTTTGCCCCTCTGTCTTTTTTAATTAAAATTTTTTTAACGCAATCTGCTCAAATTTTTTACTTAATTATTTTTAATCTATATTAAAAAAATTAGAAATCCCTCCAAGGAATAAAATGTTTAATATTTCTTTAACTTACATCAAAATGCAAATAAATATCTGTCTCTATATTATCCATCTTCTTTTTAATTCTTTTTTTTTAACTAATTTTAAAATTAATTTTTTTTTTTTTTGATTGGATGTCATTAATTATTTTTCATTTTTAATATTCTTTTATTCGAGGTTTTTTTTATTTTCATACTGGCAAAACGTTTTCATACTTATATTTTTTTTACAATATAATTCAAAGAAATGCAGATTTTTTAAAAATTCATCTGATTTATATATTGTCTTCCATTTTGTTTACTAAATTGAAGAACTATATACTGACATTTAAATTCCATTATATGAATCTATAATGACAATCAATTTTTTTGATGAATATATGATTAAACGGATGGCTTTATTCAATTTAAAATTTCTTCATTGCGAAGAAGAATGCCATTGAAAAGAACACAGAGAACAATCCCTTAAAAAAGTTTTTGGAAATCATTCGAAAGTACAATTAAAATAATATTTTTTAAAATTAATTTTCTCATTTTGTTTTCCATTTATCAATCTAAAAAAATTCATTATTCTTGTATTGCAAAATTTAATTTGTAAATAATTGTAAAATTTTATTATAAAATCGTGTTTGAAAAAAGTCTTTTTTTTCTAATCATATATATATATATATATATATATATATATATATATATATATATATATATATATATTAATATATATATATATATATAAATTAATGAAGATGTGAAAATAAACCATATAAAAAAAAATAAAAAATATTTTATATTAATATCAAATTTGTTTATTTAAATTTTAATATTAAATTAACATATTACTATTTGTTTTTAAAGCATTTTAAAAAAATTTATAATTTTTCCACATTTTGTAATTTTCCCCTCCTAATTTGCAAACTTATGACATCAGATGAAATTTCATCCATGGAAAAATGATTCCTCTTAACTTATTTGAATTTTACATTTGTTAAAATGATTTTTTTTTTAATGTTTTTCCAGCATTTACAAATATATATATTCTCCATATTAAAATAAGGAAAAAAAATGAAATTGATAAACAATCGTCTTCGATTTGAAGTTTTAAAATTAATGTGTACTGATGTAAGGTATGTATATATATTGAATATGTGTGTAAGCAAATATATGGATATAGATCCGACAGTATGAAGAAAAAATATACGAAAAAAAAAAACAAAAAATCCTAATATGCAATTATGCTGTTTTAATGTTAATATAATGTCAACGTCGGACGTTTCGGTCTAATAACCATCTTCAGGATATATTCATAAAACATAATTTATATTTTAATGAATATGAAAAAACGATTTACATAAGAAAGTTTCTCCAATTCACTCTCGTGTGGTCATATGTGACGTCATGAGATGCGGTGCGATTTTCACTTCTAGCGTCTTATATACGCGTGTTTATTATCGTTGCTTAGAAATCAATCTATGTAAACATTGACAGACTATCATCACTGTCGTGTCCGTATATTGTTTAATATGTTTTGTAATTGACATCTTTGATAATGGCTTAAGTAAGCCGAAAGCTTAGATTATATTAAAAAAAATATGGATCAATATTGTGAATTTCTTTCTTCGTTCAACGATAATGTTATTAAACTTATCAGATGTTACGAAAAAATTTACATAAAATAAATAGACAACACTTGTCTATATTATTTTGATGAAACGTGTACATAATATATATATATATATATATATATATATATATATATATATATATATATTTTTTAAAGACGAATTAATAAGTTACTGCGATTAAGCTTTTTATTTAATTTTTCTTGTGTTCGAACAAGTCTTTTCTTTTCCGGAGTGTGTATGAGATTATCATACTTGTATTTTTAACTAGTATGTTTCGAATGGAATCCGGTAGGCTTTTGTGTGTGTTTAATTGTGTTTTGATGGAGCAGTGGTCGGATAGGTGTAACATAAGGCGTCTGGATAGGCATACAGTAGTGCGACTGATGTAATTATTGATGAGTTCGGTTTGATCAAACAAGTAATCTCTCTTTAATTAAATAATTTTTAAATGTAAGTATAAAAGTAAAGATCTGCTTAAATAAATTTAACCAACTTAATATTTTATTTCTTAATTTTTAAATTTTAAAAAATTTTTTTTCAAAAGTTTTTAAATTTTTAAAATTGATTTTTTTTTAATTTTTAAATTTAAAAGAATTACTTTTTTTAATATAATTTGAATTTTTATTCATCTTTTATTTTTATTTTAAATTTTATTTTTATTTTGTTCATATTTTTAAATTTTATTTTTTTTTTAATTTTAATTATTAAATTCGTAAATCTAAATTTCAATTAATTTAAAAAATTTTAATTGTTATTTTTAATGTTAATTACGTTATATTTTTTTAATATATTACTATTAAATATATATATTCTTGTTTTAATAAGGACAAGTCATCTTCCTTTAATTAAACTAATTAAAAAAAAAAAAATTTAATATTCCACTATATATATATATATATATATATATATATATATATATATAATAATTTTTTAAAAGAATTTTTTCATATATAAATCCCGAAATTTTAATTGCTAATATATTATTTTAAATCCCACAAATAAACCAGGTATAATGTAATTCAAAATTGTTTAACCATCAGTTCATAATTTAAGCACCTGAAAAATTGCGTCGTACATGAAATGCAGAGTCGTGCTAGCTTGGAAAGATAACATGTCTATTTATTTTATACTATATGCTATAATAGATCTATTATATTATATGAATATATATTTGTTTTGTATAATATACCAATATATATATATATATATATATATATATATATATATATATATATATATATATATTTACATATAAAAAATAATCACATAGAATCAATCAGATGTATTAATGCGATTATTGGCGACATCCATCGCTAGAAAACATAATATATGCATTAAAATACTGTTCATCCATAGTGCGAGTTTTGATCCTTGTTGAAAAACTTGTTGTCTGTAGTTTTTCAGTTTATTTGATGTTAAAATGCTAGTACTTACGAATAGTCTTCTATTCATCATCAGGCATGTGTTTTTTTTATAAAATCAAAAACTTGAGACGATATACCTGTATGTCGACCGAAAGATGTTTTTTGAATATCTGCTATTTTGACGGTTGTGTAAGATCTCGAACGTGCAAAGACGCAACGCTAAGTTTTTCAAAATTTTTAAGTGAGAATTTTATTTAAATCAAAAGAACTGATGAATAAAGGACTATTCGTGTGACTAGCATTTAACATCAAATAAACTGAAAACTACAGACATCAAGTTTATCAACGAGGTCAAATTCGCACTATGGATGAAGAGTATTTTAATGCATATATTATGTTTTCTAGCGATGGATGTCGCCAATAATCGCATTAATAAACATTGATTCTATGTGTGATTATTTCTTTGTATGTAAATTATATGCTGCCTAATATATGTTTATATATATATATATATATATATATATAAATATAAATATATATACTGAGAAATATTTGGGAGGTGTCATTAGTAAAGGATATAATGAATACGTGCAGATGTACTAAAATGCACACGTTTCGGTAGGAATTTTGCGCATCTGGGCAGCATTTGAGTCTCTCATTTCTGAATGGAAGGAAATGAAGACAAACTGCATTAGTTTGCCTCTATTTATAAACTTCATCTCATTACAGCACATGCATTTTCGACCGTGACATTATTCCCCACTGAGATCTTTCATCTCCAAACGGGTGTCCCTAGCTTGCATGTGTATAGCTTCTCTTCTCCGGAAAAAGCGGCCAGAGAAATCTGATTGGAGTGTTCGGTGTCTACTTTCACTTTCACTTTCACTTTTCTTTAGCGTTTATGCATCCCAGCACCACGGGAACACATGGTCGATACCCAATCAAGGAAAGAACAAACTGACTGAGCTGGCGAGAGAGATAGGCTGGTGATTTGACCCGTTCGTCAGTGTCGTTGAGTTCCATGGTTTTACGAAGAATAAACAACCTAATATTTACTCAGCACTATCCGGCGTGATTACAATTACTAACGCCCCGGGCATTTCAGCCGAAAATAAATGGATAGATAAATAATGTGAGGAAAAGAAATAAGAAAATATAGATGATCACATGATATATACATATATAGAGACAAGATGCTATATAGATGTCTGTTGTGCATATATATATATATATATAGAGAGAGAGAGAGAGAAAGAGAGAAAGAGAGAGAAAGAGAGACAGACAGACAGACAGACAGATAAACCAAATGAGAAAAAAGATTTAGAAAGCAAAAATGATAAGGAAAGCATCATTTCATCTTTCTGTTTATCTATCTATCTATCTATCTATCTATCTACGGTTGTCCATTACTATCTATCTCAGTCTGTCCATAATTTTCTATATTTTCTCAGTTTCCTCATGTTTTGTCTCCCTGTTCTTCTCTCTTTCTCTCTCTCTCTCTCTATCTCTCTCTCTAATCTCATATCTATCTTGTTGTCCATTTGTCCATTTTTTTTTTCAGACTGTCTATAATTATCTACCAGCCAGTGTTTGTTCATATCTATCTATCTTATCTATCTATCTATCTATCTATCTATCTATCTATCTATCTATCTGTGTGTGTGTCTGTCAACTAAAACATGAATTAAAGTTTCTCGTATCAATAAAATTATGAATTAAATGATCATTTATCAACAAATACAATTAAAAGTTAATATCGATTTTTATTTGTTGCTGTTTGAACAGTTTGATTACAAAGACTGCTTTCCTGAAAAGCGTTATATTCTAGAAATATCCTGGTTGAATTATTTTATATTTATTTTTGTTCGATTGTAAAAAGACTATAATTTTCTTTTTTTTATATCTATCTAGTTATGACCTTCATTCATTTAATTTGTTCATCATAGCAAT